>CM045004.1:32690270-33277770 GCA_024542945.1 allo-octoploid hybrid of Carassius auratus x Cyprinus carpio | reverse complement strand
CGTACAAATCTATGGCTCCATAAAATATATTGTACTATAAATATTTACACTTTAAATATAAATGCTTTAACACATTTTATCATATAAAATGTATAGACATTTTTTTCATGTTTTATATTCTTTTTAATATAATTAATGTATTACTGACATTAATAAATATTTAAATTTATATTACTATATTGTATTACATTACAGAACCTTAAAGCTTTTTAGCAGACCAGTCAGGCACAGATATAGCAAAAAAAAAAGGACAGTGTACGAGGAGGTCTTCGTATCTGATGGAGTGGGGCCAATTAGCAGTCCTAATTAAGGGTCTGTGACATCTGAATCAGCAGAGCTGTTACAATTGGCTGATTGGTGTTATATTGCGCTTTCTGTAGCGTTCTGGGAAACTCTCCGAGAAAATACTAGAGAACAGACGAGTCACGACTCCAGCTGAACACCCACCACATTCTCATTAGAGGAAGCCTCTGCCACCCACACAGGGGGGTGATTATCCGCCTCTTCTTCCTTAGAGCTTCTTCTCTTCTTGTACTCTTTTCGAAGAGCTTTCTTTCTATGTCCTCTTCCTCCTCCTAGATCCTCTCATACATTCCCCCTTTCAATTCAGCTCTTTTTTTTGTGGTTGAGATTCTCTAGATCTCCCTCACTGTATCCTAAAGGGAGCAGTTAGTCGAGAAATTTTGGAGTTTGATCATTTTCATCTTACATTCTTTTTATGTACTGATTTATATATAACTTGCAAACATTAAATAGCTGCTAGCAAATGAAAAAAAAAAAAAAAAAAACATCTTATCAGCAGTGAGGAAAAACTGAATTAACAGAAATTAGTGATCCTCACTAATCACATTGTAAGAAAAGCATTGGCCCTGAGTCCTGTGGGAGAAAGTTTGATGCCTTTATCATTTTTTCTCAATGTGCTTCCCATGTATTAGTCAAAAGATGAGAAAACACCAGCCTCAAGTCAAATCATGTATATCAAATCAAATTCTATTTCTTGAGAACAAATTTCTCTGTCAGCTCATGGATGGGAAGCCAAATAAATAAAATAAAATAAAAACAGGTGCTGACTTTGAGGAAGAAAGCATGAACAAAACCATCTATTATGAAAGAAAATATGGCCCAAACTGCAATAAATGCAGGTTACGTTTTATCACTTTGATGTCCAATGTAAAATCTGAGTCCTGAAGCAAAACCAGTTGAAAACCCAGTTTAATAATCATACTTTCTCCCTAGGCTGACACAAATAAAGATATGTGCCCTTCTATAAGAGGAAAGCCAAGGAAAGAAAACCTGAGCCCTGAGGTAATCAGACAGTTTTATTATAAAAAGTTTCATCATCTTGATTTATACTAAAGCAAAAACAAAAGCTTCTTTGGTAAGCTGTCAAAGTCATGATGTATGATGTTTTTGTCTTTCTTTTTTATGTAAGATGACATTAGATCGATTCACTGTGGTGTTGACATTGGATTCTTGATCCCCAACATGTCTCCCACCAAACAATCCCAATTTCTTTCTTAGGACAGAGCAAGGTCAGATCGGATAAAACCAGAAACATCCATACAGAGAGTCCTCATCAATGGACCAGACACCAGTGAAAGAAAAACATTACAGTTCACTTGCCTTTACACAGCTAGAGTTCTTTAAAACTGTGTTCAGCTATGTTCAAGGAGGTAGTGAACATTTTAGATAATATCCTTTAAAACATTGATACTTTCTTTACGTAGGCATTATATCCAACATTAATCTATCTACATATTGTTTCCAATTGTTTGATCACTTTACAGATTAAAATTTTATTATTATTATTATTTATTTATTTATTTATTTATTTATGTATTTTTTCAAACGGTTTGTTAGTAGCAAGTTCTAAAAATGACATTTAATTTAAGTTGGCTTAAATGTCAATTTGGAGCTCAGAGATAATATATAGCCATCTGGGCCATGGTTCAAGTAATTTTCGACAGCATGCATTGTGTTAATTTGATCACATTTTTGTACACGACTATTGCCCCTTGAACTTATTAATGCTGATTTTACATTTTAATGAGTGCTACTCCTCATGCAGTGTCCACTCTATAGTACGTGATGTGAATGTGAGTTGCTGGTAGTGTTGTGATTCTAACCAAAGGTAGTCAATGACTCGGGCCATTATTTTCACAATTGGGAAAGAAACAAAAGGAGAAGGAACAAGAACAACAAACTATAGGAGACTGCAAAAAACAACAGATGCCCACAATGAGCAATTGTGTGAGTGGATTAAAATTAATAAAACTCTAGTTTAAACGAGTACAAATATATTCTTAAACTCATAACATTTGAAGAGAAAAAGCACAGAAAGGGGACAAGGATGAATCATTCTAGTGTGCACGTTGAGTGCCTGTGTGCATGCACACTATCAAATGGAGTATATTTTGAAAGGCAGTCCATTCAAAGTATACATCATGTGCACTGTATATATGCCTTAGAGTACACATGGCTTTAGCCTTTGAATTTCTTTTTTTCTTCTTCTTCTTTTCTTCACTATCCTGGAAGACCTAGACAGTACTTTAAGAGAACCAAGATCTTCTAGATCATTAATAGAGAGACGTCTCTCCTTCAAGTACTGGCCCACTCAATTCTCAGAAGAGATACAGTAGAGGCAGAAAAAGAACAAAGAGAAGCACTTTTCCTACCTCCTACCTTCCTTCTTTCTTCTTTTCTCAATATTCTTATTCCCCACAATCAAACATGTATTCTTCACTCTCTTGGAGCACCACAAACTGAACCTTTGTATACATCTTAAAACTGCTGGGTTGAAAACAACCCAATTTGGGTTATTTTGGCAACCCAGCGCTGGGTCAAAAAGGGATGAACCCAGCGCTGGGTTATTTTAACCAAACAAGTTGGGTTATTATGTTTAACCCAGCATACTGGGTTGATTTTTTTATGGTTTAAAATTACTACGTTGCTAGACTAAAATGAACAAAAATCGAGCTAGGCATTAAACCTACAAATCTTGTTCATTTTAAAATCACTTTTACACACAAATAATAACTATCAAAATGTAAATATTTATTAAAAACAAGAGAAAACAGTCAAAAAGTAACATGCATGTAAGAAGAAATGTAGAAAAGTATGGCATTAACAGCTACAGAGTTTATAAATAAAGCACTGAACATTTGTTGAATATAACTTTTAAGATCAAATTTGACTTTTTTGGTAAATGTTATATATTGAATAAAAATATACAAAAACTGTGGTGGCCGAGAAGGGCAAAACAGATTACAAAATGAAGACAAAATAAATTACAAATACAAATCTAAAAAAACTAAATAATTCAGAAAACACAACAGTAATTCAGAAAACATTATAACAAGTCAGAAAACACAATGACAAATTTGAAAACAAAATAACAAGTCAAAAAATACAATGACTAATCAGACAAACCAGAAGAGGTAGGTATAGTTTGAGACACCGCCATTGGTTTGGGATTACTCACCGCTGACTGGACGAGACATCTGTCAATCAAAGTATACAAAAAGAACCAGTCGAAAAACAGAGTCGTGGTAGAAAGTTTGGAGATGGTCTTAAAGTAGCTCGGTTTAAATGTATTGTATGAATTGCGCTTTCAGTGGAATAAAACATACGGAATGTCTATTTACACTTGGTGCAAATTACCTGCCTTATTAGCATTTTGGCATCAGTATTTTGTTAGCTTTGGTGGTGCAGATGGTTAAGTGTCTACCCTTAGCATTTTGGCGTGATCGACCCGGGTTCAATCCTACCTTTTGCCAAACTTTTTTTTCTTCTATATATTTTATTTACAAAAAGAACTCACCATTCACTGACGCATCCAGGTCGCACACACTCACGATTATATAACGCAACTCGCGATCGTGAGTAAATTTGCTTTCATCTTTGCAGGACTGTGATATAAAGAGTGTACAAAGTAACACATCTGTAGCAATAGTGTGAAAGTGCATGGCACATAACGTGCACAATACCAGTATAAACACGGATATCTATTGGTATAATATGCGTCACATTACTAAACTTGCATCATTGTTTTCAAAAGCTTCCGTTTTCACAGTCCACACTACAATACGAAAACGTCAGTTTCAAATTTATCCACTTTGGAGAGCGTTTTTAAAAAGCTCCGTTTTCCTTGATAAAAACGCCGTCTTAGTGTGGACGGAAGGCCAAAATGGAGAAAAAAAGATGCATTTTCAAACAAAAACGTATTAGTGTGGACATGGCCTTAGCCCATAAGCGAGTTGCATGCAAGTAGCCTGTAATACTTGGAGAAAGTGTTCTGTTTGCTTTTCCATTGGCCTCAATTTGGAGTTGCTTGGCTGGTGCAGCATCCCTGAAAGTGTTCTACTAATTGCCATGCTAACCAGCTAAAACCTGAGCCCTTTGTTCTACATACCCATTTGGTAGAAACAATCTTAAACCATTGCATTGCAATTATAGTCACTAATAGTGCAGTTCACACTTTTTCCCCCTTCCAGTATGTCTAGGCTTCTCTTGTGTTTTTGAGGTACAACACAGTAAATACATTTAATGTGTTGTGAAAAGGTCTTTGAGAACAAGATGAGATGAAAACTTTACAGATCCCCCAAGGGAAATTGACATGTTACAGTGAGCAGGTTACTCAGACTACAACAATAAAGCACATACAGCAGCTTCAAAAGTACTTGGACGATTCAGTAACACTTAAAAATCTGTGAATGTCACTGAGTATACTATAAAGCAAATCGCAGCTGCTTGATTGCTTGTATTATTGCAAAATGTAATTATATCATCAACGACCTAATCTGCAAGTTGCGACTATAAGGCATAAAGATATTAAGTTACAAACACTAACATCATAATTTTTTTGTAAAGCTCCTTTGAAACAATGTGCATTGTGAAAAGCACTATCAATAAATTTGCCTTGACATGTCCATAGTTAATGTGGTGATCTGTGTTAACTGGATGCTGATGAGTGTGTAGACTGGTTAATTTCACTTAAAACACATAGTTGTGACATGATTAAGCTGTACTTGTATAGCTGAATTTGTTTAGTCCAGTTTAAGAAGAAAGATAAACGGACAAACCTTCTGTTCCTAAAAAACAATTACTTGTGGCTTGAATTACATAGGCTTATTTTTCCAGTCTGAAGCAAAGAATTGGAGGTTCTTGAAACGCACAGGAACTGAGGTCTCAATGGCGACCTCTGTCTAGTTATTATTTTTTTGCATCTACAGAGATAATTTATTGAAATTACACTGTGATAGCTGGAATGGAATACTCGTCTGCTCCCAGCCAAATCTCTCATTACAGAAAACAGATACAATCGAGCATTCGCCATCCCTAAAACTGGCTATAGCAGATTTTATTTGTGCCTCTTAGCGTTGTAATTAATGGTTCAATTTCCCAGGCCTTTGTTAGAGAGTGTAATTACTTTAGGAAATCTCTTTATAGTTAAGGCGGTCCCTTATGATTGTCTGTCTCTCTTTCTGTCTCAGAAGTACTGAAACTTTTTCAGGCACATATTTTGTTTCACTTAACAGCTTTAAAGGAAGAGTTCACCCAAAAATAAACATTTGCTGGAAATTGACTCACCCTCAGGCCATCCAAGATGTAGATGAGTTTGTTTCTTCAACAAAACAGATTTAGAGAAATATAGCATTACTTTACTTGCTCACCAATGGATCAACTGTAGTGAATAGGTGCCGTCAGAATGAGAGTCCAAACAGCTGATAAAAAAAAAAAAACAAACATCACAATTATACACAAGTAATCAACACAACACATTAAAAACCAACAAAATATTTTTAGAACGGTTTTAGACTGTTTTCACTTATGATCTGTCACGGCGCGGTAAAGGGCGCCGTGGAAGAAACCGGGTCTGGGTCCAAACACAGGGGAAAACTTACTTTTTAATAAACAAAAGGCCAACACGGCAAAAACAAAACAGAAACGAATCACAGGAACAAGCCGGAAATGCAAACACTAGAGACACGTCAAGACAACAAACATAGCAAATAACATTAATTCAGGCAGGCCGAGAGGTGGGAGTGTGGAGAATATATACTAGTGAACAAATGGGGGACAGCTGTGTATGAGTATGTGACAGGTGTGTCGAACTAGTGTCCAGGTGTGAGTGTAAGTGTGTGAGTGGGTGACACAGCTGAGCGGAGTGAAGTTAATGAGTCCGGGAGAATGGAAGTGGCGCCCTCTGGGTGGTGACAGGGAGGAACACCGGGTCCGGACTCATGACAGGACCCCCCCTCTAAGGAACGGATTCCAGACGTTCCAGTGGCCCCCCCCCCCACCCAGGGAGGAGGCCGTGCGCGGGGGGGGGTCTGGGTCCAGGTCCGTGTGCAGGAGGGGGACCAGGGGGCTGAGGCAGAGCCGGTGGGGTGGGAACCCAGGGCAGTACCAGGATCGTGAGCAGACACCGCCGCCTCGGTGAATCATGAGCGGCACCCGCCTGCTCCTTGGGGGACTCGTGAGCGGCACCCGCCGCCGCCTCGGGGGACTCGTGAGCTGCACCCGCCGCCGCCTCGGGGGACTCGTGAGACTCGGGAGAGTCTTGAGCGGCACCCGCCGCCGCCGCCTCGGGGGACTCGTGAGACTCGGGAGAGTCGTGAGCGGCACCCGCCGCCGCCTCGGGGGACTCGGGAGACTCGTGAGCGGCACCCGCCACCGCCTCGGGGACTTCGGGAGACTCGGGAGAGTCGTGAGCGGCACCCGCCGCCGCCTCGGGGAACTCGGGAGACTCGTGAGCGGCACCCGCCGCCGCCTCGGGGACTTCGGGAGAGTCGTGAGTGGCACCCGCCGCCGCCTCGGGGACTTCGGGAGACTCGGGAGAGTCGTGAGCGGCACCCGCCGCCGCCTCGGGGAACTCGGGAGAGTCGTGAGCGGCACCCGCCGGCGCCTCGGGGAACTCGGGAGACTCGGGAGAGTCATGAGCGCCCACCGCCGCCGCCTCGGGGAACTCGGGAGACTCGTGAGTGGCACCCGCCGCCGCCTTGGGGGACTCGTGAGCGGCACCCGCCGCCGCCTCGGGGACTTCGGGAGACTCGGGAGAGTCGTGAGTGGCATCCGCTGCCGCCTTGGGGACTTCAGGAGACTCGGAAGAGTCATGAGCGGCCACCGCCGCCGCCTCGGGGAACTCGGGAGACTCGTGAGTGGCACCCGCTGCCGCCTTGGGGACTTCAGGAGACTCGGAAGAGTCATGAGCGGCCACCGCCGCCGCCTCGGGGAACTCGGGAGACTCGTGAGTGGCACCCGCCGCCGCCTCGGGGACTTCAGGAGACTCGGGAGAGTCGTGAGTGGCACCCGCCGCCGCATCGTGGACTTCGGGAGACTCGGGAGAGTCGTGAGCGGCACCCGCCGCCGCCGCCTCGGCGGACTCGTGAGACTCGGGAGAGTCGTGAGCGGCACCCGCCGCCGCCTCGAGGGACTCGTGAGCGGTACCCGCCGCCGCCTCGGGGACTTCGGGAGAGTCATGAGCGGCACCCGCCGCTGCCTCGGGGGACTCGTGAGACTCGGGAGAGTCATGAGCGGCCACCGCCGCTGCCTCGGGGAACTCGGGAGACTCGTGAGTGGCACCCGCCGCCGCCTCGGGGAACTCGGGAGACTCGTGAGTGGCACCCGCCGCCGCCTTGGGGGACTCGTGAGTGGCACCCGCCGCCGCCTCGGGGACTTCGGGAGACTCGGGAGAGTCGTGAGCGGCACCCGCCGCCGCCTCGGGGAACTCGGGAGACTCGTGAGCGGCACCCGCCGCCGCCTCTGGGACTTCGGGAGACTCGGGAGAGTCGTGAGCAGCACCCGCCACCGCATCGTGGACTTCGGGAGACTCGGGAGCGGCCACCGCCGCCGCCTCGGGGAACTCGGGAGAGTCGTGAGCGGCACCCGCCGCCTCGCAGGGAACATCCACGGGTTCAGCCGCTTCATGAAAGCCGGAAGCGAGCCCCGCTGCCTCGCAGGGAACATCTGCGGGCTCGGCCGCTTCGTGAAAGCCGGAAGCGAGCCCCGCCGCCTCGCCGGGAACTTCCTGGGTCGGCCCCCCCACCCTGACGGCTGAGCCACTCAGCTGCAGAGCCAGGTTAACGTAGTCCTCCAGCGTCTCGTCGGGGTGCCAGTATGGCATTAAGGTTTTAAAGGGCTCGGCCAGTCCTCCCCAAAAGAAGACCATAAGACAGGTCTTCTCTGTCGCCGAAAACCGAGCCGCCCCTACGAAGTCCCAGGCATAATCCTCTATGCTCCGATCTCCCTGGCGGACATCGAGGAACATCCCTGCTGGACCCATATTTGCTGCCTGAATTCTGTCACGGCGCGGTAAAGGGCGCCGTGGAAGAAACCGGGTCTGGGTCCAAACGCAGGGGAAAACTTACTTTTTAATAAACAAAAGGCCAACACGGCAAAAACAAAACAGAAACGAATCACAGGAACAAGCCGGAAATGCAAACACTAGAGACACGTCAAGACAACAAACATAGCAAATAACATTAATTCAGGCAGGCCGAGAGGTGGGAGTGTGGAGAATATATACTAGTGAACAAATGGGGGACAGCTGTGTATGAGTATGTGACAGGTGTGTCGAACTAGTGTCCAGGTGTGAGTGTAAGTGTGTGAGTGGGTGACACAGCTGAGCGGAGTGAAGTTAATGAGTCCGGGAGAATGGAAGTGGCGCCCTCTGGGTGGTGACAGGGAGGAACACCGGGTCCGGACTCATGACAATGAACAGTGTGTATGAATATGTCTCTCCTGATTCAGACGAGACGAGAAAAACTTTTTCACTGGAGAAAGCAATATTATGAATTGAGGACATATTTGGAGTTAAAAACACCTTGATGGATTTGTTTATTCCAAACATACTGTGTTTTGCTTCAAAAGATGTGATAGCCTGGAGTTACATGGATTATTGTGATGTTTTTTTTTTTTTTTTCGTTTTTTTTTTTCAGCTGTTTGGACTCTCATTCTGACGGCACCCATTCACTGAAGAGGATCCATTGGTGAGCCGGTGTTGTAAGACTAAATTTCTCCAAATCTGTTCTGATGAAGAAAAAAAAAAATCATTTACATCTGAATGGCCTGAGGATAAGTAATTTTTCAGCCAACTTTTATTTTGGATGAACTATTGCTTTAAATATGGTGGTTTTCAAATAAAAGCCCTCAAAGGAAAAAGACAAATCCTTCTCAGGAAGCTTGCGTTGCTGTTTTGCTGATGACATGAATGGCACATCTATTAGAAGCGTGAATGGGAAAGAAAACAGTATTTGCACAGCGTTTCTAAGCTGCATTTGGCTTGCTGGCTGTTTGCATTCGAAGACTCTTTCTCATATCACCCGTGGTGTTGTAGCGGGACCCCAGAGAATCTGACGGCAGTCACATGAGCAGCTTCTCTCCTCCCTGGAGGTCCAATTACTGCTGGCTTTAGAGCAGTGGTCAGGCTGGAGAGAGGCTGAGTGCTCCGGGTCTGCTGCAGCTCTGATTAGTCAAACACTGCCCAAGAATTAGAACATGATCTAGAACACGGTGATCTTTCAGACAGTCTTTGGTGACTTCAAGGATGATCATTTAAAAAGAAACGAGCAAACTCTGAATAGTGAAAGAGGCCATGTGCTTAGAAATTAGTAAATGTGGCAAGTATTTGGAAAATTATGATATTAACATCCTCGTTACTTTGAATTTTGTGATTTTTATTTGATTTTGAAAATTATATTCAAATAATTATGGAACGATTGATTGATTGAGTCAGTGAGTGATTTACCTCTGTGCTAAAAAAAAAGAGCACAGCTAATCACCAGTATACAATAGCTCCAAAAGTGACTTAAAAATGTATTTACTATTAACAAAATATGAATCCAAGCATCATATGAAACAAATAATGCACAAGCTTTTCTCAACTTCTTAGCGTTCAGTTGTTTCAGTGTTTTAGTGTTACTTATATGCTATTATAATTTTTTTATAATATTTTGAATTAGCTTGGTTGTTTTATTATGTTATGTCTGTTTTAATTAAAATGTTATTAACATTTAAATTTATTACATTTAATTTGTAATTTTATGTGCTGCATTTTTTAAAAGTATTACTATTTGTTTATTTTTTTTTTTATTTCATTTATAGTTTTAGATCAGTTTTAGTTTTCATTTACTAATTTTAGTGCTTCATCAAGGCAACATTTTATTTAATTAACATTTTACTTCAACTTTGTTTCAATGAATACAAATAATAAAAAAAAAGAGTAAATAAAAAATGAAATGATGATTCGGTGCGGTTCTAAAGTGTTTCGACTGATAGGCAGCAAAATAAAAAATCTCAAAATCTAACAAATGTAACACATTGCGGCTTGATTTTGTTTATTAATGTTCACTTCTTTTGACCAAAACAACCTATAATTATTCACAGTGAGGAGTTTAAAGGTTACAAAACCAAGCTCATGTAGTTGTCAGACACATGTTAAAAACTTAACACATTATTAAAAAAAAAATAATAATAAAATAAAAAAATATATATATTTATATGGGTGCATTTTTTTTTTTTTTGGACTTCAAATTTCAGGCTACCATCCACTACCATTATAAAGCATGGATTAGCCTGGACTTTATTTAATATAACTCCAATTGTATTTGTCTGAAAGAAGAATGTCATATACACCTAGGATGGCTTGAGGGTGAATAAATCATATGGAAATTTTCAATTTTGGGTGAACTATCCCTTTAAAGTGTGCTTGTGCTATCAATCGTCAATGCCATTTGGTTTGTCATTTTGTGATTTAATGCAGTGATAATAATAGATTATTTAGTGCCTTGTTTGAATGTCCATTTTATTTTATTTTATTTTATTTTTATTTTTTGCTGAAAAACAAGATTGTACACCTTGACCAGCACTAAAACAATCTTATCCAGCCAAGACATACATGTAAATTTATTCTGCTCTTTGCTGGATCTGTTGTAATGTGTTTCATTTATGTGAACCGATACCTTCTTTCATGCTGAGCTGTACCTGTACATTTGTCTAGAGTCTGAAAGACTCACATGTGTTCATATATTACATTGTGAACATCAGGTGTAAAGGTCAGTACCTGAAGGTGCTGGATCTTTGAATGCAGTCCATCAGCTTTTCTGTCATTCTGACATTAGCTCATAACATCCATCAAAGCTGCTCCAAAGGCCACAGCACAAGATCTCACTGACTTTTAATGTCCTCAAGAAGGGCAGGATGAGACTGTCTGCAGCACTGCAATGGAAAATGATAAATCTCTCCTACAGTCTCGCAGACATTTGACTAACTTAGTTCATTTACTACTTATTATTTTTTTTTTGGCTGAATAAGGTGTTGTTTGGATGCCACCAACTGCAGTTCTTTTTTTGCAATGTTAGATGATTAGACCGCATGCAGCAAAGTGCTAACTCATTCAAATAATGACACAGTAGTCTCGGTAAACATACACAGACAACACAGAAGGAATTACTGGAAAAGTATTGTTTAGGTCAGTATTAAATTCAAAACTAGCCAATATTTGTTGTTTAGTACCATATAAACATGACTTTATTTTTAAACATTTAATTTATAGACATTTCTCTCACTTCCTTTCACCATCTTGAATGTTACATCCTGGGATTGCGTTACACAGCAAAAAAAAAAAAAAAAAAAAAAAGATTTCTCAGTATTTTTGTCTTGTTTTCCAGTACAAATATCTAAACATTCTCAAAACAAGATACATTTACCTGAGAAGTACAAAAAAGGATTTCCGATATAAGCCAAGAGGAGACTGGTTCTCCTTTGCTAAAGTAAGTAAACTTTGCTTCCTTTGCTCCTGTTAACAAACGTTGGTTTTCACGAGACTCACCGGCGCATGCGCAATGCCGACCTCATACATCATCCGTTGGCACAAGCTAGATTAAAGTGAATATTATGTTTTTAATATGGATATTTTTCTTACAAAAATGAATAGATTTTTTTTTTATGGATGGGCGCTTTTTATTTCACTTCTTTTGGACTTATGCATGCAACACACGCTGAGTGGCATTAAACAGCTTGGATAACCAAAGGCAATTTTTTATATAACTCTGACTGGATAGTCTGAAAGAAGAAAGTCATATACACCTAGGATGCCTTGAGGGTGAGTAATTTATGGGCTAATTTTAATTTTTGGGTGAACTAACCCTTTAATGGATCATTAGTTAATATATATTCAAAGAGTTAGAAACGTGAGATAATGTGCTTGGTAATGTTTGCTAATTAACCTATTAAACATTAGATAATGTTCAAACAAATCATTATTTCATGTTAAAATTTAAGTTAAAATACAAATGTCATTAAACTTTCAATTCCATATGATCAAGCATTTATTGAAAATCTACAAATGATTTTAACAGATGTTATAAAATGATTAAAAGCTTGTGTTAATGTGCAACACTTTTGCTGCTATTGAGATGTGATACTGGTAAGGTTAGGGACATGTTTGGTGGTATGGGTGGGTTTAAGGTTGGTTAAAGGGTCAACAGTGTACAGGGGTCAATTTGATTATTATAAGGGAACACGGTTTAATCTGTTTATATTATATTGTTTTGATAAATGAACAAGTATTTTCTTTAAACAAAATGTTATTTATAATTCAAGGAATATCTATCCTGTTTAAATGATATACTGAAGAGTAGTATACTAATATGAGTGTTGAGGCAATACATTTTTATTTTATTTTTTTGCACCAAAATTACAATCTGTTATGTCTTTAGCAAGCATTTAGCTAAACTTAACAAGCAACCCTTTACATAAACCTTGTTACATAAGTCCAATGCCCATAAAAATACTACATGATTAGTAATAATCCAGAAACATTTACTAATGATGAATAGTTTCAACTTTAGATTGGTTACTGCAAAAACATGAACAAATGATTTATAATGATTAGTAAAGATGTGTGAATAGGGTAAATTCAGGATTATCGGGACAGTTTTTGTCATCGAGATGACTGTTCATAAAGGTATTAATGATTAGTAAACATTTATAAACATTTGCAAATGATGAATAGTTTCCACTTTAGATTGGGTACTACAAAAACATGAACAAATAATAGATTATTTGTTAAGATGTGTAAATAGAGGTCTACACAACAAACAAAGACCAACAAATGAGGATCATATGAACTTAATGTTTACTAACATTTGTAAGCATTTCAATTTACATTAAATAATCATATGTTAATCATTAGATAATGTTTAGTAAATTCATTAGTAAACATTAACAAGAACATTATCTCATATTTCTAGCTATGTGAATATACAGTATATTAACTAAAGATTTGTTAAGCATTATATAATGTTTGTTAATGATTTATAAATGAAAGATATTATAAAGTGTTACTGAATTGCCCTGTAATTTCAAATGAACATTGAATATTGGATATTAGATTCTAGGTCACATCTCACTTTTCTTTTCTGCTTCACAGTCTGCAGGTCTTCACTCAGGTTTGTTGTTGTTTTTCCATGTTATTTTGGCTTTCAATCTGAAGAAGTGGGACAACATTAACAGCAAGGCATTTGAATTATTTAAAGTGAAATGGTATTTATGCTCAAAGGGACATTTTATTTTTCCTTCAAGTCATCCATCTTCCTTCTAACTGGTTTTGCCTGAACCACTGAGGGTAACCAGCCATTCATCCAGCTATAACCATATTTTCAAGGGAAGTTCACAGTTGCTTAGTCCTTTCACACATGCATGCTCATAAATAACATTATACAAGTGCAAAAAATCCTGCAAACACAACAATACATGTATGACCTATCAGGGAAGCATTTTAAAAGCAGTATTAAATATTAATGTATGAAAATGATTACTACTGCTTTTCAAATTTATATTTTGCGATGGAAGATGGCAGTTGACTCCACAGTTCTTGAGATGTCTGCTAGGGGAATTTGGTAAGAATGATGTGCACCTGCTGTTTGTGTTGTTTTAGCATCCGATTCACTAAAGAAATTATGCAAAAACATGGCCACAAAATCTGAGCTGAACTGGTTGGAACAGCACAATTGCCCATGTGTTGGGTTGATGTGCTAGGTTGAGTACCTGCTTTCCTCAGTCAGGAGTTTTATGAATAATGACAATAAAACTCAAGATGCATCACCATTCCAGTGCATTTAGTGCCTGTTTACACTGAATTGCAAGAGCTGTAAGATGCAGGTTTTTGCATTAAAAGTTGTGCAACTTTTTAGATTTCCCACTCTTAGGCCATGTTTACACTTTGCAGGTTTGGTTTGATTACATCAAGCTATTGCTCTGTTAGTGTGGTTCATTTAAATGAGTAAAAAATAAATTTAAATAAGTGTGAATGCTGCCATCTCAATCTTGATCAGCAGCAACAAGTGGACAGAGACACCCTGAAAAGGTGGATTTGGGTCTGCTTCTAAAATAACTCTGGTGCTGTTTGACTGATGAGATCAAATACATCTAAATGGATCAAAAACAGGACGTGATTATGTCCATTACTGTTCAGTACTGGCGTTGAATCTGTTGTCTCCTTACAGCAGATGTGTGCAATGGAACAATTACCCAGGATGCTAGGTTGAGGACCTGCTTTCCATGGTCAGGAACAGTGCAAAATTGATTGCATCATACGAACAACACAGAGTTTTATGAATAATGACATTTAAAACTCAAGATGCATCACTATTCCAGGATATTTAGTGCCTGGTTACATTAAATTGCAAGAGCAGTAAGATGCAGGTTTTTGCATTAAATGTTGTGCAACTTTTGATATACCTTTTTAGCGTTTGTTTACACTAGGCAGGTTTGAATCAGTTATAACGGGGGGTGTCCAATCCTGTTTCTGGAGGGCCAATATCCTGCAGAGTTTAGCTACAACCAAGTCAAAACACTCTCCTGGAAGTTTTGTTGAGTCTGAAGTCCTTGATTACTTTAGGTCAGATGTGTTTAATTAAGGTTGGGGCTGCAGGACAATGGCCCTACAAGAACAGATTGGGACACCCCTGAATTAAAACAAACTCTAGTGTGATTGCTCTGTTAATGCAGTGCCATCTGAACCTTCCTCACATAGTGGGCAAAGGGAGGAATCCTGTGAGGCAACAGATGTCTCTGTGCCTGACTGAATCATTTCAATCAGATGGACTGTCTGGAGATGGAGCCTCCACTCATCCCAGAGAGAGACCTGTCGCAGGATTGAATATGCTGCACGAATGAGGTCACCCAGAATGTGAGTGGTTAGAAGAAATATAAGTTCCTGCTGGCTCCATGAGGATATGACGGGCCAGTTGTGGCATACGACAGGAGCGACTACTGCCCTGGTGCCTGCCCTTATTGTGCTGTCCATCCGGATTAGCAAGTGCTTGTCCTGGATAAACAGATGAGAAAAACGCACTGCTGACAACTTTTTGGCAATCAAATGCCTGTGCAGGCTACATGCCATTGCATGAAGCACCTTAACCTATCCTGGGAGCATCCAATGTTAGAACAGTGCTTTTGGACACTGATCTTTTTTGATCACTGATCACCCACCCATAGAAACAGAGGTCCTTCCAAGGATTGGAATGGGACAGCACCTCATATGAATGCCACGTGGCGTGAGCCATAGCACCATGCTCATCACAGAACTCAGTCATACAGGCAATGCTGAAGCGGTCTTATACTTTCTCAGAACCCACATCCCCGTCAGACTGAGCCACAGGTAGCGCTTCTGGGCCACTTATGTGGACATTGCCCTCCCCAGAGGCTGTGTCCGGACCATAGCCCGGAGGGCATAGTCAGTCGTCAGACAGAGTTCCTGCATGCTTCGGGTTACGACCACCCTCGTGCAGACCCTGGCCTATTTATACCCAGATATCCAGTGTGTGGACCAGAGTATGTGAGCGGAGAGGAGTGGGAGCAGAGTGCGGAGTGGAGCGGTGTGATTTTGACTGGAGTGAGGAGTGTCTTGGTTTTCACTCGCTCCATCCCGAGTACAATTCATGCCAACGGCCCATAATATAAGTGCATATTTAGCAAGAATTCATGTTAAACATATTTAGCTAGCTTGATAGAGAAGGATTACTCAAATCAGAAAGAATGTGAAGCTATGATGATGGCAGTGGAGATGAGTGCGAAGTTATAGTTCTCAAGGAATCTGTTTGTTCCTTCTAGATATAGATACTTTCAGCTGAAAGCATGATTTAAACAAGTACTACAACACTTATTTACACGCAATCGCTCTCTCAATAATGCATTTAAACAAATGTAATTCAGTGCTACTTTATCTGTAGGCTATCCGATTTCGAATGAGCAGAAATCTGGAAAAAAAAAAAGCATTGATCCTTAGGTAAAATAATTGACAAAAATGTACAAATACATAAGACATGGAGTGAAGGCGGAGCGGTGTTTCCGACATCAGTGAGCAAGGAGTGGCATGGGAGCGGGAAATGGTGAACCCAGAGCGGAGCTGGAGCAGAGTGATTAATTTCAATATGTGTACAGTAAATGCTGCAATCTGAACATTTTGCTCCCACCAAACAAGTAGATTGGGACACCTTGAAAAGCTTCCAAATGAATTCTGGTGTGGTTCAGCTGATATATGAACGCAACATGGACCAAGAACATCTAAACCAACCAAAAACAAGACATGATGTCATAAGATGTGACCCGTAAAATGATAGATTGCTTAAGCATACCTGGTTCTTCTCATCATATGGAGCTATTACTGTTGGGTACAAATGTCGAAACAGCATATCTCAGTGTGCGCAATGTTTTGATTCCTTTACATGTTTTATAAGCTCTTAATTTCTTAGGTTCAGACCAAAAGAACCAACAGAACTGAGCTAAACACTGTGTTTGTTTAAAAATATAAAAAAACCTAGATATAAAACTTGTATGGGTCTGGTGCCTGTACACACAGTGAGAGCCTGACAATACTACAATATTGATTCAGTTTCAAGTGAATGGAAGAGGGAAATTTAGACAAAAGGTGAGGTCTTTTTCTCTCTCCATTTCTCTTGAATATAGCGGACATAACCAAATTGAGATGGTATGATACAATAACATCATCTTGTCAGGCAGTTCTCCATCGAATCGCAGCTATTACATGCTCCAACATAAAATATGAACATAAAATGTCTGCTACAATTTTATCTTGCCATTTGCAGCAATTATTTCTGAAGAAAAACGAAGGAATGTCGAATTACCCTTGCCAGTATGCAATCAACTGAACAGATTCGGTCTCTTCCAGTTTTCCTTTGTGATACATTGTGCATTTTTATTCATTTTTATTTCAACAGGTGTGTGCGGTTTCCATCTGTAGCCAGTTGGATGTTTAGTGTGGAGTAGTTTACGGTTACTCATTAGGGAATCACATTATAATTGGATCTTGTTGAAGTTAACATGAAACAATATTCACAACAGGAGTGGGAAACAATCAGAATTGAAGAGCTGGCTCACATTCAAATCATGAGCTGGAATGACAAGAAGAGCAATTCACTGAATTATATTTAAATAAATTCAAAACAGGAGTTCATCAGTCAGGAAATGAGCAAAATGAGCCAAAATTAACTTGATTAAAATCGTGTGCTCTTTCATTAAATATAATTTGATTATATACACACTACCGTTCAAAATTTTTGCTTTGGTAAACTTTTTTACATGTTTTTGACAGAGGTCTCTTATGATCCCCAAGGCCACATTTGTTCGATCAAAAATAAAGTAAAAACTGTAATATTCTGAAATGTTATTACAATTTAAAATAACTGTTTTCTATTTAAATATATTTCAAAATGTAAAGCTGAATTTTCAGCATCATTACTCCAGTCTTCAGTGTGGCATGGTCCTTCAGAAATCATTCTTATATTTCCCGATTTGCTGCTCAAGAAACATTTCTGATTATCAGTGTTGAAAAGTTCTTGCTGCTAACATTTTTGATACATTTTTGGGGGGTCCTTTGACGTATAGGAAGTTTATAATTACATTTATTTGAAATAAAAAATATTTTGTAACATTCTTTACTCATATCAGGTTAATATATTTTGATGAAGGATTACAAAGACTAAGAACATTTAGTTCAGAATAACGTGTAATGTTGAATTGTGTACAAAAAGACCAGATATGTATTAATCTAAATAAAGGCTATATTTCATTTCATGTTGACTTTCAAGAAGATATTCTGAATTTGATGAGTTACTGTAAGTGTGTCCATCTTTCTCTTCCCGTCACTTTTTCTCTTTGTGCTGATCTTCAAATAATTTTAACATCTTCTAGCCACCTGGGGCATGAGAGGAAAAACCCAGGCACAGAAGTTTGAGAATAAATTATCTTTTCATAATGAATTTAGATTCCTTGAGAAATGCATTGAACATGCTCTTGAGCTTATAATGCATTTATCATATCTTAAAGCAGCTGTATTTTTGACATCTTGCAATGCATAGTTCATGTTCAGGCTATATGATTGTGTCTGTGTGTGGACATGTAGTGTTTCTTTACAAAGTGGCAATGCCAACTACTGGCCCGACATGTGTAATAGAGCATTTTTAGTCATTTTTGCAGATCTGCATGAACGGGGAACGGGGAAAACTTCTCTAAAATGCAAAGGAAAAACTTCTCAGTTTTTAATACAGTTGCTGTCTTGTAAATGTACCCTTAGTCAAATTTAGGTAAACCTGCTGGTAGATACTGGAATTGCAACAATTGCATCTTTCTTCTTTTGAAAGTCATTTAACACAGCTGTAATTCATAATTGTTAAAGTACATTTTAAAGACTCTTGTGGACTTATATTTGAAGTAATATCGGGACTGTCCTTGTTTTTGTAGGGCCATCAGCCAATAAGCATCATGATGTCACATTCCAGCAGCTCCAGAGCCATTCATTATTTAGTGTTTAAACAGAAAAATGACACACATTCATTTTGAATATTTTTACACAGATTAGAGTTTAACAGGTGCAACATTTGTAATGTTTGATCTTGAATCATTGTGACTACCCTAATTCCATCTTACTTCGGCATCATAATATAAATATCTTCTCTCTCTCTGCTGCCTACGGAGGACTGTCACTGTTTAAAAAAAATCATCCTCACCTCCCAGATAGACAAAATCTCTCCTCAATCATCTGAGACCTGTCAGAGGCTAAAACGGCTCATTAATAGCTAAATGAATCACATAATAAAGCCCCTGGCATACCACCTCATGCACCGCTATACGTTCACGTCATCTTTATTGATCAAGCTCCTGAGGGTTGATATACAGCCTCGATCTAATTGTGTTCAGTGAAGAGTTTATGAAGTTTGCAAGGGAGAGGCATCTATTTAAGGCTGCTTGGCTAGAAAGCCACGTGATGACCTGTCAACAAATCCCTGAGATGAAATGGTGCCTCTGTCATTAAAAATAATAGCAATAGAAGAGTGGAAATAGGGGGAAACAGCCTTTTATATTGTATGAAAATCTAGCTTGCAAGTTAAGGGACAGAGGCTACAGCGATAGACGGGGGCAGGGATGAGAAAAAAACACCAGAAGACACAGCCACAAAGTGCTAATTAGAGAAATTGAACCCTTTTTCAGAAGCCACTTTTGAGCACAAGACTAATTTAAACGGAATCTCTCATTCCCACTTTCTCACTCCCAAAATGCACTGCCATTGGAAATGCATGGCAACACATTTCTGACAGAAGGTGTTTGCCAACTTTGTGAACAATGTCAGTACTGCGAGGTGGCAAAGGAGCCACACTTCAGATTTTTTACTTCTGTCACATTGTTGAGACTTCTTGTTCAACAAATAGTACAGAATGTCTTACTGTAGATTTGTATACCTATTTGCAGGTACACTCAAGAATAGGGCTAAGAATGAATTGTATATGGGAAAACATGTAGAAAACATAAATACAGTTCTAATGACAAATGATTAGTCCTCTTTGATAACATAGTAAACAAATTTGATGTAGTTTTTAATGTTGTTTTACAGTGCACATTCTTCTTCTTCTTCCTCTTTTTTTTTTTTTTTAATAACTACTTTAATTGACTACTCTCTTTGATTCACTAAAACGAACCGGCTCATAAGAGTCATTTGTAGGCGAATCAGACTACAGCTGACCCGTGCAGTATTTTTATTTATTTATTTATTTATTAATTCAATAAAAATAACCAGCTCATAAGAATCATTAATTTGCGAATTAGTGAGACTACATGGGTTGCGCTAAGTGGCTATGAATCCTTAGAAAGAACTGTCTGGCTCATGAGAGTCATTTGTTCTGGAATCAATTAGACTATTTGCGCGACATGGATTTGATTTACTAAAACTCACCCAATTCATAATATTGAATATTTGGGTATCCACTGAACTACACTGGTCGCACTGTATGGCTCTGATTTACTAAAAGAACCACCTCAAAAGAGTTATTCATTTGGGAATTAGTGATACTACACCGATCACCCTGTTTGGCTTTGATTCACTAAAGAACCGCTTTAAAAGTGTCTTTCGTTAGGTAATTAGTGGGACTTCACTGGTCATGCTATGTGGCTATAAATTACTAAAAAGAACTGACTCACAAGAGCAATTCGATTGAAAATTGATTGATTACACTGATCCCCCCGCTGGCTTTGAATCACTTAAAAAAGAATCCATTCATAGTCATTTCTACACTGGTTTACTTTTGATTTAGTATGAAAACCTAACAAGACTATTGGTCGCGCTGTATGGCTTTAATTCTTTAAAATAGGAGTCATTCATTCGGGAATCAGACCAGATTCAGTATGTAGATTCAGTAGTGACGCAGAATAGTAGTGCGGGAATTCTAGCTGTGTCTAGCTGGACTATTTGGCATTCACTATATAGGAATTAGTGAACCATTTCAGACACAGCATCTGTTGTTTAGCACACTTGTCAGTCTGCATCGGCGGAAAAGCATGAGAGTCGTTAGCTGTACCGAACGGCAAGTGTTTTAATGGATGGATTCCCAACACTACTCAAAGAGTGAGTTGATCTCACTCAGGGCTGGAAACACTCAACCTAAATTGTGCCATATTTGCATCATGATCCAATCACCTGCACCGTAAACATCACGTGAACTCCTTGGAGCAGAGAGAGAGATGAGTTGTTTGCAAACCAAGCCCCTAGAAGGCAAGCCTGCAACCTTTAGCCAAAACAGCTAACGCTAACGCTTCTTTTAGCCAAAACAGCTAACGCTAACGCTTTTTTATGGATGTCAATGGAAGAGAGGCTTCACTATGCTGAACAAACAGCTTTTTAGAGGAAACAACTTATCATTTAATGAATCTTCAACATGTTTTACACTAAACAATACTTTTGGACAGAACTATTTAGTTTACAGTGAAAAAAAAAAACTAAAACGTTTTATAAGAGAAGTCACTGACATTTTGCGACAGGTGGGATTCAGCTTACGGCTCTTCTCATTCATTCCTATGGTAATGGTAAATGGCAACTGATGGCAAATTCCAAATGGCTTTTTTGTGCCCTTAAAAGGCACTACAGGAAGGGGATGCCATTTGTAAGGACGTTCCAAAAGGGCCCTTCCAGAAGTCCGTTAGCGAAGGGAACATGCGATGGTCACTTCACAGAAGTGATTTCTGTTTGTGATCATGTGATCTTCAGTTAGGAAATCTTGCGATGCTTTTTAAAGCAAGGTTGGGGTTGATTTCGAGTTCACATACAAACGTAAATATAATAGGCCAATTGAATTTCTCTATTTTAATGTAAGACAAAATATTTTTCATTAGTGATAGAAATATGATTCAAGACATTAGTGTAAGTTTAAGCAAGTTTAGTTTGAAAAAGTATAATAGTAAATAAGACACAATTAGACAATATTTGAATAAAATAATGATAAGAAGAAATATTTATTTGCAACAACTGATGGAGTGCTGAATGCTGCATGCAGCGTTGTCAGTGTAACATTTGGTCAGTCATTCCCTTTGACAAAGGAGTTCCAAACGCTTATACGAGAGAGTAATGCCCTGCACACTTTGCCTTTCAAAGCAAGTAGGGCATAGGGATGCTCACTTCCGTGTGGAATTCACCCTGAGTGTCACACAACTCTGAATGAAATTCAGTGACTTCAAGGCTGTAATGTGATTGGTTACGAAGGCACACACGATCCAAGTTAACTGTTTCACTTTCTCCAATAGTAATACAGAGCCTCTCATCTCCCAATAGTAAACCAGTCTCTGGTATGCAAAGGCTAACCAGCTAAACTTTGACCTCCAGGGTAAAGCAGTCACACTGCCCATATATGCATCATGGCAAAGTGTTAGAGCATATGAAAATACAAACCATGTCCCTTAAAAGATAAACAATGTTACAGAACAGTTTATTTGAATCTTGAAAGCTCATAATTGCAAATTCTTTTTATGAATTATTCATGAATTAATTACATTTAAAAGTTGTCTGTGTAGCAAATATTGTAAACTACTGTCCTAATACATAACTATTTAGCGTATCTATATTATAAAAGCTTTACATATACTGTGTAGTCCTATTTATGCATGATTATTAAGAGTGTCTCTGTGGAGGTCTTCAGAGAAGCAATTAGAAGTTTCCCTGAGGAAAGTCAGCAGGAGGGACAAAGACATATTAAGAGAGTTGGAAAGATCCAGCCGCTTTTGTGATTCATTCACTGTGGTGACCTGGAAGAGAAATTGTTTACTTAGTTAAAGTTGTTAAAAACCTTCCCCGGCCTGCCAATATTTATGTCATAATGCCTCTGAAATTATGTCAAGCATAAGGGAGGTTTGGGTGACCTTGTATTTTCCTGGAAAAGTACTGAATTGTGAGGTAACGGAGCATCTTATTTAATTGGAGTAGGATCAGAACTGACATTGCAAACTTGCCTTTATAAGAAAAGAAAATCTAACTAAATAAAACCACCGCATCCATTTCCCCATCCGAATTTCCCCTACAGCGCATCTATGGCGACATTAACCATGAAATTCAAGTCAGTTTGGTCAACGGCCAACAGATGGGCGACTGAAGGTGGTAATTATCTTTCATGACAAGTTTGCATATTTCCCTGCAAGCTCTAACAAGGCGCTAAAGCTCTTTTGCTCAGAGGCTCACTGAGACAAGTTCACACTAACGTCACATTAATTGGACATTACATTGGCTCATCATGACTGACCACTCAGGGTGTGTTTTATTTCACACATCCATTGTGCTGATGAAACTCGCAGTAGCCCAGCAAACCCTGGAGTATATTAGTGTTTTCGAGGCTTTAGAATGTATTGTGATTACATAGATGCTGATCAGTGGCATGATAGCATGATAAGTTTAGAAAGGAATTTTGTGATTATTATTTACCATCTACGTTACTCTGTATAATATACACAATAGGAGTTATTTAGTATTTACAGATTAGTGCTGTGCCAAAAATAACACACTGCTTCGGGTGTGTGTGTGTGTTCACGGTGTGTGTGTGTGTGTGTGTGTGTGTGTGTTCACTGCTGTGTGTGTGAACTTGGATGGGTTAAATGCAGAGCACAAATTCTGAGTATGGGTCACCATACTTGGCTGTATGTCATGTCACTTTCACTTTTCACTTTTTTTCCAAGTCAAGTCACTAACGCATTTCTCCAGATCTGATGTTAATAACAAGACCAATAACATGCAACATCATTGATGTCAAACCTGATACAGTGGGTCTCGATTTGCCAAATTTAAACTGAATGTGATTTAGACTTTTTGCTATAGATATTGGATTGGTTTCCACACACAGAACAAAATTCTACAAGTTTGGTCAAATGTTAATGATGACAAAATGTTTTTTTTTATTTTTTTGTATGGCAGTCATTCAAGACAGATGGTTTTCATTCACTGTTCCCATCACTTAGCTCATGCCCCAGTTACGTTGAGTTCATTGCACAAGAGGAATGTTGAAAAATATTTGTAAACATTTCAGTTTATTGTAGGGGTCTCTACTGTGATGGCAGAATACCATGTCAGCTGATTAATTTGCCTTTTTTGCAGGTGTGAGGAAAATGTTTTCTGATTGGATGTAATTTACTGTGACATGGGTGACTTGATGCAAGTTGGAAACAGAAATACAGTAAATGCAAGTGTCGGCTTTAGCCTTATCGACTCAAAAGACCATTAGGATGACATTTGCACAAATATAACACATTTTAGAAATAAATGAATATGATTTGTTTTCATTATTCAAAAACAATGAAGAAATACATGTCAGTGATCACTATTCAGTTCAGATTAAAAAAAATAATAATAATAAAATTTCTGTCTGTGTTGCACCTGCCATATTAGAAACGAGAGGCTGAAGTTTATTTTTAACAAGGTCTGTGATCACTTAAGTTTGATCTTAACAGTTTGAGCAACACATTTAATCACAATTTGTTTTGTGATCTTGTCATACCATGTAATGCAGCTTTGCAAAATGGCTGTTATTGAACCATAGTGTGAAGCAAAATTATATTACACAACAGCAAACTTGCCTCGATGAGCAACGTTTCTTATTTCATAGAGGTTGCTGTAAAGGCGAAAGAGTAAAAAATTGGCCATTTAATTAGTGTGAGGCGGTAAAATAGTAATGAAATACCAAATTACAAGTGTTTTGGTACAAAAAAAAAAAATTACTAAATGTAAGCATAGCTTTGGGGAAAAATGCATTATATGACCCCTTTTAAGATAGATAGATAGATAGATAGATAGATAGATAGATAGATAGGTCTATTTTCTTCTTTTCATGCTTTCATCTGCTTTGTATTTACAGGTAGACATCTTGTATAACATCTGAAATAGAATACGACAGTGTAGAAAAGAAAGGAGACAAGCCTTGCGTTACCACCATACCAAGTTGGGTAAAAATGAATTATCCCTTTCAAATGAGTTTGTCGTATCTTATGTGTCAGCAGCACATTATGTTGGAGAGAGCAGCTGTCACAATGAGGATCTATTGGGAAGAAAGCGGCAAAGATTGAATTACTTTCCTCTCTGAAGGCTGACTAAGAACATACCAACAGAAAAAAAAAGTAGTTTTGACATGACAGTGTGAGATAACTGTGAGGCAGCGTTTCTGATACAGATATCTCATCCCTCTGTGAAACTTTCTGGATATTGACTAAAAGAATTTCTTTGTGATTTTTTTTTTTCTTTTTTTATAGAGGTTTTAATATGAATAGATCAAGAAGTCAAAGCACTGAGATCCATAAAGCATTGCTGTAGCTACTTTTATCCTGGACCATCAAAACATCGGACTAGCCAATTCTTTAAAAATGTATTCTAGCAGAATATATATATATATATATATATATATATATATATATATATATATATATATATATATATATATATATATACACACACACACACACACACACACACACACACACACATATATATATATACACACACACACACAGTTCAGTTTACTATGTAGAAAGTTCTGCCAGTACACACATTTTGAAAGCATTTTAAAAGTATTTCATCTAGTGATGTACTAAAATGTATTTTTTTTCTGAAACACTAAAACCAAAATTAGACTTTTCTCTTAGCCAAATTGTGAAATGGAAAATAAATCTTATTTAATAATCAGTTAATTTATCACATTTAATAATCAACACTAAAAAAAGGTAAATAAACATTTATATTGTACATAAGGCAGTTTTCTTTTAAACTTTTTAATGATATAACAAAAATGTACAAATTTTAACATTTAAATGGTGTCTAATCACTTCATGACATATTTATCAAAACATTAAATAATCAAGACAACAGGTTAAGTTAATAAGTTAATAAGTTACCAATAAAAACATCTCCTTTGAATAAAGGTACAGTTATTATTATTATTATTTTTTTTTTTTACCTCCACTGAAGACCACACAAGGCAACCAATCAGGTCAGTGCTATGCTTTCATTAAGTTAATGAATATTAATAAAACAAATTAAATTAACAGTCTGTCACATCTTATGAACACATGCAGAATAATGTATCATAGATTAGGCAGCCAATTACCTGTGGAATTCTGGGGCGGCCTCTCATCCCCATGGGCTTATTAATGCTGCTTGCATCTTTGAGGCACAACTGATCATATTAATGTTTGTACACGATAAACTGTGTCAAAACAGGTCTCTCTTCTGTTCATGCATATCTCAAACCTTCAAAGCAAAGTCTCGATCTCAAATTTCTCGGTGGACGTTAGCAGGTGTTGTTATCTATCAGGGGCCAGATGAATGGTGTTTTTACAACCTTGAATTTAATCTATATGCAGTTATTGGCACATGACTACTGATGCATGAACAGAAACTTTCAGAGCTGAGCAATGCATTCTGTTCTGCACATTTAGTTGAGAAATGATGCTTGTCATTTGTGTTTCTTGAGGACTGTGATTTTTCTCCTAGCAGATCAGTCAGGAAGCAGTTCCAGAGTCCAGACGGTCAGTCATTTTATATCGAAAGACTATAAAAAATACATGCCAATCAATTCACACATAATATTAAAAAAATTAAGGAATAGTTCATCCCAAAATTAAAATTTGATGAAAATATACTCACCCTAAAGTCATTCAAAATGTAGGTGAGCTTCTCATCCATCAAAACATTTTTAACTTAAAATCATTTCACCTATAATATGGCTAAAATGTCTCTATCCATAATATTGTTTTTTCTCCAGTAGAAAACATTGTCTTATCTGAATCAGGAGAGAAATATGCACAGATCAATTACTGTTACAAGCAAACACAGTTGTAAACAAATATGTCGGTGGATTGTGATGTGAGAGGACAACGGGACCTTTTCACTGGAGGAAGCATTATTATGGATTATGGAGTCGTGTTTTGGCCAAAAGTGACAGTTAAATTTAAACGCCTTAAAAATGGATTTGTTTCTTACAAACATGCAGCTTTTAACTTCACAAGACGTTAATAGATGGACTGTAGTCATGTGCATTATTGTGATGTTTTTATCAGCTGCTTGGACTCTCATTCTGACGGCACCCATTCACTGCAGAGGATCCATTGGTGAGCAAGTGATGTAACGCTAAATTTCTCCAAATATGTTCTAATGAAAATACAAACTTATCTATGTCTTGGGTGGCCTGAGGGTGAGTACATTTGCAATACATTTTCATTATTGGGTGAACTATTCCTTTAAACACAACAGGAGCTCCAACACTGGCAAATGCATTGATTATATTGGGAGAAATCACTTCTTGGTCCCTATATTATAATATATCTTATATTAGTATAAAACGGAAACTAAGCACACACACATAACCAAACTATTTTTTTTTTTAATGGTTGCGAGTATGCAGGCTTGTTTGTTGTCCTCATCTTGGCTAGAATTGTGTGTTTTATGTCTGTAAGCTAAGTTCAGCTGTGCATATTGAAGGTTTTGGTCATTTTTTTAAAAGCTTGTGTTTCAGATATGGATGCACATAATTAGTTTTATGTGTTTCTCAATAGAATTCCTCTGTCAAGTTGCATAGCTGGTCGGTCTTAATCAAGCTGGAAAATAATACACAAGGGTCAATTTCAATGATAATTTACTTTGAGATAAATGCATACTTATCTCGTGCTCAAATTGAGGTGAACATCTCTGTACTGCAATTAACATTAGTGCTAGAGTGTTGCTCAAATGTGTAATTGACATAAACATGGCAGGTTTCACATGTCAGCTCAACCGGTCTGCACATCACAGATTTTTATTTTTATTTTTAATTTCAGTGTTTGTGAGGCAATGCTATATTAATATTGCTCAAATACTCTTTTTAAAGTAAAAAAATCTCACATTGACTTTGACATTATTAGAACACTCAGCTTTCAGAATATGATGTTATTGCTATATTTGCATACTGAATTCCAATTGGTTTTATTTCTTTCATCTATTTGAAAACGGAATATTAGATTACTGTTTATAATAGGTTGGGTTATAATAGATTAATAAAAAAAGAAAAAAAAAGAAAAAAAAACATTTACAAGGTTAAAATTTAATTTAAACATTAAACATTTTTATTAAAAATGTATATTTTTGATATGGCTTAGGGTTTAATGTATCTATTTAACCATATACATTTACAAATACACATTATATTTTAACATTTATTTATTATTATTGTTATTATTTCTTTGACATTCAAGCATTGGCATTTCCTTGATAGATTTTAAATTACAAATCTTTGTTTCTAAAATTTGTATTTTTGATATTGCTTTGCCACAATCCATGGATGTTTGTGTGTGTGTGTGTGTGTGTTTGTTTGACTATTCCAAAATAGTGTATTCAGTACGTAGTGGTGTATATCCATATTTAGATGCATCTTCTCATTATGCTAATTTCTGCATCATTAGCGCTATCTTAAAAGCGACTTATACACATTTTTATGCATAAATTTTCATACAAAAGCATTGATGAGAAAGGGCTGGTCCTCTGGTAGAGTCTGCTGTCATGTGATAATATAATCTTGTACTACGAATAACAGCTGGAGGCAGAAATAAAGAAGGTTAAAGCCCCTATATAATCTGACATCTACAACAATTTGCAGAGAATTGTGGAAAGCCTTGGAGGTTGGTACAGTTTTTACCTGAGCAGCTTCAGTAAAGCTGTGATAATAGCAGTGTCTTCTCTCCGCCCTCAAGTCGTACTTTCACTATTACTGTCAGATTTGTTAATACACTGAATATTTTTTTGGCTTATATTTGTTTTTTATGCATAATGCATTTATTAATGTAATAAAAAAAGTTAAATAAATTGCTCTGTGGTAATTATTTATTGCATTTAACTACATTTATTGCATTTAAATACTAGGCAGAATTTTTGGAAAAGGTTTACAGGATGTTTTATAGCCGTTTTATAGATAAAACTTAAATTTTTTCAGTGTTTTTAATGTTACTATATTTATTTGTTAAGTAAACAAACTGATAATGTTCTCTATACAGTCTGTTTTATATATATATATATATATATATATATATATATATATATATATATATATATATATATATATATATATATATATATATATTTATTATTATTATTATTATTATTATTATTATTATTATTATTATATATATATATATATATATATTTTTTTTTTTTTTAAATATTGTCTGAAGAATATTTGAGTGGTGTTTGGCCCATGCAAAATTCACTGCTGGTGTTATGGATGTCGTAGATATAATTGCTTATTGTTCTGGGTAGCTGTTTATCGGTCCATGTCAATAGAGTCTACTTTCTTTATGGATTCCTTCTTCAAAGGATTTTTGTTCTTGTGTTTTATCATCTGTCAAGCAAAAATTGTACATCTTTTTTTTCTTAGAAAAGTAATAGCACACATCTCTTCAATATGCCACATGATTTGAGATGGCATTCATCTGTACTTAGCGTGCACTATTAATTATTTTATTTCCCGTGGCTTATTTTGTGAGAATATAATGGCCCTATTTTGAATCCCTGAACAGTTCTATAAAAAAGAGCATTCTTTTCATTCAGTGAAGACATTATATCGGAGCACATAGAGAGTCTTTCCTTCGCTGACACACTGTCACTGTCATATTTGAAAATCACCAAGCAATTTTGTTTCGTACATTCAAGTGAACAACGAACGTGTGGTTATACTTCAGGCTGAACTCTAGTAGTCAGGACATCATCTTTATGGTTTATAGTACACAACCGTACACACACGCACACACTTTCACTATCAGAAACAGCCCTGAAGGTTTTTAAGGGAAAAATGCTGTGATTGATGTTTGTAACTGTCATCACACATTTACAAGCTTGGGGGATCCCAAATAAGAAGCAGTGCCTTATGGGTAGTTCGTTTTGCCACACTGAACACTGGCTAATCACAGAAGCACCTGACGTATGTCCCCCAAAACCAGCCTTAAGCCCCATTCACACCCATTCATTGTCAGTGGAGGGCTGGCGACTTTCGGCGATACGAGTGACAGTGAACATTGTCGACAGGATGTGAGCTTGTCAAGCGATGAGAGTCACGCAACAAAAGTTAAGAACAGTTTAACTTTATGCAAATTAACAGTGAATTTTTCGAGTGACAACTAATAGGAGGGAAAAACCTGGCAGTGGCACTCACACATCACCCTCTCGAGTGCAGGCAAGACAGGACAGAGTTCCAGAGCGATTTTATCTGATTTGACTGTATACATGGATATAAAAAAATTATGCGTGGAAAATAAACTGTAGGCAGCCTTAGTGAGTTTGATTCATACATTGATGGTTCATGTTAATTATCTGATGCAGTGAGTAGTTTAGCACTGGTTAATGATTTAATGCTCTGAGCACTGATGTAGTTTATCTAACAACACTCACCAAAAGCAGAATGCTACTTTTATTTTTTTTTAAGTCTAATATAGTCAAATTAGAATGATATCTTAGTTTAATAGGCTATATATAAAGAACTTAAACACTTTCTGTGGACAGAAATGAGCAATGTTGAATTAAAGCGATAGATAATTCACATAAAAAAAATTAACATTCTGTCATCATTTACTCACGCTCTTGTCACTACAAACCTGAATGACTGTTTTTCTTTAGTTTGTTTATACAATAGTCAAAGGGATGCAATGTTGTTCCCCAATGTTCTTCAAATATGTGTTCTGCAGAAGAAAGAAAGTCATACAGGATTGGAACAACATCATCGACATGAGTAAATGATGACAGAATTTTCATTTTGGGGTGAACTGTCTCTTTAAGGACTTACACAGAACACAATAGTTGTGTTATATAAGCATTCATTATTTTTGAACTGTAGTTTGTCTCTAATTTTTCCAAAATGTAATGAATTAACATTTAGTGGATATCATACATGTGGTAAACAAAAGTTGTTTCTTTGTAGAAAACAGATATTGACATACACTTAAGTACATCCAACTGAGACATATGCATTGTTTATATTATGTACATATGTGATTTCCTTAAAAATCCTTTTGATCTAAAACCTGATGCTTAAATACTTAAAAATTCACACAAAATTATAAAATTGTATTTTATAAAATAATAATGACTCTTAAATATTTTGGGGTAGAACTATCTCTTTAAGTATAGGACAGTTGTGGCAGTTTGTAAAGAAGATGGTTGTGTTTCTCATACATAAATTGTCTTTGAAATGTATTTTTTGTTATTATTCTAATTATTCATAAACTAACATTTTAGCATGTCATCCATCATATTTTGCAAAGATCCAAACAGAAACACTGTAATGTCAGTGATTTTGTAGAGCAACATTAACATGTTCTAAAGTATGCTTAAAGCATTAAAATAATTTGTCAGTTTTTTATTTTATTTAATATTTATATTTTATGCATTTTATTTTGTATTGTATTTTACTACATGATGTTCTTTTTTATTATTATTTTTTTAAATTATTATTATTATTATTATTTACTATTATTATTATTATTATTATTATATTTTTTGCAAAGATCTGAATAAAAGCATACAGTGATTTAGAAAAAAAACAGATATGCACTATGATCCCTAAATGAATCTGAATATCTTTGACCTTTTATATTCAGGTGTTGATTAAACACTTTACAGCAAATACAGTATAAAATGGATGCAAAAAAAAAATAAATAAATAAAAAAGAAAGACCTGAATTGTAATTGTTAATTATATAGTTGAATGTGTGTGTGGCTGTTGTTATTGTACCTCTGTGTGGACTTTGCAGATGACATTAATTCTATTATGGCTGTGACCTTAGGCCCAACACTATAATTTTATTGTAGAAGAAGATAACAACTTCATCATTTACTTCAATTATTGTAGAAAAATTGTCAGTATGCTGCGAAATGAGACATATGAGCCATAAATCAAAAGAGCATAACAGATTCCCCACTGAGAGTCATTCTCCTTATGTGGCAAACATCCCGTAAAACACACAAGCAGACACACACACTTTTTCTGTTTAATTGTCTGTCAAACACATACAGCCATACAATCCACTGCAAATCACTTTGTATGCCAGATAAGAGAGATCCAACATTTTTTGTAGAGCTGCATGAATGCAAATTTGCCCTGGAACTGAGAGATATTACTCATGTCAAACATGTCAGATTTCAGTTTTGCATTTAATTTTTTTTATATATATATTTTTTATATTTATTTATTTCTATTTATTTGTTTATTTTTCCCCATATGCATATTTTAAAGATGAGGAATATGCATTCCTCATCTTGGCTATCTGTGTTTCTCATTCATCGTTAAATTTAATTACAAAAAATAAACCTCTGTATTTAATATTTGAGACAGATGCTGTGTTGTACCCTTTTTCACTCTTGTTTAAGTTGTAATAAATGCAAGACTTTAATGAAAAGTTAGTCAGTTTGTCATGTAGAGTGTGACCGTGTGCTACAGATGACCGCCTGCCGGTCTGAATCCAAGCAAAGGCTTCTGCTGTTATGCCTGTGAGCAAACACCTAAACGCTCTTCTCGTAAAAAAACCAATAGGTGTTCCAGAACACAACAACTTCAATCTTTCTCCGCTGCCTAGACCCTCTGGCTCGCCTTCGAAATCAGAAATAGTTTTCAATCACACTGCCAAAAAGAAGGTGATGAGAAGATGGAAGCTGTCAGGGTCATCTTATCTTGATAAAACGATGTCCTTTGGTAAGAAAGTTAAAATTCTGGCCTCCCAGCTCTATAAGAAAGATTAGAAACAGCAATGGAATAAAGTCTGTAATGGAAAATGTTCAATTTTTTATTTAATTTCATTTTTATTTTGCATCCATCCTTCAAACTGCTCATATGTAGTGTTACATTTTTAATTTAATAAATTTTTTATTTTGCATCTATTTTTCTAATCGCTGTGGAGTCACATTAAATCTCTCGCATTTAAGGTCACAATTATGTTATTTAATTTTGTAATTTTGTAATTTTTTTTTTTTTTTTGCATCCGTTTGCCAGATCACTCCTATGTGTGGTCACTTTTATTTTATTTTATTTTATTTTATTTTATTTTATTTTATTTTATTTTATTTTATTTTATTTTATTTTATTTTATTTTATTTTATTTTATTTTATTTTATTTTATTTTATTTTATTATTGTTACTATGTTGGGTCACTTTTTTTATAAAAAATGTATTTATAGTTCAGTCTTCATCCATTTTTCAAATTGCTCCTATGCATTGTCACCACTACCAGTGAAAGGTTTATTCTTTGAACATTTACGTTTCTTATCTAATAATAATAATAATAATAATAATAATAAAATCTTATATATAAAATCTGATAATTAAATGCTTAAAAATTATTTTATAGACAAATGTATTATTATTATTTTTTTTATTTTAATATTTTCTATTATATTATTTTGAATAATGCTTAACACATGTTAATTAGCAGTCCAGTGCAGAAAGTGACAAGTGCCTATGTGCTGTTTTGCCTAATGTAAAAGCAACTAAGCAAACAGCTGGAAATTAAGCTTCCGAAGGGATATTCAGAATGTGTTTTTAATAAAGGTGACGTCAGGTGAAGCGTTAAGCAGTCTGACAAATAGCCATAATAAGAGCTTATAGCTTAAGGGGTTGAGCGTAACACACACACACACACACACACACACACACACACACACACACACACACAAAGAGACACATGTTCACAGTCTCTGCATGAGTCCTGGGATCATTAAACTGATTAAATCCATAAGATAGCCTACTTTGAGGCATTGTGGACTAAAAGAAAGGAACATCTGGGAAAAGAAACACTTTGTTTGCGCAGATATGCTTTTGTCCTTCAACTATGCTACAGTGTTGACTTTCCTATTGAATATGTTTATTTGTCTTCAGAAGTTCGTGAGGCCATACAATGCTGTCTAAAGAAAGAAAAAAGATTTCAAAAAAGATGTGACCGATTTCAAGCTGTGATAGACATTTTATATGGTAATGTTTGTGCACATTTATATTGGTTTATGAAAAAGGCTAGAACTGAAGAACACGTACTTTGACAGCTTTCAAACATATAAACACAAACATTTCAAATTAAATGTCACCTCAACATTACTATTATTAATTTATTAATATTTGTTGATGAGGTGTTTCTCTTTTGGAATTCACAGTGTTATGAAGCAATGCATGAACTAGATGTCCTGCTGTATAAATAACATGAAGAAAAATAGAATATGAAAATATTCAATAAGTCTAACACGAGACATTTAGTTGGTTTTATGTGGGTGTTTCTTCAACTTTAATTTAGAAAGCAAGCCACATTTTCACACCCTTGATAGTTTATTTAATTTGTCTACCAACATTATCCAACATGTCGTTGATTTGTTTCATCCTGTGATGGAAATAGCATTTTGAACATGTTTGGGATTTAATGGCTGACTCCTTCAGCTAATTGCATAACTAGCATTTTATGTTTTGTAAATACACACAATTATATACAGTTTTAACACGTTTTGCAGAGATTTGTCCGAATTTGATTGTCCACAGTAATTTTCTAGCATATTTTTGTTTTATTTTATATTGTTTTATTAGTATTTTTTTGCTTATATAGGGATATCAACCATGACTTTTCTTGTGACACTTGTCTCATTGTGAATGAATGAATGATTCATTATTTATTAATTAATGAAGGGCATGAATAAACAACAAATAAAATGGTTTATTTGTTGATTATTTATTATTATTTATTTTATAAATGTGAATAATGCAATGTATATAGTATATGTTTTTTAAATTATAATGTCTAAAATTATATATATATATAATGTGTGATATAGAAAATATTATATATTAAAATTTTTGAAATGTATTTCATGTAAATGTTATATATTATATAAATTATATTATATATATATATATTAAAATGCATATACATATATAATTGCATTTTAATAATGAATTTTCATTAATAAAGCTTATACATTTAAATGCATTTTACATTTACCTTTGTGTATTTTACATTTTCATGCATTTTTAATATGAGCCTTGTAGGTATAATGCTGTCATTTTGTCATTATCCCCCATATTTGGAGTTGTGTTTCAAGTGCGATGATCTTTCTTAGATCTTCTTAGAGTGTTTTCTAACAAATGTTCTGACATCCTTCTCATTACACCACTTCTTTTCAAAGGATTTCCCAGTTCAAACGTCCATGATCCCGGTTTCCTGTAACCCCTGCTGTTCCGAATCAATACCGCTCTTATTTAATGAGTTAAATCCCTGTTAGAGGATTTAGCCACGTAATGGCAGCAGTTACTCTTTGACAGCTCAGTGAATCTGGTAGAAGGCCAGCCTATTTACTATGGCTGCTGATAACAGGAAGCATCTATCCAGCGGTCAGCCACACTTCCTCTAATGAGATGGCAGGTGCAGTGTTTGCGCTTTGATTGCTGCTCTGATTTGAGGGTTCAAGTGTGTTTACTGCTCACACCTATGACCTTAATGACAAAGGCTAAAGAGTTTGAAGTTTGAGTATTGAAAAGGTCACTGTTGTAGTGTATGTAGGTCCAAATGTGAGTTTGTGTCGATCAAAGCTTCATTATTTTTTTTGCACATAGACACCTTAAACCCTGGCAAAATGCACATAAACCCTCGGCTTACTATGCAATAGAAAGTTTTGTTGTTGTTTTTAATTGGTGCTGTGTAAGTACAGGAAAAGGGCTGTGGCATTTCCTTTTGCCAGAAAGGTAGGGAAACTTCAATACCCATAATGCACTGGGCTTATTTTTCTCATTTTGAACTATCTGTGGGTGGGGATATAAAATGCAGAAGCATGATGTGTAGTTTTAACAAAAGCCCTGGAGCTGCCAAGTTTTGCTGTCAAATAAACAGGGAAATCTGGGTACAGGTAACACGAAGAAAGAGTGCATATACTATTACCACCACTGTAATTATATAAAGCCGGTTGAAATCAGTGAACTGTTACTCCATTTTATTTTTTATTTATAAATAAGGAAAAGTGGCCAAAAAGTACCTAGCACACGTGAAGAATATATATACTAAAATGCTATTAATACATGGCTTTCAGAAACACTTAGTTGTAATTTATTAGTTGTGCAATTGTGTGATCAGTACCTTAAACAGCTCATTAATGAAAGTCTCTGATGCAAGTACAGTAAGGAAATATTTCTTATTATGGATTTATTTATATGCACTTTCCAAAAATGTGTAATGACCACCATAGCATGTGCAACTGTATGAGCTTTTAAACATATATACACATTGCACCATAATAATCCTTCAGTCTAACATGCATCCCAGTCTACACCATCTATATTCACTCTGCTCCATCAGTCATTTCATAATTCAGATTATTGTCTTGGCACAACACAGATGTCCATGACATTTTCTGTCACAAGCGATTTGAGGGCAAATCTTTATCTGAAGTCCAAGGCTAGACAAAAAATGGATTAGAGCTGCAAGACTTGTGAAAAAAAGAAAAAAAAGAAACCTTTTTCCTCAATTCCTACTTTCTGCTTAGCTAGATTGGCAACAGAGCTGCTCCTCACCTCCTTGTCTGTGGTCATGGAGTGAGCTCAACTCCACATTAAGGTTCTGACCTTTCCGGAAATTATCCCAGAGCCCCTCCAACACCCCTGATAACCTCAGCTCTTGTTCAGACCCAGTTTTGACCTCCTGGTTTGCAGAGCTGGAGGGTTTTAAGATGTTTCTAGATCTAAAGTTTGCTAAGAGCAGATTATAGATGACTTTCCTGACTACTGCTTTCACTGAGGCTCTTGTTTTATTACATTTATTATTTAAAATAATCTATTTATTCAGAAAAACACAAAACTCCTGCATAACAAAAAACATTTTGGTGGTAGTAGCATTTGTTCATTCGTTCACTCATTTATATGTTGTTTTTTTTTTCTTGTTTTTTTTTTTTTGGTCAGATATTTTCTCTTTATGAAAATAGTCGTCATAAAGAGTAAGTAAATAGGTTCAGACCTTTTACAGGTAATCAAATTATACTATATTCAATTATTATAAAAAATTGCTTGTCTTTTTTATTTTTATGCCCAGATTGTTTGTCAGGGAAACAATAATTCTATTCTATTCTATTCTATTCTATTCTATTCTATTCTATTCTATTCTGTGATGCCCAGGTGTTTTCTTTTTTCTTTTCTTTTTTCTGTATGTATGCATGTATGTATTTATTGTATTTTTTTCTTTACTCTGATGCCCAAGTTTTTTTTTTTTTTTTTTTCAGAGATGTTATTTTATTTATGTTACTAATAATTCAAATACAAGTGCAAGTTTCAAAGCTTAATTTGATTTATTTAGCGATACGTTTGTATCGGATGAAGTATAGTATGTATCTGGTACGTATGGATCAGTTGCTGCTAATTAATTATTAATATTTTTTTTTTTTTTTCTGGCCTGTATTATGAACATGAATATTAGTGTATATCCTTATCTTTGCAGTCTTTGCAAAAACTCAGGATAAACCCATTTCTTGTACTTGACCTACATTCATCTGATCATAAGAAATAACTAGCCAAGATTACATTTAAAAAGAAGATTACAAAGAAGATTAATTATTTAATCATGTTGTTTGTAATGCACATTTGGCATGGCACAAAAATCATGTCATCCTTAAATTAGAATGTAAGAAAGTGATCTAAATGTCAAACAAAATGACAGAGCAACTAAGTGACTTTTGTTTTTGTTTTTTTGTCTCCAAACTCTTTTTGTAGTCTCTGAAGGCAGCTCATCAGATTAGTGACAAAGCCGAGCTGTAGATGATGCATTCATTAAAAACATATTCCCATTTCTGCTTCAGGAACCAAATGAGTTTGTATGTTTATTTTTGTAATGAAATGTCCATGTCAGAAAGCATCTGCATAACTCTATTAATTTATAATTATTATGCATGAAAGCACTTGAAACCATTGCATATTGTACAGTACTTTTCCCCATACTAAACAGATTTCAGTTCTATCAGATCAGTCTTAGATGTCATATCTGATCTATGATACTGACATGAGTAGAGAGGATAGTGATTGTGCTTTGTCTATCATTCAGGGAGATGAAATGGGGAATTATGAATCTGCTTGGACCATACATAGAGGATCAAACATATTATTGGGGATAAGCCTCAGCTTTAAAGCTGCTTTTTATGCTTTTCACAGAGCTCAGAACACAAGCCATATGGTTTTAAATGATTTAAAGATTACTTATTCTAAGGACACAGGTTTGCCAATTTCAACTTTAAATGGCACTCAAATCGAAAGAGTCAGCTCTTATAAATATTTAGGCATATGGTTGGATGAAAATCTAGCTTTAATGTCCACATAGACTTGCTGAAGAATCTGGGGTTCCTCGCTTAAAATATTGCTTTCCCTATGAAGCAGGAAAGAAAATAGTGGAGGGTACTTTTTTTTAATCTATTTTTGATTATTGTGATCTTGTTTAAATGCATGCAGCTTTGTCTTTGTTAAGGAAACTGGATTCTGTTTATCATGCGGCATTACGGTTTATATCACTGTATACTTTGTGAATCTGTAGAATGGTCATCTTTACAACATACAGTAGGAGGAATTCGCACATATATATATTTATTGTTAAGGCACTTCTTGGTAAATGACCTTCTTATATTTAATATTTTTAAACTTTTTTTACAAACAGTTATGGTACTAGATCCCAGCTACATTTTTAACTGAAAGACCCAAAGGTATCCTCAGAATTTGGTAAACATGCCTTTTCTTTTTATGCCCCTTGGGCAAGGAATGACCTGCAAAACATACTTAAACCAGAGTTATTCTTTATTTTTTATTATTATTATTCTGACTGCCTTGTCTGACTGCAGTTTTGTCCTTGTTTTTTTTTTTTTATTATTATTATTTATTATTTTTTTTTAATGTAACTTTGTGTGCTGCCGTCTTGACAAGGTCTCCCTGGAAGAAGAGATTATAATATCTCAATGGGATCTTCATGGTTAAATAAAGGATAAATAAAATAAATAAATTAATGAAAAAATTTGGTCATTTTGGTGTAGTGTAAAGCTCAGGCCTTAATCTTTACTGTTTTCATAAAACAGATGTAAAAAGTTCGGCTTTCGCTATGCAATAATTGCTGGTATTGGGTTTATTTGCATATTTTATCCATATAAAGTAACAGAGGCGAAATTGACCTAATAAATATCATTATCCTATGACTGCATTAGCTGAGTGTACAACCAAGGCAATTTCTTATGGAAGTCAATTTCCACCATGGAACAAAAAATTGTGGAACAAGGTAATTGTGACTCTGTATTTTATGATTTGGACTCTTTTTTGGAATTCTGAGTTGATATCTCACTATTTGGACTTTATTTCTTGCAATTTTAAGAAGACATTTTTGAATTCTTAGAAACTCAGAATTATGAGGTAAAAAAAATCAAATCAGAATTCTGAGGGAAAAAAGTCAGATTTGTGAGATGTAACTCAAAATTCTGAGAAAAAGTCAGAATTGCAAGATGTAAATTCGGAATTCTAAGAAAAAAAAAAGTCAGAATTGCAAGAAACAAAGTCTGAACTTTGATATATAAACTCAAAATTCTGAGGAATAAATAATTATAAGATAAAAGTCGAAATTGCCTTCTCTCTCTCTCTCTCTCTCTCTCTCTCGTGGAGGAAACAAGCTTCCATACTTTCCTGTAGTCATTTATAATAGAGTTTAGTGGTGCTTAATGTAAGCATCATAATTACTATTGATCATGATCATATATTATTCTCACCTGGTTCTTTTTGTTAGTTTAAAAACCTACTTCGTCTTTAATGGCAGAGAAGATACTTTGTTATTTATTACAATAATTTTAATACAAAATTGCTAACTATTTGACTTAAGATTGCATCGGCACCATAGGGTGGATTGGATATAGCTGGTTTGCAACACTCCTCAGGAATCCACTCATGTCCAACATGTTATTACAGTACATGCAAGTATGACAGTATGGCTCTCCAGTATTGGCTTTTTGATCTTCTGTGGTGTTGAGTGTGAGGTACATAGTTTGACAATTACTAATCCATTTCATGCTGCCTCATGAAAGGCCATCTCTTTGTGTTTGCTGCCAATATTACACCTGTTTTCAGCATGATCTGATTGGCCAATCAATATTATAAATGACCTCTGGGAATTCTGTGCATCAGACAAACCCCTTTTGTACCACTAATTGATGTCATGTATAAATGGCTAGCCACAGTGAAATCATTTCACCTCTCACAACACCCATATATATATATATATATATACATATATACATGTGTATATATATGTATATAAAACCGCTATGAAAATTCCCTTTTTAAAATGAGCACCATTCCTTGCACGTATGTATCCATCCATCCTTCCAAACAAACTGCATTGCAAGTGCAATTGAGAAGGTAATGCTAATGTATTTCTTTCTCCTGGTATTATAAACCTCCTTGAAATGCAACTTCACTGATATCTTTTGAGTATTATATTGTCAGAAATTGATAATTTTTGTAAATAGACTTTAAATAGAGTGTAAATCAATGTACCTGATGACCTGAGAAACATGCTTGCTGTCCTATATATGAACCTCCATGATAACATAATTACTGCAATGCTCATCAAATCACAGGACATCAAAGTTGCATTATTCTTTGTCCTGACAAAAGGATTATAATAACTTAAGATTGAAGGTCAGAAATAGCTCAACAAGATTTGAACATGTACTCTTTGATGATATTATAAAACCAGTGGTTCATAGAGACCTGCTTCAGTGACTGTCAGAGAATGTCAAGGTTATTTGTAAAATAAATATTCTCCTCTACTGTGCAAAGGGCCAGTGCATCTGTGAATGTTATTCAGGCCATGGTCACAATACATCGATAATCAGGTTCACTCGAAACATCAGACACATTTATATCTGCTCATCTCCATAATTCTTTATTTCTTTGTTTCTCAGCTTAGCAAAGTCACAACATGCCTTTGAAATTCATTTTTATCAAACAGGAGATACTACATATCAATATCTGCAAAGAAAAGGAAGATCATTGCATTATTTTGACAGACAATGAAAAATTGAAAAGAGAAGTGCCTTTAGAAGTGAATATATTATTTGTTTTATTTAATTTTATATTGAATGTAAGTATATCACTGTCCTATAGTCAATAGAAATCTATTTTATAATCAAATTTGTGAATCTATACATGCATTATATATGTTTTCATAAATTACTTAATATAAAATTTGTACTAAATGAACAGTGCAACTTTGAAATCCCATGTCCAATAAACTGTTTCAGATTTCTGAAAACAAAATCTCCTTCCTTATGACGTGAGTACAGCTGTTGGTATGACAACCGGGGGGATTATTGGATGGCAGAAGAGGTTTTTTGGTATGCAGTGTTCCCTCTCAGTGATTACTTTCCCATTCTCACAAACTGTTCACATCTCTTCAAAGGCATTTTTAAGAGTGTCCTTGTGTAACACCACACATCACACAGTTCTTAAAAATGAATGGCCACTTAAAAGTCCTTGAAATGACAGATGAATGCATAGTTATTTCTGTCACTAGATGTGATGTGGTTTTTTATTAATGGCCAGAGCTGAATGACCTTATAAATTCATTATTCTATTAGCATTCTGTCAATTTGAGTTTATGATCTGGCTGCCGACAAATCTGTGTTAAAATTGTCTGATATTGTTATTAATACTGAATAATTTAGTGAATATGTGGTAATTCAATCTGCTGCTGTGTTGCTTTTTAAATTCAAATTTGCAATAATCAGTCATGCATTTCCCTGCTTTTGTTTTGCCTGCTGAAAATGGTAAAGTTCAAGATCTCAACTGTCCCTCAGTTTTACAGAAACATTGTTTTCCTTTCAGACAATTCAGACAATCAAAAACTTCTTGGATTATACGGGAATGAAGCGCTTTTTTCCCTGCTGTCAGATTCAGGTGGACCAGGTAAATCCACACGTACACACATGAATGCAGATTTGAGTCATATGTTTTTGATATTGTTATTGGTAATAATTTGTGTTTTATTTATTTATTTTTTACATGGAAAGCATTCACAAAGAACTAAGCATTATTTATTTGCACATCAGGTAAAGTGAAAAAAAATATATATATACGGATATACATATATATAAATATATATATATATATGCCCAGAAATGTTGTACTGAGCAATAATGACTATTAACATTAATACAGATTTTTCATTACTGATACCGATTTTTACAACAAATTATTTATTAGTTTTTTTTTTTTTTTTTAAACACTACATATGTTTAGTCTACTGTAATAAAAATCAAATACATTATGAAAAACAACAACAACAAAACAACAACAGCAATATTCCAAGCTGTTTTTAATCTTTCTTTTTGGCTAGATTATTTTCACGCAAATAACCTTGCCCAAAACATGGTGGCAAATTTGTGCTTCCACTTATGTTTAAAAAGTGTTTTGTTGTTATTAAAATATTCATTATGCTACATATTTCTGATTTGACTGTGATGTAAAAGACATTTATGTACTGTTGTATATGGGTATGACTACATTTTTATAGAAAATACCTTATTTAATTTTCAAGAAAGATGATGAAATATATTGTATGAAGTAACACTTATACTTCAGTTACATTCAGAATTTCATGTATTGTAAACTTCTCAAAATAGTTCATTTATCTTAATGCTTGTAATTTGTTGTTATTTTTGCAATAAATAAATAAAATAATAATAATAATTTTAATAGAATTGCTATACATATAAAATATAATTGATTGATTGTTTTATATATATATATATATATGTGCATAACTGATTATTGGTTAATACTCATCATTTGATTAATTACTGCTATATAGATTAAGAGAAAATAATGTTTAGCCTGATTTCCGTGGGTTATAATACAGCAGCACAACGTTATTTGCACCAAGGAAAAAGTGCTGGGTTTTTTTTGGAGTCATAAGGCACAATCTATAATAAGCCTATAATTTACATTGACTTGAGCTATATTTCTACTGAAATAAATGGGAATAACAATTTAAATTGCTGTTTTAGTGAATTTGCCCCAAAGTATCCAATAGACATGTTTCTGTGACATTATATAATCATCACAGGCAAAAATACAGTCTATGGTATAGCCTATATTAGCTTAATGACTGCAGATAATGTGGGTGTTCGATGTAAAAGGCCCTCATTATCTTGATAAAACGAGTGTTAAACTATGCACTGTGGATTCACCTCACGCAGAAAGACTCCGACAAGTTGCCACACAAAAGACACACTGGTGCATGGAATCTGATTACTTCAATCTTTGTGCATCTTTTATTCATGATGGCTATTGTACGCTGTATGAAATGGAATTGGTGTGATTTGAAGATCCTGCACATTATAGAACATATTTCCACATAATGCCTGTTTTTATTTTATTTTATTTTTTTTCTTCTTCTTCTTTGTTTTTTTTTTATTTGACCAGGTCATTACTGATGTAGCGAATTGCACCCCTCACCTGAACATGGTCTGGGTTAAACTGAGTGAGTTGCCCTGTTCTGCTGATTCAGGGCTGGCTTTCCTCAGCGGATGGCTCACTATAACTCATCTGAGATCTGCACGAACAGGTAATATCTGTCAAAAAAATATTCAAAAAATGGCTCAGATATTCTCAAGATACCATAAAAGATTAATTAACTCTGTGTGAAGTCTATTCCCAGATATTTTTTGTGAAGTAACTAGAAGCTTAAAGCTGAATCTGATCATATTGTACATATAGTTTGCTAAGGCAAGCATCAATATTACTATGACTCAAACTAAAAGTAAGGGATTTCAATAAACCCAAACACTGTTTAACTGTAAAATATTAATATTCTTAAAAAAAAATAAAAAATATAAAATAAAAAACTTTTGCCCTGTTTACACCTGCTATAAAAATGCCTTTTTTTCAGTCCAATCCCAAGTGGACAACACTAAATGCATGTTTAATTGAGGTCTGAAACATTTTGAGCTTGTCAACTTTTAACCACTTCAAGAGGTAGTCGACAACGCATTTGATCAGATTGCATTTGTAGTGTAGACAGAGTTATGTGGTTGAATGCATTCAAACAGCCACTAAAGAGGCCTCCTTTCTCCCTTTCTTACCATTCTTGATTCTACGAGCCTACAGCGTTAAACATAGTTTTGTGGCTATCAGAGCAGAAAGGAAGCAGCTGCTCTCCGTATGGATTTCCATTGTCTTCTTTCATGTACATATGTACATTGTGTGAGCTTATTGTGTAATATGAAATTTAAAGATCAGAAAATGCCCATACATGCACCCACCCATAGACATTTCCCTCAAATAAATCAGGAAAGTGGTCAAGAGTGGACAGAAGAGACAGATTAAACCAGGTGTAAATGGGAATATGTCTCTGTCATCTACTCGTCCAAAACCCACCTTTATTCCAAATGTAAGCAGGGCTTTACTGACCAAAACTCTTTTGAACGGTAGTGTATCCACCCTTTTCCTGACGTAAAAATGGGCGCCGCCATTTGTAAATTCTATGGGTCTAGCTTCCGGTCTCATTTGCGTCCAGCTATTTTTAGATGTAACTAACTTTACTGCTTGATATTGACAATTAATGTGTCCTATCATATTATTTTAATCTGTTATCTTAATTAAGAACACACTGATTTGTACTGCAAACTGTTTTACCGTTTACTGCACGTTGTTATTCTCCTTGTTATTTACCTATAGCGGCTAATGAAATGGAAGTCTCACCCATAGGCTTACTTCAACATTGAGGACAAAGGTGGATACCTACCTAACGGTAGTTAGGTCCATATATATTTGGACACTGACACAGTTTTCATGATTTTGGCTCTGTATGCCACCAGAATAGAATTAAAATGAAACAATCAAGATGAAATTGAAGTGCAGACTTAGGGTTCGAACAAAAATATAACAAAATTATTAGGAAATACAACCATTTTTATACATAGTCCCCCCATTTTCAGGGCTCAAATGTAATGGGAAAAATAAATATAATCATAAATAAAATATTCATTTTTAATATTTTGTTGAGAATACTTTGCAGGCAGTGACTGCATTAAGTCTAATGGTCTGCTTTGCCAGGCTTTTACTGCAGCTGACTTCAGTTGTTGTTTGTTTGTGGGTCTTTCTGCCTGTAGTTTTGCCTTAAGCATGTGAAATGCATGCTCAGTCGGGTTGACATCAGGAGATTGACTAGGCCATGGCAGAATATTCCACTTTTTTTACCTTCAAAATCTCCTGAGTTGCTTTTGCTATATGTTTTGGGACGTTGTCCATTTGTACAATAAAGCACCGTCACTTCAGAATTCATCCGGCTGCTTCTGTCTTCTGTCACATCATCTATAAACACCAGGAACCCAGTGCCACTGGAAGCCATGCATGCCCATGCCATCACACTGCCTCCATCATATTTCACAGATAATGCTGTATGCTTTGGATCATGAGCAATAACGAAAGAATAGCCCACACCTGTCCATGAAACAGCTTTTCAGTCAATTGTCCAATTACTTATGGTCCCTTGAAAAGGGGGGAAGGTATGTACATATTAAAGAGCTGTAATTCCTTAACCTTTCCTCTAATTGTGATGTGAATACCCTCAAATTAAAGCTCATTATATTCATATATAACTGTAACTTGAATATGTTTTGGTCAAAAGCTAAAATAATAAAAATTGTGCATGTGTCCAAACATATATGGACCTAACTGTATCTGTATAGGTTTCCAGCCAGCCAAACACCAAACATAATAGCTCAAATGCAGCTGTCTGCTTTTTTATTATTTAAGCCATTACTATGAATGTTTCAAAATATTTACAAAAAAAATTGCGGCTGCAGTGTTCCCTTCACACAGAAAAACATTCAGCGATCTGAGGAGTGTTTCTAGTACATATGTTCAGATCCCTGATGAACAGAAATACTATAGTTTCTCTCTATACCTTCCTTTTAAGTAAATATGTATCAGATGAATATTATACTCAACACCATTTTGAATCTTCCTCTCCATGCTTTCATCTCTCTGTCACGCCTACATATTCACAAACAACATTACCAGAAGATCATAGGAGACGATTAATGGGACTGATGCAGATCCGAAGACGTTATTGTAAGAGAAAATTGCGTGACCAGTTGTTTATCTGTTATCTTTAAGGTTTGTTGTTCTGCTTGACGACAATAACATTTGATAACATTAATTGTTAATTCATTGCCGGTCCTCCTTATACCAGTGATATCAGCAAGTGAATGCAATTGTGCTCATCAACCACCTCACTGATATCTAATCAGTTTCTTTGTAACATTTCTGATTACTTTTGAACGCAGATGATTAAATAATCTGGCACTGAGAAAAACAACATAAACTGCAGAAATAACAGTACATGTCAGATTTGCATGTATAAAGAAAACAAAAAGCCATTATATGGTGTGTTACAGTGATTTTTCCATGGTAAAGAGGTGTTGTTAGGCATTATACTAAGCCTTTTACATTAATAAAATCACTGTACAGTAATTCTTTCATTGAGATGGCTAGGTGAAATCTTGCATAAGCACTATTAAAGGAAATAAAATTGAATAAACAATTATTCAGCAGTAGCTGTTCGTGGTTGCCATATTTATATAGTATTCAGCTGATGTGTGGTCACAGGTGTGCATAATTTACAGTGGCTTTGAAAGAGGCTTACCTAATAAAGTCTAAGCGGGAATCATCCGCTTTATAAATGCATATCAATAATAGGAACATGCAGGGCAGCATACTGACCGCACATATGCTTAACATAATGATATGTTTTAAAGGGAATCCATCTGGCATTTCAGGAGTTTTGTGTACTTGTAAATAATTGATGGCAAGCCACATTCTTTGGCATGAGCTGGCATGTGCTAGCTAACCTTCTGGTTCACACGCTGTATGACGAATATGAACCTAAATATTACATCAGGCAACATTTAAATTAGAATTTTAATGAAATTTTTCTCTGTACAAGAGCCACTGATGCAGTGTTTCTATTTGGTGTGTACAATTGCACCATGACTAATGTGTTATGAGTACTGATGAGTTGGAAATTGTTAAATATAATTGGACATTAATCCAAATCGTTCTTTTTCATGAGATCCTACTTGTTCTCCCTCATTTTAAACTAGGTTTATAAAAAGTGCATGATTGGATTCATAAAAGTCCATGAATAGAGAGAAAAATTGTTCAGTTTAATCAATAGAAAGCAAAATATTTAGGAATGTTAATTTATTGTTACTTCACTAGTTAAAACTTTAAAGACAAATGGTAGATGTTTACTTCTAGTGACACTAAAAGCAACACTAAACTGTGAGATCTCTGGTTAAATAACATTTCCTAATAATTGTATTGTCTAATAGCAGTCATATTCTCTCTCATATTCATAGACAGATTCTGGATAAAGTATAAGATACACCAGTCTGTATTAATTTAATCATAGCGCTGGTTTTAGCTTTAATTTAGGGGGATCTCATTCGTATTCAAGTGCCAATGTATGTTTGTATAAGTACTGAAATGTACCATATCAATGTATTGACACCATTAAAAAATTGAAGTTTTTTTTTTTTGTTGTTGTATGCAACTTTAAAAAATCGTTGAAAACATGTATCACTGAAATTGTAAAATTGTGGTGTTCATTGCTCAGAAATTGTTGCATAACATGACTGGAGACACTTCCAAGAAAGACCTCTGTGTTATTTTTTATTTTATTTTTTATATACTATAATAACATTTATAAATATGTTGAATTAGCTTTTATTATTATATTTTCAGTTTTCATGCTATTTTTAGTTTTAGTCAGTTTTATTATTATTTTGTTATATTTATATTTAGCTGTAATTTATTATTTTATTAAAAAAAAATAATAAAGTACTTAAACTTGCAATTTATTCAGTTGTTGCCAAGACAACATTTCTAATGGTCATTTATTCTTTATGTAAAATATTATTTTATTTTATTTTATTTTATGAATTAAACTCTGTTTATGCATAAATATGCTTATGTTTTAAATGCTGTCAGTACGCTGATTAAACTTCAATGTCTAAATGAACATGGCAAATACTGCATCTGGATACTGCTGATGGCATTTTCAAATATATAGGCTGCTGACATAAATGTTGCAGTTTCAGCCCCAAATGGATAATAATGCAGGAGCGATCCAGCTCATGTACCTTTATGAAAGACATCTAACCCCAGATTTCTCCAGGGTCACTACAAAATTAGTAAGTGAAGTTGTTACTGTTACTTGGCTATAATTTTCTTTCATTGTTTTTGTTGTCAGCTTGTGGATAATGGAGAAATGAACACTATAGTTGCCGTATACACACAGCTCTATAATGATTGCTCCCAATTACTGGCAGCATTGTTACTATAATGGCAAGGTTTTAAAAGTCAGTTGGACTTTCAGATAGCAGTACAGCTGAAGGATTGAGACGATGAATTCTAATATACCTGGAGAAAGCTGTCTGTTTCCATTCCCATTAATTTCAGTGGCAGCTGCTTGGCTAGTGGAATTTCACAGCCTGCATGCTGCCATCTTTCCTGCAGTTGGAAAGGTTTTTTTTATTTTTTTTTTTTTGATCACTCACCAGTTACACCAGCAGTCTGAGAGTTTCAACGTATCCTAGTACTAATGAATATTTAAGAGCTGCACCATTTTATGGAAGATAGTTATATATGGATAACACTTTACAATAACTTTATTGCTTTATCAGGGCGCTGCATTCGTACTTTTGACTGAATTACTTAGCAGCGTTTATAATGGCTATTGTTGTTTATTAATTTTTTTTTTTTTTTCAAGAAATAATATTTTATATAAATATTAGTATTATTTAATTATAGTATTTGGCAGTGGCATTATTTTAATTTCATGAAAACCTAGCATGGCATAATTCCCTGTGGCCATATACTTACAACGACAACATTCCTGAATGATAAACCCACATATAACTAAACAAAGTGCATGATGCACTATTAAATAAAATTCACAGTGAACAGCATTAAATATAAAAACATATGCCATACCTTGTCTATGCAGTTTTTATTGCATAAGTGGGTAGTATGTAAGGCTAGTTTCTTTTCTTTTGTTTCTGTTCTGTTGTGAGTGTGGGTCAGAACACTTGAAAATGAAATGTGCCTGCTACGCAGAAATTATTTTCTGTGTTTGTGTTTGAGGCTGTGTGTGTGTTCAGCTGTATTTTGTAGGTGCATGGTCAGGACACGTCCCAAAATAAAGGCTTTATGTTATTTAATCATGCTAAGCCAGCTCATTACTTGTACCCTTTAGTAAAGCACAATCTAGTTAAGAGAAATCCCTCAATCCTGTTGGATACCAGCCCAGCCTAACCTACAAACCAAAAATCCTGACAACCTTCATTTTTAAGCAGATATGCTTTATGATATTTCCCTACTTGGACTTTTAAATTATTTATAATATTATTCATAGTTCAAATGATAGCTGATAGCTTTGTAAAATAATCGTGTTAAACACAGAGAGAGGCTAAATGGATCTGGATGTTGCATTCACACGGCTCACATGAATACTTGATTCTGATTGGACAATAATCAATTTTTATATTTATATAAACAATTGCATAATATATTATGCTATCTTCACATGTGATAAAATAATTTGAACTCAAATCATAATTTCATGTATTTTATTTTTTATGAAGTTGTGCAATAAGTGGAATAACAGTCACATATACAATCATTATAGCAACACAAACCCATAATGAAAGTACAGAGGTATACTGTATACACTGAGAAAGGAGTAGGTTTAGATAATGTAAAAAAAAAAAAATATATATATATATATATATATATATATAATCATACTTCATCTTGGATAAAAGTTAATCCTTCACAATGTCTGGAAGCAATGAAATAATGGGCAATTAATGCGGATTAAATTCTTATGTCGCTTTACTCTTACTGCATGGAGGAGTCTGTCTTGATATGTCTATATAACTCACTCACCATGTGTGTCTGAAGTGCACAAACAGAACTGAGTTAAATGGAACATTCATTTTTGTCTGTCTTGACAGAGGACAGCAAATTGGGATTAATAGAAATATATGACAGCACTAGCAGAGCCAGGTGATCAATTCCAGACAATTTTCAGGCCTCGCTCACTGTCCTTACCTCTGTCTCTGAGGAGAAAACATGCTTTTCAAATAGTGTGTCTGCATATTCTAGTGTGGTTTAGCCCCTAGCATAGTGTTTCAAATGACTTAAATATGATATCATGATGTAACCGTGTTAGCATTCACAAGGCAATAATTTATGACAGTACTGTTCTGAACTGTAGAATTATTTGTACTACAGAAATGAATTACCTAACTCATATGGTTTGTGATCACTTTATTAGTCAGTTAGTGTTTGACTATAAAACAGGTAAAAAACTAAACAAAATATTGCATTCTGCCCAAGAGCCACCCACTTTAAATGGGTCCTATTATGTTATTTTACAAAGTCTTGATTTTGTTTTGGGGATGTACTATGCTCTCATGCTTGGTGATTCGAAAAACACATCATTTTTCACATAATTTACATTATTACAATACCTCTCTCCCCAGCCTGGCACAAACGGCTCGATCAGTTCTGGGTTTGATGAAGGCCAGCCTTCTGAAAATCTAAATGTGTTGTGATTGGTTAGCTCTCCTAGTGCAGTGTGATTGGTGAACAGCTTAGATGATGTTTCAGTACTGCTCCGCCACTTGCAAAGCAGCAAGTTCCGGATGGCATCAATTTTGCCAAATCAGTTTGAGCCCGACTCAGATCCCGAGAATACTGAACAAGAAAATCGCGCAGAACCTTTGCATGCATGGAAATTGCAAGTCATATTGTTTTTTTTTTTTTTTTTTTTTTTTTTTTTTTTGGCTAAATCTCTTTTTTCATATAGGATGTCAACAACCACTTAAAAATAACTGCATTTATTATGTAAAGATAAGTGCAAGGGTAATATGTATTATGTTTATTGTTCTTTAATTCTAACATTATAACATTTGCAGTGAAACTGTTATACAGTTTAATTTATTTATAAATTACCATAATCCAGCGGCGGCATATATAAACCCGATTCCAAAAAAGTTGGGACACTGTACAAATTGTGAGTAAAAAAGGAATGGAATAATTTACAAATCTCATAAACTTATATTTCATTCACAATAGAATATAGATAACATATCAAATGTTGGAAGTGAGACATTTTAAAATGTCATGCCAAATATTGGCTCATTTTGGATTTCATGAGAGCTACACATTCCAAAAAAGTTGGGACAGGTAGCAATAAGAGGCCGGAAAAGTTAAATGTACATATAAGGAACAGCTGGAGGACCAATCTGCAACTTATTAGGTCAATTGGCAACATGATTGGGTATAAAAAGAGCCTCTCAGAGTGGCAGTGTCTCTCAGAAGTCAAGATGGGCAGAGGATCACCAGTTCCCCCAATCTCTGAGTTTCTCAGAGAAACATTGCAAAGAGTTTGAAGTTATCATCATCTACTGTGCATAATATCATCCAAAGATTCAGAGAATCTGGAACAATCTCTGTGCATAAGGGTCAAGGCCGGAAAACCATACTGGATGCCTGTGATCTTCGGGTCATTAGACGGAACTGCATCACATACAGGAATGCTGCTGTAATGGAAATCACAACATGGGCTCAGGGATACTTCCAGAAAACATTGTCGGTGAACACAATCCACTGTGCCATTGCCTTGGCCGGCTAAAACTCTATAGGGCAAAAAAGAAGCCATATCTAAACATGATCCAGAAGTGCAGGCATTTTCTCTGGGCCAAGACTCATTTAAAATGTACTGTGGCAAAGTGGAAAACTTTTCTGTGGTCAGACAAATCAAAATTTGAAGTTCTTTTTGGAAAACTGGGACGCCATGTCATCCGGACTAAAGAGGACAAGGACAACCCAAGTTGTTATCAGCGCTCAGTTCAGAAGCCGGCATCTCTGATGGTATGGGGTTGCGTGAGTGCGTGTGGCATGGGCAGTTTACACATCTGTAAAGGCACCAGCAATACTGAAAGGTATATCCAAGTTCTAGAACAACATATGCGCCCATCAAGACGTTGTCTCTTTCAGGGAAGACCTTGCATTTTCCAACATGACAATGCCAGACCACATACTGCATCAGTTACAACATCATGGCTGCGTAGAAGAAGGATCCGGGTACTGAAATGGCCAGCCTGCAGTCCAGATCTTTCACCCATAGAAAACATTTGGCGCATCATAAAGAGGAAGATGCGACAAAGAAGACCTAAGACAGTTGAGCAACTAGAAGCCTGTATTAGACAAGAATGGGACAACATTCCTATTCCTAAACTTGAGCAACTTGTCTCCTCAGTTCCCAGATGTTTGCAGACTGTTATAAAAAACAGTGGTAAACATGGCCTTGTCCCAACTTTTTTGAGATGTGTTGATGCCATGAAATTTAAAATCAACTTATTTTTCCCTTAAAATGATACATTTTTGTCAGTTTAAACATGTGATATGTCATTTATGTTGTATTCTGAATAAAATATTGAAATTTGAAACTTCCACATCATTGCATTCTGTTTTTATTCAAAATTTGTACAGTGTCCCAACTTTTTTGGAATCGGGTTTGTATATGCAAATTCATTCTCTGCCAGCAGGAGGCGCTGTTGGAGTGGTAGAGATCGAGGTTTCCCTGGTAACGGCTGTACACAAAGCAGCGCTCTGCTCACAAACGCTGCTTTATCAGACATTACATGCAAGATGAAATGAAAATGACATTCAAAATTTTCTGAAGACAGCCGGTTTCCTTAAGAAATACGGTGATATAAAAACACCCGCACGGGTTTCGATTTTGAAACGTGCAGCGCTCATGTTTATTCAATGAAGTCAAAGCCTTTTAGAAAATCTATTTGTGGCAGTCAGTTTTGATATTGTGGCGAGCACCACAAATAAATCAATGTATGGGAAGCCGTTCGTCATAGTTCTTGAAAAGGGATTTAAAAAAATAAATAAATAATAATAATAATAAATAAATAAAAATATCTCCCTTTGGAGTGGACTTTGAGATTTGTGACTTTGTAGATCCCAAACATACACACTGTCTAAAATTCAAAAAGTGAAAAAGCATAATAGGACCCCTTTAAAAGACCATCTGACTGACATGTAAAGCAACCAGTCATAGGTAATTTAGCTTTTATGTGCCTGTAAAAAAATAAAAAATAAATAAATAAAAAAAATAGCATGCCAAATAGTAATGAGCTAAAAACAAGATAAAAACAATCACATCACCTTAGTAACTGTATACAGCAGCAACAATCACATCACTGGTTGCCACAAAACAACAAGCAAAACAATCAGAACACCTTAGTAACTGCATAGCAACATGCTAAAAACACTCAGAGTACCTTAGCAACCATACAGCTCCACACTGGCAACCACCCAGACTACTTTAGTATTGTGAATGTGAGTTTTGCATGTGCAAGCATCACTCATCTTTAGAGAATGTGTCAGTTTTAAATTAATGTTTTTGATATGTCCGCTGTATAAATGTAGTTTCTGACAAAAAGCTAATGCTTATTGAGTTGACAGATGGATTCCCTGGCTTTTTTTGTCCGTACACTCAGTGAAGGTTAATGGCATTAAGGTGGCATCATGATCCCTAGGCGTTATTTCTCCAACTCTCTAGGTGTCTGCCGGCGCCTGTTTCCTCATGCTCCACTCCACAGTTACAAGGTGACATTGATGAACCATCTGTTAGGTTCATGTAACCCCAGCAGTAGCTGTGATGGGTGTCAAGACGAGGTGCTTTCTGACACTCGTGAGCTCCTGTACTGCCTGCTCAGCTACTTTAAGCCCCAAAATAATCACCACCGACCAGCAGCAACTCATCAGTCTGTCCTCTGAGACTCACAGGAGGGTTTGAGTAGAAGCGGAAGATGGGATACGGATGAGTCTGACTTAGAGGAGCAAGTGGTGAATCTCATAAAACCCGTCAAGCATGTTGCCAAGAGTCATTTTTCACACCAAAATCATAAAGAAATTGATGTTTTACTTAAGGCCTGATTTTAGGACCATTAAGAATTCTTTGCGGTGCATTATTATTCTCTACTTTTTAATGAACCTAAAAGAGGATTAATTTTTCTCATGTAGAGAATAGTAATAATCACAAAAACAACAATAATGATGATAATAATAATAATAATAATTATTATTATTATAGCTAGCAATATATAATAAATACCATAAATAATTATCAGTTAAAAAGTAATATATTTAATTCTGTATAGCATTTATTATTATTATTATTATTATTATTATTATTATTATTATTATTATTATTATTATTATTATTATTATTATTATTATTATTATAGTCAGTTCTTTAGTTTTTAAGAAAAACAAAAAGAGATGCTTTTTGAAAGAACTGTTTATAATGGTCTTTTTTTAAAGAAAGCAGGTAATAATTAAATATTTAATTAATTTAAATATATATAATTATAATTATTATTAAATGACAATTATACATTTAATTAATATTTGCATTTCAATTAAATTAAATTTAATTAAAATTATTAACCAAATGAATACAAAATTAAATTAAATTTATATATGAATTTCTAATTGTTTCATTTAAAAATAATTATTCTTATTCTTATAGATGTTTTTGCAAGAAGACTCTTTTGTTCACCCAGGCTGCATTTATTTAATCAAAAATGTATAATATTATATTACTGATGTAGATTATGGGCTAAAATGTGACCCGGACATTGTGTGAGATGCACCTGAAGAGGCTTTGTAGATGTCAGATTTATATGTGTGTTCAGCTATGTCATTTAATATAACTTGTAAATGCATGAACAGTAAAGGACTGTGTAATTGTGCATTTTGCATCTAAAAAGAGAAATGTGAGCCTCTCCAGTTTGTGAGTGGGCGTTCTGGCTTTTTTGAAACACTGGAGTTCAAAAGCACATCTCTCTCAGCTGGTCTACGCACTCATGCTGGATGCAAGCTATATAAACTGTTTGGCTGGTATGTAGTTCTGTAGGAGTTGTGCCGTTTTTGATTTTATTTTTGGATCAAAAGCAATGAGAGGAGGAACAGATCCAACCTCCACACACGGGCGTACGGTTTCAGAGGGCCATGAACCTTAAGAACTGAGTCATTTCTGTTTTCTTTGTAGACACATCACTTCCGCATCTTGTGTTTGCACCGCAAACAAGATCAAGGAAAATCGAATCAACCTCTTTTAGTTTTCTCGATGAACACATTGCACTGCATGAAATCAAGTCAACGGGTGAACTTTAATCTTCATTAAACACAAGCTGCAGAAATAATTAGCTCAACAATAAATATTCTTTCATTATTCGTTCACCGTCATGTTGCTCCAAGGTTATATATATATATATATATATATATATATATATATATATATATATATATATATATATATATATATTTTTATAAAAATTTTTTTGGAAAGTAGAAATTGAAGAGTTATTTAAAACAAAAATTTCAGAGTGACCAGAAGCTCCACAAAGATCCTGAACAGCATCTTTAAAGGTCAACAAATGAAACTAAAGATGAAGGAGACACAGTGTGCTCTGTGGAAAATGCAGTCTAATTATCCTTTCTCAGATAAGTTGGATGAGCTCAGTCATGCATGCAGAACTTGTAGATTAACTTTCTGAGAGTGATCGATGAAGTTCCAAATAAAATGCATGACGCTTTCTTGCTTTTGGGATTTCAAAAGATAAAAAAATAAATAATAATAATAATAATAATAATAATAGTAATAATAAAATAAAGACAATTATAGTACAGATAAATTGAGGCCACTTAAGTCTAGAACAGGACGTGTAAATCTGGTGAACTGAATCAGTGATGTGCTGGTTATGCTGTGACGGCTTTTCTCTTTTGTAGTTTGTTCTAGTGCACTAAAGGAACTTTTGCTGAAAATACTAATCAGATAGCTGAGGAAAAACAACGGATATGGTGAATGAATAAGATGAATCAATAAGAGTATTAATTACAGTTATTTTGCAAATTATTCGAAAACTCATCTTGACTAGTTCATCACACTTTAAATAGAAGGTCAAGCAGTGCAATGCATTGTGGGATACTGTGTTTAACACCAGGTGCTGTGTTACATAATGCATGTTTTAAAAACTGTAGTAAGACAGGTTTTTATGTAAATGCATGTATATTTATGTATTCATTTCAGTAAGATTTCTTATGTTTTTGAAAGACTGCATTCGACCAAGGCTGCATTTATTTGATCTACAGAAGCAGTGTTTATTTAAGTATCATTAATATATTATTATTTCTTATAATTTTTAATTCATTTAATTTTTTTGATTTTCTGTTTTCATATAAATTTTTAGTTGTTTTAGTAATTTGTTGTGTTTTTTTATGTCTCTATACTGTATATTTCTTAATAATTTATATTGCATTTTTAGTTTGAGCTAACATAACGTACTTAAACTAAAATAAAATGAGAAACAAAGACTTGGCAACTAGTGGAAATAAAATGTATAAGATTTTATTTTATTTCAGTTAACATTTATTTCAAGTAATATATATATATATATATATATATATATATATATATATATATATATATATATAGTTTTACATTTGTTTTTAGTTAACTATAATAACCCTATAGTACAATCAAAAACAGTAATATTGTGACTTTATTACAATTTAAAATATATTTATTTTTATATTAATATATTTTAATATATAATTTATTATTGTGATGCAAAGTTCAATTTTCGGCATCATTACTCCAGTCTCTAGTGTGATATGATCCTTCAGAAATCATTCTAATGTACTGATTTTGTGTTCAAGAAAAATTTATTATTATGATCAATGTTGAAAACAGTTGCGCTGCTTAATATTTTTGTGGAAACCTTAATACTGGACTCTCTGATGAATAGAACTTTAATTCATTGCATTTTAATGCATTCTTGCTGAATGAAAGTTGTAATTTCTGTCAAAGAGAAAGAAAAGTAATCAGACTTACAGTCCTTCAGAATCAGAGAAACAAAAATGATGTACTTTACAGCTCAATCTGTGCATAAAAGTGCAGCTGATCATGTAAGAAAGTACATTTTTTAAAAGAAATATCAATTTTAGAAGAACATTTGCAATCATTAGTGAATGAGAGCCATTTTTTTTCTCTCTCTCACTCACTCTCTCTCTTTCTGTGTGTGTATATAACATTCATTCAATACTCACATGTTCCTCTTCTTGGCTCGGCTCCTGTAATCTTTGCAGGTTTGCTGTGCCATTTGGCACAATCATATAGTTGATAAACTTCAGTTCAAATGGCCCTCAATGGTCATGTGTTCTTATGGCCGCAAGCTAAAAGCATGTGAAATGTGTTTGCTGCCTTTAGCCAGATGGCCATATGCCTCCCATGCTGAATGAATTCAGTGCTAATCTGCAGCCTGAGCATATACAAATACTAAAAAAGCATCATGTCCAAAAAACCTTCACTAAAGTTTGTTATAAGAATTGTCTTATTCTACAGGAATGGATCAATACTTCAATAAGGAGGTAAAAGCACAATTAAGGCTTTGTATGTGGAGTAAACTGATTTACTGATAATCATCTTGGCCTGTTCAAGTCTAATTTATGAACAAAGTAATTTTGAATCAGACCTTTTCAGTGAACTGATTGAGCGGATTCACAAAAATAGTCAAAATGGTTTGTTCATGAGTTCGAATTAACAAACAGTGGCCAAATAGACACTTGTCTAATTGTTAAAATTAAATTTCCAGGGTAATAATATCTCTTACATATCGGTTTTATTTGTTTTATTTTTCCCTCCCACATTTTGCCAATGAGTAATAATTGTGAAGCCTGCTATACAGTTGATGCCTTTAGAAAAAAATTAATAAAATAAAATAAAATAACAACACATCTTTAAGTCAAGTCACCTTTATTTATATAGTGCTTTATATAACACAGATTGTGTCAAAGCAGATTTAAAGTGTTAAACAGGAAAAACGTGTGCTGATAATGCAAGAGGAAAATAGAAAACAAGTCACTTTAGAAAAAAAAAAGACAGTTCATTGTTGATTCAGTGATGTCATCATCAAGCTCTGTTCAAAAGTATTAAAAGTATTTAAAAGTATTAAACTGTGAGACAAAATGTGCCTTTTAAATGAGCATTTTAAAGCCAAATCATCCAGTCTGTGTAACTGACATGTCAGCAACATTTATATAAGTCCCTCGAGTCACATTCTTTGTGTATAGTGAGATGCTATGTCGCTGCCAAATTGCCAGTTTGTGGTGGAATGTGTCTGTGCTGCAGATGGGTGGGTGATATAATTAGGGCTAATTTTCTGTTTTCTGTTCTTTTGATAACAGGGTAAACCACAGACTCTCACAACCCAGTCCCAGTGAAACAGAATGACTTCAGAATGGTGCAGGACGCCTACAGATTTTCATAGATGCGGATTGTTATTTCAGGCAAGTGCAAATAGAGAACTCAAAATGGCTGTAGAGAAAGAGAGAAATCGGTCATTTTGTACTGAAACTCTGCAACCCTCTGCAAACTAATGTCTTCATCCCAGTCTCTCACATTCAGAGGAGGAGGGATGTTCTCTGGTCTTTGTAACTGTTCACTTATTTCCAGTCTCTTGACCTCAGCTGCAGATCGGTGTCTTTTAAGCGTTCCTTCAAGCTATTCTGTTGGTGAAGGTTAATCGAAAACAATTGCTAGCTGCTGGGATCAGCAAAGCTGCCACATTTAATCCCCTCGTTCGCTGTGAGATAAACTCTGGATTTTCCACAAGATCGTGTCTTAATTTGTGCAGATTATCTTCAGTGGATGATTCCATCCAGCAAATATACCGACACACCTTCTTGTCAGTGGCTTAAAGGGATAGTTCACCCAAAAATGAAAATCTATCTGCTTACCCCCAGGGCATCCAAGATGTAGGTGACTTTGTGTCTTCAGTAGAACACAAACAAAGATTTTTAACACAAACTGTTGCAGTCTGTCAGTCTTATAATGGAAGTGGATGGGAATCACGGCTAAAAATTTCAATAAAACTAAAAAAAAACATACACAAACAAAACCAAATTAAACCCTGCGGCTCGTGACGATACATTGATGTGTAAAGACACAAAATGATCAGTCTGTGCAAGAAACTGAACAGTATTTATATATTTCTTGCTTTATGGCGGATCGCAGACTTTGAAGTGCATTACAGCCGCCTATCTTGCAAGCAGACCATTGACACTCTATCTACAATCTCATTTAGGAGTGTCAGTGGTCCACTTGAAAGATAGGGGGCGGTAATGCACTTATAAGTCTGTGATCCACCATAAAGCAAGAAGAAGAAGATTGCTCACACGCCTGGCTGCCTGCTGCTGAGAACACTCACAAGAGGACGTGCTCAGGAGAGTTCTAACAGTTCAGACATTGTGTGAATCAGAGGTAAAAAAATGATATAAATACTGTTCAGTTTCTTGCACAGAACAATTGTGTTGTGTCTTTACACACATCAATGTATTGTCACGAGACACAGGGTTTAATTTGGATTTGTTTTAGTTTTATTGTATGTTTTAGCCATGATTCCCATCCACTTCCATTATATGACTGACTTTATGTTAAAAATCTTCGTTTGGGTTCTACTGAAGAAACAAAGTCACCTACATCTTGGATGCCCTGGGGGTAAGCAGATAAACATCAAATTTTCATTTTTGGGTGAACTATCCCTTTAAGCAGGTAGTAGCTGCATGTTTGTGTGTATAACAGCCAGATCTAGATTTGAGGCCAAGTTAAAAAGGTACGATCTAAAAAAATAAATAAAAAAATCACCATTTTAATGAAGTAAAAGTAAAATGTTTTATTAAACATTGATAATGGCCTCAATCTTTTAAAAAGCTGAGAAGATAGTGATCAAACTACATTTTATGTCAATTTCAGCGAGTGAATAACAGATTTATTCTCATGTGTGTTTTGTTTGAGGTACATTACACCAGAGATGTAAAGTATTTGAGCAATTAATTACTGTACTTGAGTATCTTTTTGGATACTCTGTAGTTTTACTGAGTAACAAAGCTATTAGCTCTCTACTTAACTACATTTTCTACAAAGTATCTGTACTCCTTACTCCACTACATTTGTTATGAGTGTTGCAGTTACACATTTCATTTTGCATGGCACCTAGCTTTTTCTGCAGCAGTTTATTTCTGCTACAAAAGAAGGGATATCACCAACTATAGGGCACTGAATGTACTACATCTTGTGTGTTTTGCCCTTACTCACCCAAACTTGTCAACAAGGCTACTTTACGTGAATGTGAGCTCCTTAGCAAGTAGTTGTGAATCACAGGTGTTTTATATATGAGTTGAGGACATGACTGCAGCAGGCAACAATGAGGATGAAACCAGTACATTTAGTACAAGAAGGCTTTGACTTTTCATTTTACTTAACATTGTATTTATCCATATAAATCCTATAATATATGCAGTCAAAACCACTTATTACACAACATTTCACCACAAAAATAAAGGCAATAAAAGAATTAAGACGAAAATGTTTTAAAACCTTACCAGTTTGTTAGTTCTCTTATAATCCATTACAGTGTACAAAACAACCGTAGCAAAATGGCAGCAGCTGCTTTTGTATGAAACGAGAGCGAGTCCGTGATACCAAGATGATGTAATTAAATAAATGTACACAATTTTGAATCGAGTTTTTACCGACTTTATTAGCTAAACAAACACAAAGCTTCCACCAAGAAAAAATAGTTCAAGCAAGAGTACAGCACCGACTGCTGTTACCCGTATGAGCCTGTGTTATTAGCTGTTACCGGTTGTTATCCAGGGATAACATACTTCGGAATGTCGCGACTGACCAATCAGAATTAAGTATTCCACAGAGCCGTGTAATATATATATAGTGAATTGGTGGGTTTTTGTTAAATGTGAGCCTAAATCATCACAATTAAAAGAACCAAAGACTTAAACTACTTCAGTCTGTTTGCATTTAACTTATTTAATACACAAGTTTCACAATTTGAGTTGAATTACTGAAATAAATCAACTTTTCCATGACATTCTAATTTATTGAGATGCACCTGTATATATATGTATATATACATATATTTTTTTCTTGTTGTTCAGTTTTATTTTGGCTTTAGAAAATAAACGTGATTGCTCTCCTCACAAACCAACTTTTTCTTGTTTTTCACTGGCATGTCTCTGACTAATGCATTTTTGAGCCTATATTTAATGTGTAAATAAAATACTTAAGCAATGTTAAAATCAGATACTCTAAGACTTTTAGTCAAGTTGTTTTGTAACTGGTGACTTGTAACTTGTAATGCAGTCATTTTCACTGTAAGGTATCTGTACTTTTACTCAGGTATGGTTTTCAGGTACTCTTTACACCTCTGCATTACACTCTCTGACAGACAGCATGTTGAAGTGCTCAGGCTGCCATTTTCTCCTTCTCAGAAAGCGATGATGTAGTCAAAACATCCAATAGTGTCGGTTTTTGAGGTAATGTGTGTACTCCCTGGACATCTGCAGGCTTCTGGTACATGCTACTGTTTTTTTTTTCTTTCTTTCTTTTTCTTTTTCTTTTCCTTTTTTCTTTTTTATTTTTAACCAGAGAAGAAAAGGTTTTGATGATGCACAAAGTTGTTTTTATTGTCTCATAATAAAAATCCTTTATTTAAACCCATGAAAATGCAGATCCTGTTTTAAATAATAGTAAAAGAAAATCACTTTCAAAAAGTGAAACTTGCATATTATATTCATTCATTACACACAGACTGATATATTTCAAATGTTTATTTCTTTTAATTTTGATTATTATAACTGGCAACTAAGGAAAATCCCAAATTCAGTATCTCAAAAATTAGAATATCGTGAAAAGGTTCAATATTGAAAACACCTGGTGCCACACTCTAATCAGCTAGTTAACTCAAAACACCTGCAAAGGCCTTTAAATGGTCTCTCAGTCTAGTTCTGTAGGCTACACAATCATGGGGAAGACTGCTGACTTGACAGTTGTCCAAAAGACTACCATTGACACCTTGCACAAGGAGGGCAAGACACAAAAGGTCATTGCAATATGAGGCTGGCTGTTCACAGAGCTCTGTGTCCAAGCACATTAATGGAGAGGCGAAGGGAAGGAAAAGATGTGGTAGAAAAAAGTGTACAAGCAATAGGGATAACCGCACCCTGGAGAGGATTGTGAAACAAAACCCATTCAAAAATGTGGAGGAGATTCACAAAGAGTGGACTGCAGCTGGAGTCAGTGCTTCAAGAACCACTACGCACAGACGTATGCAAGACATGGGTTTCAGCTGTCGCATACCTTGTGTCAAGCCACTCTTGAACAACAGACAGCGTCAGAAGCGTCTCGCCTGGGCTAAAGACAAAAAGGACTGGACTGCTGTTGAGTGGTCCAAAGTTATGTTCTCTGATGAAAGTAAATTTTGCATTTCCTTTGGAAATGAGGGTCCCAGAGTCTGGAGGAAGAGAGGAGAGGCACACAATCCATGTTGCTTGAGGTCCAGTGTAAAGTTTCCACAGTCAGTGAAGGTTTGGGGTGCCATGTCATCTGCTGGTGTTGGTCCACTGTGTTTTCTGAGGTCCAAGGTCAACACAGCCGTATACCAGGAAGTTTTAGAGCACTTCATGCTTCCTGCTGCTGACCAACTTTATGGAGATGCAGATTTCATTTTCCAACAGGACTTGGCACCTGCACACAGTGCCAAAGCTACCATGTAATGAATGAATATAATATACAAGTTTCACTTTTTGAATGGAATTAGTGAAATAAATCAACTTTTTGATGATATTCTAATTATATGACCAGCACCTGCATATCACTCAGTCTGTGTGCTCTTAATGTTTACAATTGAAATATAAGAATTTTCATTTGTTGTCTCTGTGCCTGACCACAGTGCCCCCCTCTGTGCCCCCCATCCCCCTGCCCCCCCCCCCCCCCCCCCCCCCACACAACACTTTTAACATTTAGCCACAATTATTTTGAATTTTTCGGAGAAACTTTGCATTCATTACCAAAAAGCACAATACTTTTGTGAGAGAATGCAGTTTCTTGGGGGAATAAAAAACTTTTGTGAGAGAAAAAAAAATTCTTGTAAGAATGCATAACTTTTACATGTAAATCAGTTTCTTGGGGGGAAAGCAAAAGTTTCCGGAGCATAATTTTTTTCTCCCATTGCATTTTTGTCCATCATCATGTCCCCTTAGGAGCTCTGTGTAATACAAATAAATTACAAATAAAATATTTTTTTTTTCTTTTTGACTTTAATGCTATAACAAACTCCCAGAAGTCTTCTTCCAAAAGAGATCTCAAGTGTGGTCCACATGCTTCACACGCTACAGCCATTTCAATTCTTAAGTTTGAAAAGCAGACTGCAGGTTAACAGCTGAAGTTGATTAAAAGACATCAAACGACCATCATTTACATCAAAATCTAAACACATAAAGCACATCTGATTGTTGGACTCTCTTTGGCCCGCCATGTGTGTGATTTTCCTGCAGAGAATCGTGATGAGTGATATTGTGCGCTACTAAGAGTGGGTGGTGTAAATAAACTCAATTTCATACTCTTGCAAAGCTGCGGCAGATGCCTGGGGCAGATGATGTAAATACAGCAGCTCCTCGGCATGTCGAGGAGCTCGGCTCGGCGCCCGGAGAGAGTAAGACTGATAATTACCACTGCACATTATGACAGTGACACTTCCCCCTCCACGGTGTCATCACTTACTGCTTTCCTCCTTATCACGCCGTGTAGACGGCCATCATAAGCCTCATACACAATATTCCAGTGTATCGTTTTTCCTGTGCCTGTAAAGGTTAAATGTTGACTTTGATGTCATTTCTGAAGACCCAGAAACCTTCCAGGAAGATGTGAATTCTCTGTAGAGACAGTGCAGGCTTTTTTTTTTTTTTTTTTTTTGATAAGGGATGGATGGTTTTTACCCTAGGATTTCATTTATAGCCACGAGCCATGAAAATCTTTGAATGTCAGTCGGCCTGAACAGGTGACTGCAAAACCAGTGACCTTTACTCTTAAAAAAAGAATAGAGGAAACACATCAAACGAGGCCTCATACTGTTCCCAAGACAGCCCTCACTCAATGTAATTCGATGCCTTTTTTAGACATCTTAAGACTGTGTTTTTTGCTTTAACCTCTGGAGTTCGTCTCATGGGGTCAAAATGTTGTTTAAGTTGAGAGAAAGTGCTGTAGCTTCTCTTAAATATCAGCATTTTAGGATTGAGTTTCAGATAATGCTGTCTGAGTGGATGCACTTTGTACAGTATATCATGTGTAATGGTTCACTTTAACGTTAATACATTGACTATTTTAACATTATTATCTAGCATTCAGCATTAAATGTATTAGCACAATAATTCACTCTCCTTTGTACATCCCTGGACAATATTTTCTGTAAATAAAAATTAGAATAAGGTCTTCAATTTACTCTGAATATGAATGCAAGTTGCTTAGATGTAAATGTGTAGGAGAAAGTTATAATTTCAAAATGCTAACCTGGAGAATGTTGCATGAACAATAAGAATATAGAAAACTGACACAATAACTAAATCTAAAAATAAAATGTAAACTGAAAATGTAATAATATATATAATAATATATATGAATAAATACTGGTAAAATAATAGTATAAAAATACTATGTAAATTATACTTAAGTTACACTAATTGTAAATGATTAATTAATATGTTTTATTCTACACAGAAATAATAAAAAAGTGTGTCGAAGTAATAAAATGACTAAAACTGAAATAAAAACATTTAAATAGGAATATTTAAAAAAATACTGAAAGTTGAACAAAAAATAAAATGAAAACTGAAAATAAAATAAATTCTCTCTATGTGTGTGTGTGTGTGTGTGTGTGTGTGTTTTTGTGACATATCAGGACACAACTTTGTATAATGACATGGGTATGACACAGGTATTACAAGGAGAGGGTGACTTATGAGGACATAACCCATGTCCCCATTTTTCAAAATGCTTATAAACCATACAGAAGTTTTTTTTTTTTTTTTCTTTTTTTTTGAGAAAGTAAAAATGCACAAAGTTTCCTGTAAGGGGTAGGGTTAGGTGTAGGGTTGGTGTAGGGCAATAGAATATACAGTTTGTACAGTATAAAAACCATTACGCCTATGTGATGTCCCCACAATTCACAAAAACGAACATGTGTGTGTGCGTGTGTGTGTGTTTGTGTTTGTTTGTGTGTGTGTGTGTGTGTGTGTGTGTGTGTGTGTGTGATGTCACAGGCTGCTTAATATTTTATTTTTTATTTTTGTACTACATTGGTTTCTTGGTAAGTATAACAGGTTATGTAATACTGTTGACCTTTTAAACCTCAGGTGTTTGTTCTCATAATTACACGGCATCTACATTGCAAGTATGCAGCACAGCAATCCAAAAACACTCACTAACAAAGCTTGTTCAGCATTATTGTGCATGCTATAGATGGCTTCACTGATTATAATGTGCACATTCTAGTTTAACCGTGCCACTAGCAGTGTAGACGGGGCGTACAGTAAGTGAGCTGACAGGACTGTGTTTAGTATAACATAACGACTGCTGGATAAACCTCTCCCTACTGAAGTGTGCTTCGCTCTCTTATGCCAGACTCCTACAGAGCACGAGTAGTTGAAGGCAGTGGACGAGGACTTGAGCGCTGGCCAGATTTGACAAAGCAATGGGTCATCATCCGCAAACAATCCCAGCATGGGCCGCCATCTGTTTATGGGAGAGGACAGAACATGGATTCCTACAGTTTGATAGTCTATACTACAGATTAGAGGTGGTTCGATCATTTGACATTTCCAGTCTAAATTGGGAATAAATAGTCCAATAATTATATTTTAGTTAAATAAATAAATAAGACTGTTGTGATATCCTGCTACTACAGCACGTTTTATTTTTGCAGGTTTTATAATGATAAAGTACCAACCAATCTGAGCTATATATATATATATATATATATATATATATATATATATATATATATATATATCATCAAGTAATGGTTCTCTCGTGTATATTTCGGTTATGTTAGAGTAATTATGAGATATGAGAAAATGGGGTTCCTGTGGTGTTGAAGTTGAGAAAGCGCTTTAGCATCCTTTATATATCAATATTTTAGGATGCACTGTGTATATCATTTGGTCACATTAACATAATAAACTATTTTGACATTATTTTTTAAGTCAGCATTTAATCTTCCTCCATTATGCTAATTATTTATAATGTATTATTATAAAATATAGTATTTTCTTTAAATAAAAATTAGAATGAGATTTTCTATTTACTCCTAATTAGTTTCTCTTTTGTAAGTCACTTTGGATAAAATTTTGTGCTAAATACATAAATGTAAATGTAAAATGTGAATGTAAGTTTGCATACAAAAATATAAAGGTGTAGGAGAAAGTTAAAATAAAACTGAACAATAATAAAAATAAAAAATATCTGGTTATGATGTCATTGCAATAATCTAGTTATTTCAGTAATTACATTGTAAGTGGCGATTGTCAATGCCAAACATAGCCTATGCAGCTTTTACTTCTACTAACAGGCATTTTTCATAATTGTTAATTACCGTTTCCTTGCATTTGTGTGTGGTGTTTTTCAAACATCATAATATTATTTAAAGTCCTTAATGGTGAGTGCCAAGTGAAAGAAACCTGTACTACGAGGAGTAGTCTCAAATTCAGTGTCACATTCATTAATTTGGTTATGAAAGATGTCTGGTTGTTTTGGCAAGCTTCAAGTTGTGAATTTCTGAGCTTCACACATGGATGAATCATTAGTGATTATGTTAAAGTTCATTAATGTGCAGAAATGTGTGCCTTTGAGGTTGCAATCCTAATGGAATATACATACATTTTTGAATTTGTTTAAAAAAAGAATGCAATATACCTATAATATTACATGTAATATAGTCTATGCTATGTTCTTCAGTCACATGAGAAGCCAACTGTAAAAAAATGAGATATTTTATTTGTCAGATATTTATGCTTGTACACCAGCAAAATAAAATGCATTTCTATGATTCCATCGCAATTTCAGTGAACAAATAGACAGCATTCCTTCCCAAGATGCCACCTGCAGTGTGTGTCATGACGAAAACACAACATAGCACATATTTGGGGAGAGTTAAACGTTTGTCTTTACTGAAATACTTAGAAACATAAAAAACAGCATAAAACAAATGTATCACTTTTAAAAGAAAAATAAATGTATTGAGAAAAAAAAAAAAAAACGTCACTTCCCTTCGATTTCTTATCGGAAACATTCCTGGGTGCTTTCGGCACTCTGGTTTAGTTTAGTCATGGTTTAAAGATTTTTTTTCTTTCTCTTATTTAGTGGTTCATCTACAATAGTCACTTTCTGATCAATGTTGTTTGGAGGTGATGTGGGAATAGGGAACTCGCCGCAGTGTTGCTTAAACACAGCACATTAAATGTACATAGAACAAACATTTGGGCACCGAGTTTTATATACATTAGATCTTATGTATTCTGTAAAGGCATCCATTTCTTTTAATGCGTCTTTAGCATTGCAACTTATTCTCAACCATGTGGGGCAACATCGTAACCCCCTATTCATCATCTTTTGCCTGTCCACGTAGGCTACTGCAGGTATTTTGTATCATTGTCAAGAGCAAACTGATGGATGAGAGTATGAACTAGGACAAAGCCAGAAACAACCAGAACAAGGGGAGAAAGAAAACTGCCAATACTGGAACGGTGGATCCATGAGCCTTTAGACAATACTGGTCTGATTTGGGCTTTTTGGAGCACTTCTTTTTCTTTCTGGTTGGTGCTGTAGAAGGTTCCATATTGTCCAGCAGATCTGGGTTGATTTTGTCTATGGTCTGGTCGAGGTTGTTGGACATGGTTCCCAAAGGACCGTCATTGAGACTCTGCTTATTACGGGTGTCGTTTTTCGATCGCTCCACCTCCCAAAACTTGGTCTTGGAGATGTTCTCCTTCTCTTTCAGGGGATTGTTGGTGATCTGCCGGCTGTTGTAGGATGAAGGATCCGGGAGGGAATTACTGGAGATAATGGAGGATTTGTCATTATCTGAAAGACAGCACCTGGGAATGCTTTCGACAAGAGGATCGTCGAGCGAGAGGAACTTTCCAGAGCGTGCCTTGGTGTTGAAGATACTGGTTTGAACCTGTGATGGGGAGTCCACGCATCCCTCCAAATCATCGCTTTTCAGCCGCTTAAGGTCCTTTCCGGTTAGGGAGGTCGGAAGGTGGCACTCCAGCTCAGAGCTGGACCCTTTGAAGTGCTTGAACCAGTCCCACAATGGTCTGGCTCGACAGTCACAAATCCATTGGTTTCCATTGAGCCTCAGGTACTGGAGGGAAACCAGTGGGTTCATGGTCTCTCCTGTCAACATCGTGAGGTTGTTGAAAAAGAGAAACAAGGTGGTCAGCTTGCCCAGGTCATTGAAAGCCCGTTGTTGCACGTGTATGATGCGGTTCTGGTGCAGGAGCAAACGGTCAAGGTTGATGAGACCTCGCAGCATGTGATCGGTCACCACCTTGATCTTATTGTTATGTAAGAATAGGTAGGTGAGGTTGGCCAGGTCCAGGAAAGTGTCTTCATGCAGTGCCAGAAGGTTATTATCCTGCAGGAAGAGATACTGAAGTGAGAAGAGTCCTCGGAAAACTCCCACCGGGAGCTCGGACAGCCCGCACCTGTGCAGGTGAAGGGTATGCAGCTTGGTCAGACCCCGAAACGCAGTGGGACTGATGATGCGAAGGTTGCTGTTGTCGCCAATGTCTAATTCTTCCAGTCTTTCCAACCCGTAAAAGGCCCCTGCCTCAATATGGCTGATGTTATTCGAGTACATCCACAGGACGGTGAGGTTATGCACTGAACTAAAGCTGGTTGATCGGACTACTGTCAGTTTGTTACTCTGGAGGAATATTCGCTGGCTACGTACAGGGATCTCAGTGGGAATGGAAAACAGACCCTGCTGTTGACAGGCCACGGTTGGCCTTGGCTCGCTGTAGCACACACACTTTGCCGGGCAGCCATTCATCACTGGCACCAAGTTAAGCCATAACACCAGGCAGAGGAGGCGACCACCTGTTGAGAAGAGACAAAAAGCCAAGGGGTCAGTTTGAGGTTAAGTCATCAGCTACTTCATTTGGCAGGGGACATGATTTCATGTTTGCTGTTAAATCTGTTGATCTGCTAAACAATTTTTCATGAGCTGGAAAATGGGAATGTTTAACTGTGATCATGTAACACATTTTTTAAACACTTCTAATCAGCAAGGATGCATTAAATTTCTCAAAAGCAACAGTAAATTAATTTAAAATGTTAAAAATAAACAGTTTAACAGTCTAACTTTCTATTTTCCAAAGAGAAAGAATACTGAAAAGTAATGCACACACACACACACACACACAAAATATATATTAAGCAGCACAACTGTTTTCTACATTGATAAGAAATTATTAGCATATATCTAAATATATTTGATTTCTGTATTACAGATACTGTATTATAGATATAAACATACATATTTCTGAAGGACCAAATGACAATATGACCCTGAACACTGGAGTAATGACTGGTGAAAATTCAGCTGTCATCACAGGAATACATTACATTTGAAAGAAAACAGATATTTTCATTTGTAATAACATTTCACAATATTAATGCTTATTTAATGTATATGCGTTGGGTATATATATATAATAAATGCAGCCTTGATAAGCACAAGAGACGTCTTTCAAAAACAAAAAATTCTTAACTTTTCAAGCTGCTTTGGAATGATACATACTGTATATTTGACAATATAAAATGCATTTTTATCAATAAATAATAATTCATATTTTACGTACATTGATTACAGTACATTTAATTTACATTTAATAATCAACACTTTATAATATCAAACATCTATTACAATACTTTTAATCTGGGGGAAAAAAGATGCACATTGTAAATGAAAGAAAATATACAGTAAATCTCTCCAGGAAATTACTTCACCTTTAAAAAAAAATCAAAATTTAAATATAGTATAAGCCATTTCAAATGAGTTTAAAACAGCGTGTATTTAATTCAGACACTGCAACCAAATGTGCTCTTCTATACATTAAACAGCTCTAAAATGCCTGCTTGCCAGTGAGAGCATGACCTGTCTGTACTCGTGCCAGCATGAATGCTACCAACAAAAATTTGTGCCACGGGATCCATTCCCATCCATCACCCAACGCAAGCGAAAAAAGCCAGCCAATAGTAGGGACTGATAGATGAAACATTGGAGAGAGCCTTGATCAAAATTAGCTAGTGCTAATAGCAATGATGGAGCTAATCACATTTCTGCATGGTGTAAGAGTTGACATTTAGTCTGTCCAGAGGAAGATAAGTGTACTGTGGGTGTTCAATGCGTGGTTGGGTGAAACGGGGCCAGGGGAAGGACTTAGGATCTGAGTTTCATGGGAGTATAGCGAGAGTCAACATGCTTGAAGTGGTTCTGGTATATTACAGATAAGATGGCCTCCTCTCATCTCTGATCTGAAGCCCAGTTGTGTGTGTGCGTGGATGGATGTGGCACAGATGTGTCTGAGGGTGGTATTATCCACGGGAAGCACTCAGATAAGAGATGCTGGTTTTATTCAGTCATTCTTGAGGCTAGCCATTATGTAGGAGACCAGATGATAAAACACGACCATCTATGAGATCTCTATCATACATCACTGAGAGATTGATGCAGAGAAATATTCATCTCTGGAAAATTTGAGCTTTACATGTCAACAGTCCTCAACATATGATTGAGAATCAACAGCCCTCTGAGAATATCAACTAAAAAGATATATAGATAGACACACACACACACACACACACATACATACACAGAGAGAGAGAGAGAGAGAGAGAGAGAGAGAGAGAGAGATGATGAACTATTTATAGATAGATAGATAGATAGATAGATAGATAGATAGATAGATAGATGGATAGATAGATAGATAGATAGATAGATAGATAGATAGATAGATAGATAGATAGATAGATAGATTCCTAATGACAATTATCTGAATATTTTTGGTTTATATTCTAAAAACATTCCCATTTTTATCACATAATAAGGCAGAAAATATATTTTATAGCTTATGTACTGTAATAAATGCTATGTCAGTTAGCATTGTATCAGTTAAATTTAAATTTAGGTGTGCTTTATTGGCATGACAAAAACTGTACATTTGTATTGCCAAAGCAGTTGCTGCTGGGCTGCTTACTAATTTTGAACATGTATTAACAGAAAGAAAAAGAATAATAGTAATAATAAAAATATATAAAAAGTATTAAGCATGTAGTGCAAAATGAATTAGTGTATGTAAGTGTATAAGTTAGAAATAAAATAAAATAAGATATAGTATTAGATTTATAAGATATAATATCATTCATACACTTTATTATCTGGAGAAGACTTGAAAAACACACATAAACCATATATTGTCACAATCGTTTATTGTCTTCATGTTTCATCAATAATGGTTTATGCTTGTTATTCAACTTAGCTACAGTGATAACTAGAGATGGGTATCATTAAAAGGGTCATATGACGTTGCTAAAAAGAACATTATTTTGTGTGTTTGGTGTAATGCAATGTGTTTATGCGGTTTACGGTTCAAAAAACACATAATTTTCCACATAATGTATATTATTGTTGCTCCTCTATGCCCCGCCTTTCTGAAACGCGTGGATTTTTACAAAGCTCATTGGTCTGAAAAGCGAGGTGTACACTGATTGGCCAGCTGTCCAGTGCATTGTGATAGGCCGAATACATCAAGAGTGTTAAGGAAATGTTACACCCCTTACCATATTGTGATACTGAGTGCTGAGAATTGCCCCACTTTATAGAAATAGACACCGGCATTGTAGGCTACTCTTCCAGGAAATAGTCCTGCTTAACCACTGATTTCTAGTTGTGTCCTCTTTTGGAAGGCCAAACAAAGTAGTTTCACTTTGGGAAAAAATAATATCCTGTTGGTACATTATAACATTATTAGGCCTGCCTTTATTATTTCTTAATGTAATAAAGCATTTTAAAAAAAACTGTTTTTAAAAAACATGCAGCAAACGAAAATAGGCGATTAATCGGTTAAAATTTGTTACTATGGGTTAACAAATTCATCGGTTAAATTTTGTTACTGTGGGTTAATCTAGGCTATGTTGTTAACTATTTACAAGTTTCGTGTTTGTGTTTATCCCGTTTTTTTTTCCCATTGCATCTGAAAATTACTTTAAGAAAAAAAAAACCTCCTCCCCCCTAAAAATTGTGCATGCCCGTTCACTTTGTGCGCTCTGGCACAGAACCTGCCTCCCGTGTTGCTCATCTGTGGACAATTTAAAAAAGTTTGATATAAAGGTTGCTGTCTCATTTTATACAGGAATTGTTCATTTTAAAAACAATAAAATTATATTGTTAGTTTCATGGTAACATGCAATCAAGGTCTTCGGTTACTATACAAGATACAAGTTCATTTAGGCTATTTAACATGCTCTGTGACATTTTCACCCGTTTCAACTTATAAACTCCTTGAGATTTTAAAGTCAGTTTAATAGTGCTGAGATTCAAGTTAAATCTAGTATATAATAAATAAATAAATAAATAAATAAAATAAACTGAAGGTCTATGAAACGTCAGCCAATAAAGCATTTTTTTTTTAAACAATGGCATTTAAAGTTTTGAACTAAAACATTATTTCAACCATATAGCCTGTGAATGAATAAAAATGCATACTTTTCAATGAAAGAACACTTAAAGAGAGTGTAGGTTGCTTCTGGTGTTTGGATTGATACTTCAATATAATTTTTTTTTTGATTGTTTGTTTGTTTTCCAATGTATTTTTCTCTCTCTCTATTTAACAGCATTAACTTACAATGCAATACGTCTTCCTTCAGGGAACCTGAATGTATTCCTGCCTTGCTAAATGTTGGGCTCATGATCAATAAGTTGCATTCACCTCAAACTGATTTTGTGAAATCAAAACTTGCTGATGGTGAAGGGTCACACTCGCTGTGAAGCGGGAGCAGCTGGCAGAGGATTCCGCTTGGTCTTAAAACCTTCCACAAATGCCGACGTTCACAAATAACAATGATTTTTTGCAAAAATAATGATTAATTATCAATTGAGAATTTGTTGTTATTATTATGGTCTGGTGAAAATAATGATATGTGCTGCGAGAAAATAATAAATAAAAAGATTAGGGCTGCTGTGAGTGCATGCAGCAGCATATTTCAACCCAGTAGCATGACAACACACCCTTGCGGCCAAAAAACAGACAGGCCCCCAGACCCCCCCACCGGGAATCCTCCTGGTGCTCTTGATTAGCCAATCCGGGCCTGTCCGAGCTTATCGATACTCCGGTCTTTCATAATTTAGCTCCGGGGCCCATTTAATACTGGGTTTCGGTACCCATCCCTAGTGATAACTGGATGCCTTTGTCCATATTAAGGATTTCCTGGCATGTCAAAAGTTATTATTACTTCTCTGAGTAGTCTATCTATCTATCTATCTATCTATCTATCTATCTATCTATCTATCTATCTATCTATCTATCTATCTATCATCAACCGTCACGTTTACATAATCAGACCCATGTGTGAAATTTTCACATGCACATACAGAAGGCAGAGGAGCCTGTGGACACTCCTGCGCTGCTCCCTGAATTCTTCTCCGTCCCTCAATCTTGCAGCTTGTTAAATGGAGCTTGCTTGAGGCTTGACAGCATCCCTGTGTTACACTTTCCCTCAAATATCCTCCCTCTCCCTCTCCCGCTCCTGTCATCTTCCACCAGTGAGCTGTCAGCTTTCCTCTCTGTCTTTCTGCTTCACAGTGCTTTTCTTTCACCCTCTCTGACGCTAAAAATATTCCATTGCTGCACTTTGAAACGTTAGGCTTCATGAATCTACCAGACCTCCTGTTTTATCTTCTAGTCATTAGCGGACTATCCCCACCCACACAATGCATGGCGGAGACCCGCTTTCTAAGCTCACTTTTTTTCATCTGTAGCCGACCGTGCTAACCTTGCGGTTCCTCTGTGTCTTTCATCTGTTTAGTGCTGAGTAAAGCTACTCAAAATGTCATACACCATCCTCCAATTATTTCAGTGCATTGTGTCATCCCCTGGACAGTCACAGCCATGTCCTTTATTGCCGGGCGCCCTTCACTGTGAAGGCCATTTGGCAAACACGGACTACATACGAGCACTCAATGTTTTTCTACCTTGTCTCCATCAGTATGCCGGTCATGCCTCTCCTTTCTCTAATCCCAGTAAGGAGCCCCGCTTTGCCTTTTTATATTTCTGTTTTTCTCCTTTTCTGTCAAGGGGATGCCAGTATCCTGTCATACCATCGAAACAACAGCCCATTTCATAACAAGTTATTGCATTGCAGCCTACAATCTATATAGTGGCATTCTCAAAATATTTACCGACCTATTAGTTTTGCATTACCTCTGGTATTTTTCTAAACTCAAGAGAATCGCTCATATTAGCGGCGGAAGTCCAGCTGACCATTTATTCATTTTGCAGAGAAGCCAAGCTGCATTCTAAAATGACGAGCTTATTAGCAGTGCACCATTCAACCTTCTGAGGACCACGCTCTTGTAAACCTGACAAACCGAATGGTGTTTTCAGCTTTGCATAAAATGCACTGATTGCTGCTAGTCTCTACACTTGTGTGAAAAGCTCTCATCCTGATATAAAAGACGCCACGGGAGAGCGAACAAACCATTGATAATCAGGGAGGTGAAATCAAGGATACTTCTCCGCTGTCTAATTTAATTATTTGTATGGAAAACAAAAGGAATACTGAATACCGAACAAGGACTTGAGATAATTGTGCACACACAGAGAGAGAGAGAGAGAGAGAGAGAGAGAGAGAGGCAGCAGGGACGAGTGGCAATCCCTGACTTAGCACATTTACATATGTCTCCAGCATATGGAGAGCATGTAAACGACATTTACACCATTTTTATCTCAAACGTACAAGTGGGTTTGACAAGTAATAGCAGCCACTGTCTTGAGACCAACAGGGTGTTTTGGATGTGGTGGATGGATTTAAACAAATTACTAACTCCAAATTGTAAGCTTTAATGCAATGTAGCTCACCCTGCACGTTATTATACTTAACTGAAAATACAATATATATATATATATATCCCAAAATAAAAATTGTCATCATTTACTCAGCCTTAAGTTAAGTTTCTTTCTTCTGCTGAAAACATAGTATTATTTATTTAATTATTTATTTATTTATTTATTTATTTATTTATTTATTTAATATATATATATATATATATATATATATATATATATATATATATATATATATATATATATATATATATATTAAATAAATAAATAAATAATACTATGTGGGATGAACTATCCCTTTAAATAACATTAGTCCTGCATTATTTTTATTACAGACATGAATGATGCCTCAAATCATGTGACTTCAAAGTGATCAGTATTTTTTTTTATTTTAGCTTTTTTGTATTGTTTCTCATTAAAACAATCCCTAAAAAAAGATTAATTTGCTTAAGTACAGTACATACAAATTACTAATTATAAGTACTAGCTGTAATTTTGGATTTTTAACAATTGTAATATTTTTCTTTAGCAAATTGTTTTGATTTAAGCTTAAACTTAACTAAAAATTCATGCATAAAAAAAAAACACCAGTGGTAAGAAAAAGAAACTGATTTGAAGACATATTCTCTGAAAACAAGTCTTATGTCTTATAGGCAGTTTTGCTTCTTATGCATCTTTATGTATGTTTTAATACATTTAGATGGAAAACAAGAAAAAAAAATAAAAAATACTGCAGTGCAATAGAACATGTGACTTGTGGGTGGGCAAGCATTTATGGACACAGATTAGTCTCAAATATTATTCACGCAAAAAACACGATTCACACATGCGTAAACAATTTCACATGCATGAAACCTAATTCACGTACACCCAAAAAAAAATTCACGTGCGTGAAAAAATAATATATTCACAAAAAGCAATTCACATGCGCAAAATAAAATTATATATTCATAAAATACATTTCACAAATGCAAAACACAATTCGTAGATATACAACTGTGCACAAAAACCTTTGAATGTTTAAAATGTACTAGTGTCTGAATGTACAAATCGTCATTTACTACGAATCCACTCGGATTTGTGTGTGTGTGTTTTTGAGACTTTCCTGGCAGAGCTCTCTTCCCACGTGGGTCTGTCGTACTCTTTAGCCAATCAGATGCGAGCTTACCATTCAACCAATCATATCATAAGCCACCGAGAGTGCGTTCAGAAGCTCGCAGGCAATCGGGGAGACGTCAAGAGAGAAGCCCATAGAAGCCCTAGCGTTACATTTTAAAATACTATACAAAATAATTAATCAGAATACTTACTCCTGCTCACTCACGCCAAAGAACTCCCCGCTCAAGCTCGCCGTCTCTGCAAGATTAAAGATGGCAGTTTGCACGCACAGCTACTAGAAGATTTACATCTGTCAGACAGGTTGCTGACGTCATCAAGCTTAGTTTGAGCCTGCGTGTCAGAAACGGAAGTTCTAAAAATCGCTAAAAATGGGCTTCACTTGTCTCGATTGAGTTCCAATTGGGTCGCTGTGTCCATTTCTTTTACTGTCTATGGGATTACTGATGTAAAGGCTTAATTTCCGTTCTAATTAATCTATATTCCGCAAAAGGTGCGCAGAATCGTGCTCCTTGAATGCACTCTCAGTGGCTTATGATATGATTGGTTGAATGGTAAGCTCGCATCTGATTGGCTAAAGAGTACGACAGACCCACGTGGGAAGAGAGCTCTGCCAGGAAAGTCTCAAAAACACACACACACAAATCCGAGTGGATTCTTAGTAAATGACGATTTGTACATTCAGACACTCGTACATTTTAAACATTCAAAGGTTTTTGTGCACAGTTGTATATCTACGAATTGTGTTTTGCATTTGTGAAATGTATTTTATGAATATATAATTTTATTTTGCGCATGTGAATTGCTTTTTGTGAATATATTTTTTTTTTTCACGCACGTGAATTTTTTTTTTGTGTACGTGAATTAGGTTTCATGCATGTGAAATTGTTTACGCATGTGTGAATCGTGTTTTTTGCGTGAATTATATTTGAGACTAATCTGTCTCCATAAGCATTCACCCAGAACACCCTAGCAACGCCATGACAACCACCCTGACAACCTCAGCAACTGCATAAAAATGCTTTGGCAACCAGCCGCCCGAGGACTGCATTGACAGATTTTGCGGGCATTTGAGTTTCCGCCAGTTCATTCCCCTTCAGCGCCATTTTCTGCATTACATGAATGTATAGCATTACTCATTTCCATATAGTTGACATTAATTAGACTCATTACCTCTGAATAAACAAATGAGCAACAGTTCTAACATCTTAAACACGGAGCTAAATATAAAAATAAATTCAACACATTTCAAGCCTCTTTAGCACCCACTGGTTCTGCTTCACTGTGAGATTTCTGAAGGCCAATTAACTGCAGAATTAAAGTACCAATTAATATCAAGTGCCAAGTTTAGATGTAGAGAGAAAGAGAAAAAACTGATCGAGACTTCATCCATTTTTTTTTTTTACTGTTGATGTACAGCACTAGACACCACATTTAAGTGAAATGATCAATTTTAGAGATTGGAGTTAATACCTGGATATAGATTTTATTACTTTTACTAATTAAAAATAGCAATACAGTTATGCAATTTATTTGCAAAATTGCTGCTACTTTCATTTCTAAAGTTGAAAAGATCAAAGAACAAGACTTGAAGAAAGAGGTCCAATGAGGTCCACTTATAAGGTTAATCAAAATTTTGTGCCAACAACAACCATCCAATGATAAATATAATTTTGCATAATTGTCAACTTAATCTGTATTTTTGTCATTTTTAATCTTGTTTTCTAGAAAAAAATAAAAAATGTTTTACATTAACTTGAGAAGCAAAATGACATTAGAGCTATTTTCAAAAATGTATCTTGAATATCTTTCTTAACCCTTTTAATTAATATTATTTTTTTTTCTTAGATTTGTCAAAAAACAAACAAACTTTAGTGAGGTTTACACGTTTACTTGCTAAACATATTTCCAATGGGGTAAGAAAATAACTTATATTATTATACACAAGTAAATATGTGTTGTTTAGACATTCTTTACTCAGACAGCAATCCCCCCAGATAGCAATCACGCTGAACAGCTAAACTCAGAAATTATCATGATGAACAAAATGTATAAGAATCATAAACTTTTGTTAGTCAGAGAGCTTATTTTCTACAATAATCCAAAATCCCAAGGGAAAATCCTATTATGTTTTTGTCAAGGGAACCAGGGTGATGCAAAGTTCATAGTTGGCCTAAAAAATATTACATGTGACATGATGACAAAACAAACTGTTCAGATCAGATACAGAGCTTTAAGCAACACACACAGCCAGAAACAGCACTGGTGGGATGAACTCGGGGAAGTCATGGCCTAATGGTTAAAGAGTCGGACTTGCAATCCAAGGGTTGTGAGTTCGAGTCTCGGGCCGGCAGGAATTGTAGGTGGGGGGAGTGAATGTACAGCACTCTCTCCACCCATACCACGACTGAGATGCCCTTGAGCAAGGCACGGAACCCCCAACTGCTCCCCGGGTGCCGCAGCATAAATGGCTGCCCACTGCTCCGTGTGTGTGTTCACTGCTGTGTGTGTGCACTTTGGATGGGTTAAAAGCAGAGCACGAATTCCGAGTATGGGTTACCATACTTGGCTGTATGTCACGTCACTCACTCAACTGTTCAGGAATAACAGTACCTATCCAGCGTTCTCCTCACTGTGACTGGATGGGCCATGTTTCTAAACCCCCGGTAGGTATTATTGATCTGTAAACACGGATGGTCATGAGCTCAAACGGATCCACCTCTAGTTCCTCTACATCTGATCATGAGCAGCAGCAGCAGTGTTGGTATGGATGTAGGTGTTGTAGCTGATGGCAGGCTCTTTTCTCTCAGCTCTTCTCAATACCGTTGCTAATTGCTACTTTTTCCTCCTTGCGGCAAAATCCGTAATATAATTTCACCTCCTTTGTCTGCTTTCCCCTGTTCTCATTTGACTTTGTTTTGAATTCATTTGGAATCTTTTCTGATCCTGTTGCGACCTGTCTGAATGACTATTACATCAGTCATAGCACTTATCAGTCTGGTGTAAGAAAGCCACAGAGGTTAAGAAGTAGAATTATTGCAGGCAGTTTTAAAGTTTTTTTGAGTAATATAAAAAAAGCCTAAAAGACAGATGCTTCAACCTCATACAACTGCTTTTCCCATAAAACAAAGATGTAAAATCCATGATCACTGGTTCTCAAGTGCAATTTTACTTTATTAGTTAAAAACAAAAAGTACACATTAGGTTGGGATTTGACCCTAGATCCTCTTTCGCACTAAATATATGCCATTTTTCATAATTAAGTATTTTATGCTCACCAAGGCTGTAATTTTTGTCATTCTGTAATTCTGATAAAAATACAGTAAAAATAGTAATATTGTGAAATATTACAATTTAATATAACTGCTTTCTATTTTAATATATAAGGTATTAAAATGTGATTAATTACTGTGATGCAAAACTGGATTTTCAGCATCATCTTCAGTGTCCTGTGATCCTTCATAAATGATATGCTAATTTGCTACTCAGGAAACATTTCTTATTATCAATATTGAGAAATAAAAAAGTTATAATATTTTGCTTAATATTTTTGTGGAAACCATGCAACATTTCCTAGTATTGTATTTGTTGATGAATAGAAAGTTCAAAACAACAGCATTTAATATATATATATATATATATATATATATATACAGGTCCTTCTCAAAAAATTAGCATATTGTGAAAAAGTTCATTATTTTCCATAATGCAATGATAAAAATTAAACTTTCATATATTTTAGATTCATTGCACACCAACTGAAATATTTCAGGTCTTTTATTGTTTTAATACTGATGATTTTGGCATACAGCTCATGAAAACCCAAAATTCCTATCTCAAAAAATTAGCATATCATGAAAAGGTTCTCTAAACGAGCTATTAACCTAATCATCTGAATCAACAAATTAACTCTAAACACCTGCAAAAGATTCCTGAGGCTTTTAAAAACTCCCAGCCTGGTTCATTACTCAAAACCGCAATCATGGGTAAGAGGTTAACCCAGAAGGCCATCACTGACACCCTCAAGCGAGAGGGTAAGACACAGAAAGAAATTTCTGAATGAATAGGCTGTTCCCAGAGTGCTGTATCAAGGCACCTCAGTGGGAAGTCTGTGGGAAGGAAAAAGTGTGGCAAAAAACGCTGCACAATGAGCAGAGGTGACCGGACCCTGAGGAAGATTGTGGAGAAGGACCGATTCCAGACCTTGGGGGACCTGCGGAAGCAGTGGACTGAGTCTGGAGTAGAAACATCCAGAGCCACCGTGCACAGGCGTGTGCTTTTGAACCAGAAACAGCGGCAGAAGCGCCTGACCTGGGCTACAGAGAAGCAGCACTGGACTGTTGCTCAGTGGTCCAAAGTACTTTTTTCGGATGAAAGCAAATTTTGCATGTCATTCGGAAATCAAGGTGCCAGAGTCTGGAGGAAGACTGGGGAGAAGGAAATGCCAAAATGCCTGAAGTCCAGTGTCAAGTACCCACAGTCAGTGATGGTCTGGGGTGCCATGTCAGCTGCTGGTGTTGGTCCACTGTGTTTTATCAAGGGCAGGGTCAATGCAGCTAGCTATCAGGAGATTTTGGAGCACTTCATGCTTCCATCTGCTGAAAAGCTTTATGGAGATGAAGATTTCGTTTTTCAGCACGACCTGGCACCTGCTCACAGTGCCAAAACCACTGGTAAATGGTTTACTGACCATGGTATTACTGTGCTCAATTGGCCTGCCAACTCTCCTGACCTGAACCCCATAGAGAATCTGTGGGATATTGTGAAGAGAAAGTTGAGAGACGCAAGACCCAACACTCTGGATGAGCTTAAGGCCGCTATCGAAGCATCCTGGGCCTCCATAACACCTCAGCAGTGCCACAGGCTGATTGCCTCCATGCCACGCCGCATTGAAGCAGTCATTTCTGCAAAAGGATTCCCGACCAAGTATTGAGTGCATAACTGAACATAATTATTTGAAGGTTGACTTTTTTTGTATTAAAAACACTTTTCTTTTATTGGTCGGATGAAATATGCTAATTTCATGAGCTGTATGCCAAAATCATCAGTATTAAAACAATAAAAGACCTGAAATATTTCAGTTGGTGTGCAATGAATCTAAAATATATGAAAGTTTAATTTTTATCATTACATTATGGAAAATAATGAACTTTTTCACAATATGCTAATTTTTTGAGAAGGACCTGTATATGTATATTTATCATTTTATTATTATTATTATTATTTTTTACATAAATGTCTTGCCATTTGAATCAATTCAGTGCCTCTTTATTGAATAAAAAGTATTAATTTCTTTAGATGACAAAAATAAAAAATACATCTCAGGGCACCAAATAGACCAGGAAAAAAAAAACAAACAAACAAATAAATAGTGTCAATAAACATCTAGACATGCTGTCTAAACATAAAGACATTCAATATATTTAACACACATCCTCTGGACATAAAAGATTAGGACACCAGAAAAGATAAAGGGCAGAGGAGAGGGACATTTAGAAGAGATATTGGGTGAGAGTAAAGGTGACAGAGATGAAAGGTGTTGGGACAGAAACCTGAAGATGGATGGTCAAGGAGAACAGATGCCTGAGCTTTCTGCAAGAACACTGAGCATGAGCTGTGGAATGCTGATGATTTTATTGATGCTGGAGCAAAGTGAAGCAGATCAGGACTTATTTGTGTCTACCGTTTGTACCACATGCTCTAAGTTTGCCAGATGGTTCATAAATAACAGAGAATCGAGCAGGTTGTGTAAAAATAAATAAAGAATAACACACAGACCCTTTGGTTTACTATTGAAGCCAGAAACATACTTTGCAAGTTCGCAAATGCAAACATAAATGCTTGGCCAACACATTCCCATTATACAAAAGTAAAATTTTTTTTTTTTTTTTTTTTTTTTTATTAAAGCAGCTAAGAGAACTATAAATAAGCTATTTTAGGTTGATTTTCCTCATCCCCAGATTAAATACAGAAATATTTACGATGGAAGACCATAATTATTTTTGAAATTAAGTTTGGGGTCATATGAAGAAGACTCTTATGCTCACCAAGGCTGCATTTATTTGTTTAAAAATACAGTAAAATCAATAATATTATGAAATATTATTACAATTTAAAATAACCATTTTCTATTTGAATATAATTTAAAATCAAATTTATTCCCATGATGCAAAGCTGAATTTTCAGCATTATTACTCCAGTCTTCAGTGATCCTGCAGAAATCATCATAATATGATAATTACATTTATTATTATTATTATTATTATTATTATTATTATTATTATTATTATTAATCTTTAAAAAAGTTGTGTGTCTTATATACTTGTGGATTTTTTCTAGGATTTCTGAATAGAAAGTTCAAAAGAACATTTATTTGACATCTTAATAGACATCTTTGCCAACATTATACAGTAAATGTCTCTACTGTTACTTTTGATCAATTTAATGTGCCCTTGCTAAATATAAGTATTAATTTCTATAGCATTATGACACATTAAAAACAAACAATCATGAATATGACCTCAGTAGCTAAACATTTGTTCTCATACCAGACTGATTGTGTTTCAGAGCTGAGACTGCTTTATTTAAGTGACAGATTTTCAATGAAGGCAAAGTGTGTGAGTGAGGTTTCAGGTCCATAACACTTGACCCAATCTGATTAGTATATCAAACATATTAATTGTCTGAGTATATATGATAACACTTTCCAGCTCTCGCTCCCTTTCTCATCCTCCCACCCATGCGATGCACATCTCTTGCTAACTATTATGATTTCCCAGCCCATTTCTCACAAGCCCACATGCTCCACCTGGAATATAAGCCAAAATAAACACAAACACAACTATAATCATATTATATTCAAAACTGTTCCCAAAGCTTCATCTACAGTCAGCATAGTCATAACTAATAGTTTTAACACTCAGAGGCTAGTATTGTACCTAAGAGAGCCTGTATTACATGCAGTCTTCATCTCTGCAAATCAGAGCCATAAACCAAATAGCTGCTTTCTACTGCTAGCTGTGTTGTTTTAATATTATTATATTATATATATTATTATAGGTTTTTTTCAATAATAATTAGAATTAGCATTTGCTTATACTTTGTTTTCATTTTAATTTTAGTTAACTTTTAGTACTTTTGTTATGTGCTTTTGTCATTTTTATTAGTTATTTAGGTTTAATTTATTTCTATTTCAGTTTTAGTTCAATTTAAGTTTTAATTTTTTCCCCCCAGTTATTAATTGTAGTGCTTCAACTTAAACTAAACAAAAAATGAAAAAATAAAAAGTTTTTAATCCCATATTTTATTTTATTTTATTTTATTTTATTTTATTTTATTTTATTTTATTTTATTTTATTTTATTTTATTTTATTACAGTTAACAAAAACATTTCGATAGTTTTATCAAAGGTAACAATAATAACCCTGATTTCTAGTCAGAAGAAGGTAGTTTGTTATCATCCTAACCATAATTGTATTAGAAAAGATGAGCCATCAATATTTTTGGTCAGTTTTCTAACATTTTGTTAACTTCTGTATAACACAGTGTTATTTTAGTATTATTTATTTACTATTATATTATTTATTATACTATTTATTTATTATACCATCTATTTATTATACTAATTATACTATATTTTTACATTTTACATTTAAATTTTATATACATTTCTATTTATTTATTTATTTAGCAACTTATTTTAATTAAAATATTAATACATTTGTTTATGCTTTCAGATCTAGTACTCTTAACTCTTTTTAAACACATTTTATCAAGCCTAAATCCATTATGTGGAACATATTTCTACTCAAATCAGTAGCAGATTCTGTCTGGACCAAATGTTTCCATGTTAAAGCAGAAAGTGGGTTGTGATGCATATGAGGAGTTTTGATTTTAGGATTCAAATCAAATTTATTCATCTTTAGCGTCATGCTATATTAGTACATAAACCAGAGCAGGGTGGTGAGCCATACCTTTCAGATACCTCAGATCCAGCATATTTACTCCACTACAAAGACACATTTAGTTTCAGATAGCTAACCCTGTGGAGAGATCTGTCAAAATAAAAACACTCCTCTTCACCTCCGCTCCCATGAAAAATACTTTCAGCGGCGTTCCAGACATGCCGCTTTCATCACAATGTAAACAATTTATTTTCTGTGAGTCGAGACGCGAGCTGGAAATCCCCCAACTTCGGCGAGACTGACAGTGGCATCTTTTAGGTGCCTAACTTAATGAGATCCTGGACTGGCGGGTAAACATGCTAATTCAGTTTTGGGTGGCAAAGTGATTCGAAATGCAGTCTAGAGTAAAAACATCTGCGAGTTTAAATAGTTGCACGTTGGAAGCAAATTGAAAATTGGCTCGGCACACAAAGCGCTGTCATTCATTCAGGCTTTTCTCACCCAATATACAAACACGCACATGTTTGTGCTGGAACTGTATTTCCGCACTATTCATTACAATGGAAAAATGTTTCAATGCAAGAAGTAGACACTCCTAGAAGGAAGCGTGTTTCTCTGAGGATTTAATCACGATTACAGATAACTGAGGATGGGCTGTCATCTAAAGAGGGTCATCAACTGGCCATTATCTTGAGTACACACACAACACTTTGATCCAAATAAATGGCTGAAAGTGGCTCTAGCTGCAAATGGAGGACAGGACAGAGAAATTAAAATAAATTGTTTGCTTGCTAGGCTCATTTTAATAAATATGTACATTTTATTCTGTAGTCTGCAATGATTCCTGTCATCATCTCTCACATTGAAGTAATCATGGCCGTATCCAGGGTTTGAAAATTAGTGAGGTCTGGGGACGGGTTAAAAATTGTGCTATAATAACCCCACATACAACTCATATACACTAACACTTTAAAAGATACAGACATGTACTGTAGATGTTTGTGAAAGATGTTTTCTCTGTTTTGGAGGAATGGGCATTGTTAAATTATATCATACTGCACCATTACTGTAGGTTAGGGGTGTATAATTGTTTCAGTTGTTTATTATTCATTGAACAATACATAGTCCTATTACAGTAATAATCTATATTATACTGTTAATAATAGTATTACTGTTATAGTTTTCATTAATAACCATTGATATATAGATGATAACTTTGTCTAGTGCTCTTATAAATGTTGTTAGCATGGTTTTGTGAAATTTTATCTACAATACTCAATGAAATAGCATAGAATTCTTCATGGCTGTTTGGCGCTTCTGACTCACAGCCTGTAAGTACGTTTTTTATATTTAAATAATTTACCAATGATGATTCAAACGCAAGTTTTGAGTTTTGAGTTTATTGGTTTTGTCTTGTCTAGGGATGTCCGGATCGTGAACAAATCTTGGTCGAACCAGTTCACCAAATCGAACTGAATCGTTTGAAAAGGTTTGCATCTCCAGTGCGCACTAATCCACAAATGACTTCAGTTATTCGGTTCATAAACGTGCCTTACACTCCCTCTGATGCAAAATAAACCAATATGCTGAGTTATTCAGTTACTCCTAACAGTACATTGACTGAACTGCTAAAATAGAACCGATGACGGGATGTGCACGAGCAGAGCAGCTGGACTGAGTCTCGTGCTGCTGGCCTGGGACTTTAAGTTCTCCTGATCATTGCAGTGTTGCCAGATATTGCTATGAAAACAAATAAAAAACATAAAAATAAATAATAAATAAATAGGAACTGAGTTCAAATCTTTTGTATATAATATCAGATAAAGATAACACTAACCCTAAACTGCAACTTCCCGCTCTATTAACTTTCTAAAGTAGAAAAGACAAGTCCAAAGACGCTTATACTAACTGGATCTGGCAACACAATGTGCCCGCGCCCTCAATCACAACTAGCCTTGTTTCCTCTGCCAGCGTCTCGCAGCAATCATTTTCATACCACAGGCGCTAAATATTCTCGCAAAATGTCTAAACGTAATTATACACACAGACAATCATATGAGGAGCTTTAAACAGCAGATTAGTCATTTAGAGAACAAACTTTAATTTTGAACATGAAAAATTTACTGAGGTCCGGACCTCGGTGACCTCATAACTGGCTACGGGCATGGAAGTAATTCCTTGTTAGTACATTTATTATTGAGATCATAATCATACAGTAAAAGGCCCTGTGGTTTAGCTTCTACCCAGAGACCAGTAAAACCTATTAAACAGGCACTTTTTTACCCTCTTGTAGCATCTCCTAAATTCAAATTTTAATGAGTCAAGGTTCCTTGCAGCAAACACAGTCAACTTTTTTTTTAGTTTTTTTTTTCTTTTCACAAGCATTTTTTTTCTCTTGGAATTAAACATGCCAGTAACTTCTCATCATGACTCATTATCTAAATGACTTTTGTTCTGATTGGCCTTTTTTTTTTTTTTTTTTTTTATGAGTAATGAACCACCTGCCATTTAGACATTTTTCAAACTCTAATCAATTCCTGATGACACTTTTTGTATTCCTTGTTGAATATCTTTTCTATGGAAGCTTATTTCTGCCATGGAATAAAAATATAATAAAAGGTAATTGTGAGTTATTGTGCATTTTTACTTGAATTTTAATCTAGAAATTCTGACTTTTTTTCATCAAAATTCAAAATAAATCTGTTCAGGTGTCAAATACTTCAGGAGAAAATGAGACGTAAACTCAGAATTCTGAGGAAAAAAAGTCAGAATTGCGAGAGATAAACTCAAAATTCTGAAGAAAAAAAGGAAGAATTGTGAGATATAAACTCAGAATTGCAAGATATAAGCTTAGAATTGTAAAATAAAAGTCAGAACTGCAAGAAATAAATTCAGAATTCTGATGGAAAAAGTCAGAATTTCTCTTGTAAATATGTCACATTATGTATATAAAATGTTGCAAATGTTCACTTTAATGTGACATTAATATCATGAACTTTTGCTCATCTTTAGAACTTTTAGGGGAGTTTGACATTGAAAATGTTAGATTATGTCTATTTATTACACGGCTCTGTGGAATACTTGATTCTGATTGGTCAGTCGTGACATTCCGAGGTACGTAATCCCTGGATAACAACCTGTAAAAGCTAATAACACAGGCTCATCCGGGTAACAGCAGTCGGCGCTGTACTCTTGGTTGAACTATTTTTTCTTAGTGGAAGCTTTGTGTTTGTTTAGCTAATAAAATATTAAAACTTGATTCAAAATGGTGTACAATTGTTTAATTATGTCATCCTGGTATCCCGGGCTCGCTCTTGTTTCATACAAACGCAGCTGCTGCCATTTTGCTACGGTTGTTTTGTACGCTAAACATTTTCATCTTAATTCTTTTATTGCCTTAATTATTTTGTGGTGAAATGTTGTGTAATACGTGGTTTGCCTGCACCCTTTCCCTTAAATGTCCGTTTAGTTTGAATTTGCCACTTGCTCGCAACTGCTGTCTTCACGGAAACTTTGCGTTCCAATATTTCAACTCAAATCAATATTTTGCATCTAATTATTTACTTATGTGGCAAGTAGCCGTGTAATAAGCGGGATAATGTACATCCAGCCAGTTGTTCTCGCAGAATAAACCCTGACACGAAGCGGAGGGGTCTTGCATCAGCCTGAAGGGGTTTATTCTGTGAGAACAACGGGCTGGATGTACATTATCCCTTACATAGTACATCACGCTCTATTAAAAAAGCGCTAATCTCATTTCCTATTATGCGTTCCCATTAACTTTCCAAGCCATTAGATGCTCTTTCACTGGATGCAGCATACGAACAGTGCTTGGTCACACATATACTATATAAAACATATTTCACATAATTACCTTTTTAACCTTCTTTTCATGCTGTACTCAAGATTCAAGATTCAAGATTTTTATTTGTCACATACATTGTTATATGGAGAGCATATGACCAGCAGTGAAATGTAAGTCAGGTCCGCTCCATGGACAGTGAAAGTGATGTGACATACAGCCAAGTATGGTGACCCGTCCCATACTCAGAATTTGTGCTCTGCATTTAACCCATCCAAAGTGCACACACACAGCAGTGAACACACACCCGGACCAGTGGGCAGCCATTTTTTATGCTGCGGCACCCGGGGAGCAGTGGGGGGTACGGTGCTTTGCTCAAAGGCACCTCAGTTGTGGTATTGCTGGCCCGAGACTCGAACCCACAACCTTAGGGTTAGGAGTCAAACTCTCTAACCACTAGGCCATGACTTCCCCAATGCAATTATTAAAGAATAAAAAAACAAGAAAATGCTTGTAAAATAAAATGTGCAAGACAGTAGGCTATACTGTAGACATAATAAATATTAAGATGAGCAGGAATGTACTGTAAAAGAGAAGAATGTGCAAACAGGGTTTACAGGGTATTTACATAGCAGCAATAGAGGTAGGAAAAAATGCCGTGTGCTAGTGACAATGTCAGTATATTAAGTATCTTACTGATAATTAAGTGAAGTCATGTAGAAGTTAAGAGATTGAGTTTGAGTTTAGGAGCCTGATGGCCTGGGGGAAGAAGCTCCTCCTAATTCTCCCAGTTTTTGCCATCAGGCTACGGAAGTGCTTACCAGATGGCAGTAAAATGAAAAGACATTTACCAGGGTGGTTAGGGTCCTTGATGATTTTAACAGCTCTGCTTTTGCAGCGTTTGAGGTAAATGTCCTGCAGAGAGGGGAGAGCAGACCCTGTGATGTGCTCAGCTAAGAGCACAACTCTCTGCAGGGCTTTGCAGTCCCGACTGGAGCTGTTCCCATACCACACTGAGATACACTGAGTCAATACACGTCCTATGGCCCCTGAATAGAAAGTTTTCAGGATTGCTGGTGAAACACTGAATTTCCTCAGCTGTTGCAGATGGTACAGTCTTTGCGTGGCTTTATTAACCTGAGTTTGGATGTGTGAAGTCCAAGTCAGGTCCTCTGAGATGTTTACACCAAGGTACTTGAAGCTGCTCACCCTCTCCACAGGGTGATCATAAGAGGAGTATAGGGCCACTGCTGTCTCTTCCTGAAGTCCACAATCAGCTCTTTAGTTTTACTCACATTCATAGAGAGACAGATGTCCTGGCACCATGATGTGAGTTTCTCTACCTCATCCAAGTATGCGGCTTCATTATTGTTGGAAATGAGGCCCAGAACCACAGTATCATCAGCAAATTTAATAATAGATGTGGAGCTGTGGGAAGACATGCAGTCATGTGTGTAAAGTGAGTAGAGCAGGGGACTCAGGACACAGCCCTGTGGGGCTCCTACATTCAGGGTGATGGAGTCGGAGGTGAACTGGCCTACTTTCACCACTTCAGGTCTACCAGTGAGGAAATCAAGAATCCAGTTGCAGAGTGAAGAATTCAGGCCGAGGTCCAAGAGTTTGGAAGCCAGCTTGATGAGGACTATAGTATTGAAAGCTGAGCTATAGTCGATGAATAGTAGCCTTACATAGTTTCCATTGCTGCTGTCAGTGTGCTTGAGGGAAGAGTGCAGGACGTGAGAGATGGTATCTTCAGTAGATCTGTTGGTGCGATAGGCAAACTGAAGAGGGTACAAAGTGTCAGGGATGGAGGAGCAAATGTTGTTTTTTATAAGTTTCTCAAAGACCTTCATGACTGTTGAGGTGAGGACAACTGGACGATAGTCATTCAGGCAAGAGAGGTTATTGTTCTTAGGCACAGGGATAATGACAGATTTTTTAAAGGAGGTGGGAACCACCGAGGTAGCAAGGGACTCATTAAAAATAGATGTAAACAAACCAGCGAGCTGATCAGCACAGGACCTCAGAACACGCCCAGAAATCCCATCAGGACCTGCTGCTTTCTGATGTTCACTCGCTTTAGAGCCCTCCAAACCTCGTCCTCCGACATGGTGATCACATGATTATCGCTGTTCTGACTGCTGCTTCTAGAACATTAATGACCACAGTGATAAGAGTTCACTCGCTGTGTCCACCTGTAGCAGTCAGACTAACACAAGACTCAATGACTTCTCAAATTTTGATGAACTCATGGATAAAAACAGCTGAATGGCACCATAGAGCTGTCAACTGTCAATATTGAGCTCCTGTGATTAAGTGTTTGAATGGGAGCGTCTCGCTGTCTCGCTCTGTGGTCAGCTGTAGGTCAGACGATACGGCTCAGATTCTTCACAGGCACAACACCGTATAGATGTGCAATACAAGCTTGCTTTTCTACAGTTTAGTGAAAAGCATCAGTTCTGGAGACACAAGTGTCTCTTCAGAAAACGCTACTGAAATATTGTTCTTTTGTGTCTAGTTGCGGTGCTTTAAAACATGACAGTTTATTTTGTGTCCTTGGGATAAAACAATGTATTTGTCCCTTGTTCTACATGCTCAAAATCAACCACACCATGTAAACATGTGACCAAAGCAGGTACATATCTACATATCTCGGGCATTTTAAAAATAGCTTGCATCACAGTCGTACCAAAATACACAAACAACAAAGGCTTTTTTTAAAGGCATGCTGGCATTTTATCATTCTGTCAGTTTTTAATATGGTGCGTACATTACGTAACTCATGCGACTGGATAATCCATACTCTACCAGCGGAGACCCAGTTTCTCTGCTCTCTGTAGGAGGAGGTGGGGTGCATGACTTTTGCATGACTTTGCATGTAATGACACGTCTTGCCAGTATATGTCAAGTGTCAGCTCGGCCTGTATTTCACAAGAGGAGCTAGAAAAAAAAAGATAAACACTGGGAATCCAGATTGACACTTTCTAGCTGATAAAAAATTATAGAGAGAGAAAATCTGGCCTCAAATGCAGTGGTTTGCATTATCATCCATTCAAAAAACATTTATATATGTTCAAAAGCATGAAAAGATCTAGGGCTTCTCTTTCCTCTTAACAGAAAATACCAACCCATAGGAAAGAGAAATCATGAATGAGATCTATTTAATATTTCAATTGCTTCTCCTTGCAGTCTGTGAGATGAAATGAAGAATTTTCTCCTGATAAAAAAGTAATCTCATGTCTTCTTTAGAACAGTCTGAGATCAAGTAAGATCTCAAAATCATCCAATGCCAATTAATCTCAACTACACAATACGAAAATAATTCTACAGCTCTATATTCTGATACTTCTATATTAGAATGTGTTTGTGTGTATATATATTATAATTACATTACATACATATATAAATTAAAATTACATTTACAATCTTAAAATGTATTTTGGGTAAATGCTAATTTTTGGGACAATATAAATATATATGTATATCGATTGAAAATATATAAAAACACCTCAAACTTTCGTGAGGAAATTCATAAAGAAATATATGTATAAAACAAACTTTTATATTTTTGGCTATTTTTATTTTGTTTTATATTTTGAAAATATTTAGTATATATTTATATACGTAAATGCTATATGGGATGCTACTTGTACTGTGTAAACACACCAGAACCTATGTTTCATTTATTGTATTAATGTTTACTGAAGGAATACACCTTTAGCATTAGCTACTGACAGAAGATATTCAGAAAAGTCAGAAGAGTTTACAGTAAGTAGAGAGCATTAATCACATATCCAGCGCTATTAAGAATTAAGTGTGTATTAAAAGCACATTCATTGTGTATGTTCAGCATTATTTAACAGCAGAAGAGTGTATTCATCGCGTGTCTCTCAAAATGAGAGTTTGGATGGCTTAAGACCTGCGGTTGCACACATCTACTAAATATTTCATAGTCAGACATTGACTTGTCAGGAACTGTCTCATCAGTTTAATATTTCGCTCCCTCGTGTTGACACGTTCTGAGGATTTGTAGCTGCCCTGAACTTCATAGTTGCCAGCATTAAAAGTTTTTTTTTTTCATTCAAGATTAAAAGTACTTTGTTAATTTAATTATTTGTTTGGAGGGCTTCAAAATGTAATGATGATTTTACAGTGTTTTCATTCTCTATTTATAGCATTCCACCATACTATTTCTTTTTCTGCAGTTTACTGCAAATATATACTGCATGTAATGCCCACATGACCTTCTACATTTCCTAAAGTGTGCAGTATACTGCACAGCATACTGTTTCCCACAATGCAATGCACACAACCTGACCTTGCACATTCACCCTGCGTTCCATTCAGAAGGGCTCATCCCTATGCCCTAATCCCTTCAAAGGGTTTACCCTCCAAAGTGAGAGCTTTGAAGGGTTGAAGGGTGTAGGGGACCACTTTCTTGAAGTGCCCTTCTGCATCATCATCACGTGCCCACACAGAGGCACCGTCATCATGCAAAGAATCTGCGCAAAGGATCATGGGAGCCCGAAGTGTCCATCAGTTGTACCCTTCGAAATCCTTCATTCCGAAGGGCTCTTTGAAGTGGCCAGTTTTGAGTACTTCAGTTTGGAATGACCCTTCAATATGGCAGCCATGATTGTTTTCACTCCAAAGTGCCCTTTGGAGGGTGATATATCCCGTTTGGAATACACCGTCAGTGTAACAAATGATTTGGAAGTAATACCATCCATTATTTTTAAGGGTCAAGTCTTGTTAGGCCCAGCAGAGGTTGTACTTCCTTTGCCAGCTGAGGAAATTCAACCTACCACAAGAGCTGCTGAAACAGTTCTACTCCGCCATCATTGAATCCGTCCTCTGCACTTCAGTAACTCTCTGGTTCAGCTCAGCTACCAATTCTCACCTCAGAAGACTACAGAGGGTAGTCCGGACTTCTGAGCAAATCATCGGTACAACCCTCCGTTCTATTCAAGAACTGTACTTATCCAGAGTGAGCAAAAGGGCTGGCAAAATCACTCTGGACCCCTCACATCCAGCACACTTCCTCTTTGAACTGTTGCCATCTGGTCGACGCTACAGAGCTCTGAGCACCAGAACGGCCAGACACAGGAACAGTTTCTTCCACCAGGCAATCCATCTAATGAACATTTGACAATAACTGTGGAACACACAACACTATTTATACACACATACACTTATTTATCTAACACACATACTTAGTCTACACTTCAAATTTGCATATAATATACCTGCACATACAATTGTCAGTTTGTATATTGTTATTCCTTACCTACTTATTTGTATTTTTTATTCTTTTATTATGTGTTTTTTGTTCTGTCGCTGTCATTCTGTTGCACTGCGGAAGTTTCTGTCACAAAAACAAATTCCTCTAATGTTACAGAAGATTTGTACTTCAAATAAATGCTGGTCTTTTGAACTTTCTATTCATCAAAAAATCCTGGAAAAAAAAAACTGTTTCTGTACTGAAAAGAACAACTGTTTTCAACATTAATAAGAAATATTTATTGAGCAGCAACTCAGCATGTTAGAATTTTTTTCTGAAGGATCATGTGATACTAAAGACTGGAGTTATGATGCTGAAAATTCAGCTTTACATCATAGCAATAAATTGCATTTTAAAATATATACAAATAGAAAACAGTTATATTAAATTATAATAATATTCCACAATATTACTGTTTCTATTTAATCTAATAAATTCAGCTCAAATCTTTGTCACAAATCTTTGTGACCCCAGACATTTGAACAATGCCTCCTTGTACAGTGCTTGGAATAAACAAAGTTGCACAAAATCATGTAAATATGTAAAGAATGTATTTATAGTATTACATATTTAACAGTTCAAGCAACAGATTTTTAAAATAAGTTACTTTAGGGTCATATCATAAACAGCCAAATTAAATCCTCATAGTGGCCGCTCTATGTTTGGGACCAGCCTACAAGAAGCTTCCCCTTTCTGCAGTGCCCTTCAAAGTCACAAAAAAGCCACCTGTCTTTGCCCACAGCCCTTCCTTTGTGTATTCAATCTGATGGGAGGCCCTCTGTGAGATCCTCCCTTAATTATATGGCAAATGAGCCATCACAATGCCATTAAAATGATGTTCTTTTCTCTTGCGTTGACTAACTGTCTTCCCCCCTTTTTCCCAGAGCTTTTATTAGCAATAAAATTTCCAGGTTTCCAGCCTAAGGGGGTACAAATGCATTATCCCAGACTGAGGGAAAGTGGGAGCTAATGATTCAGCTGCATACAATCCAAGAGGCTTTCCATCATCACTGCTGAGTTATTGGCCCGATGCTTACAGTATCGTCCTGTATGTGGAAGTGCGTGCATGTGCGGATATCTGTGAAATGAGAGCACAGATGACTGAGCAGAACAAGTTCGAGAATGTGTGTCTGTGCTGTTTTCAATAAGATTAATTGGTTACCAACTACAGCAGATACAGCATGAGAGACCAACTCAAAGTGTGTTTTGTTTTGTTTCGTTCTTTCTGTTTCAACACTTACAATGGATAGCAAGTTTAAGATGGATCTCCTAATCTGACCAGCTGAAACATTGCCAAAACACCTCTCAGACAAGCTAAAGAGATCAGTCCAACCAGCTTGGTCAGGCTGGGAGAACTTAACTAGCTTAATCAGAGAGCTAATCAACCTTAGGCTGTTTGAAATCGACTTAATGTGCATTTGGGAGCACAACATGTGTAAACCATCTTCCCATACTTGTAATGAGAAGCACTTATCAACAAAAGAGAAACTTGAAGGGCTTCCTGCAATTTTCTGTCAAAATAAAATTTTAACAGTGAAAATGAAGAAATGAAGACAGCCATAAATATTAGTAATGTAATCTTACAGTTAAAATGTAAAGTAACATTATTATTATTATTATTATACTTTTCTAAGATTTTTTTTTACAGTAAAATATTACAAACATAATGTTTCTTATTTTTCTAATTTTTTTATTATTATTATTATAATCAATTTTGCATTTTTATCAAAGTTTTTTGCAAGAGAATATAAAAGTGAATTCTCATGTCTTTATCCTTCTTTAAGAGGTTTTAACAGTTCTGGCAAAGCTCTGTATTGATGCAGAGAGCAGATGAAGCCGTAATGTTAATGGTTTGAGCATGTATAAAGTTTGGACATGAAGTTGTAAAGGAGCTGACACAATTACTCCACTCACTTACTTGAAGGCCTATGCGACACAGGTATCGAAAATCTATTGTCTTGATTTAATTAGCAAACATAAACCACATTACGGACATTGTGGATTCAGCACAAACGTGCCTCCGCATTTTTGAGCTGTTAGTACAGGGCTCTTTAAAGGGGTCATATGACTTTGCTAAAAAGAACAATATTTGGTGGAATGCAATGTGTTTACGTGATATAAGGTTCAAAAAAACAACTATTTTCCACAAACCGTACATTATTGTTGCTCCTCTATGCCCCACTTTTCTGAAACGTGTCGATTTTTACAAAGCTCATCGTTCTGAAAAGTGTGGTGTGTTCTGATTGGTTGGCTATCCAGTGTGTTGTGATTGGCCGAATACCTCAAGCGTGTGATGGAAATGATACCCCCCTTACCAGGTTCAGGAAACTTTCCTCCGTAAAATGCGCTGCACACACTCAAATATTTGGCTTGTACTGTTCTGGAACAGTGTTGTAAATAAAACTTAACAACTAATTTCTAGTTGTGTCCTCTTTTGGAAGGCAAAACAAAGAAGTTTGGCTTTCACAATGAAACACACAGCATCTTCACGACATGGTGGCGATGGCAACAATAGGCTTGCTCGAGATGCATCAGCACTGCGTAGACAGATCAGTGTATGACAAAGTATCGCGAGAGCAATTCAAAAGCTTAAAGATCCGTCTGCTCTCTAATCACTCTCGCGGTACTTTGATGTCATACGCCGATCTGTCTGCACAGCGCCGATGCATCTCGAACAAGCCTATTACCAAAGCCACTAGAAGACAAGCCTGCCACCTTTAGCCAAAAAAATGTAACGGCTAATGCTAAAGCTTTTCCCAGTATGTGAGAAAGGAGACCAGAGGTATTTTTTTTTTTTTTTTGTATGATGTCAATGGAGGAGAGGCTTCACTACGTTGAATAAACAGCTTTTTAGAGGAAACAGCTTATAATTTAATGAACCGACAGCCTATCAGCTAATCTCCACCATGTTTTACACTAAGCAATACTTTTGGATTTAACTATTTTTAGAGTTTACACCAAAAAAAAAAAAAAAAAAAAAAAACAGTTTTATAAGAGAAGTCACTGACTTTTTGTGACAGGTCGGATACAGCTTACGGAATTTCTCATTCATTCCTATGGTTTCCGTAAACGGCGATTGAGTGTTTCACAACTCTGACTGAAATTCAGTGACATCAAGGCTGTAATGTGATTGGTTATTAAGGCACACGTGATCCAAGTTGACCGTTACGCTTTCTCCAATAGTCTCATCTCCCTATATTAAGACAATCTCTGCTTCTACTACAGTGAGAATAAAAGTTACGCCTTCTTTCTTTGCGTATACATTTGGGCGGTGTCATGCAAATCTTCCCAAACAGTGACGTGGATATGTGGGGGTGTGTTTTAGGAAGGCGTGGCTTTCATAGGATTCTTGAATAAAAAGTTCAAAAGAATAGCATTTAGCTTGAAATATAAATCTTTTGTAATATTATGTTTCTACTGCCACTTTTGATAAATTGAATGCATATTTGCTGAATAAAAGTATTATTTTCATTTAAAAAAAAAATCTTAATGACTCAAAACTTTTGAACGAGTTATGCACCACTCACATTCTCTTCAGAAAATGTACAAATCCAGTTTATATTAATAACATATTCTGCATTGCACTGATGTTGGAGAAAGCTGTGTTCATCTTTGCAGAGGTTCCCTATAATGCAGTGTGATGATGAAGCAGACCTGCAGCAAATGTGTGTCATCTACAAACAGCTGAGTAATGCTGGCCCCTGCCCTAAAACACTTTAATGAGACACTGAGTGAGAGTGTGTTGGTGTAATGAAGTGTGATCTCAGTAATGAGACAAAGGTAGTGTGTAAAGACAGACTGGAGGTCGACAGATTAATCGGCCGGCCGATTAATCAAGCCGATTTTTGGCATTTTTTAATTAATTGGCATCGGCTGATTGTAAATTGCAAATTAGGCAAATTAATAGGCAGGCACATCTGTGAGCACCTAAGCATTGTTGTGGAACATGTGTCGCTGCCTCTTGCGGCAAGCGGATTCATATTCTACCGGCATAACCCTGGGGGCTGTCACACTGGCAGCTTGGTTCAAAACAGGGCATGGTTTGCAGGAAAAATTGCTAATGTGGAAGCTGTCAGGTGAACCCGGATGCACAACTGGGTACTGAACCCGAGACTACCTGAAGGAGGTGGTCTAAGTTTGGTTGTACTCAAACTGTGGCTTGGTTTGTGTGAATATGAAAGCCACACAGACTCCGGTGTGCACTTGTTCAGGAAGTGAAGTAACCTGCGCTTACATTTTAGCTGATTATGATATATTTTCTTCAATAAAACACATATAAGTGATGCCAGTGTTGCTGATTTACCTTGGATTCAAGCAAGAGTGAGCCTGCAGTGTATTCACGTATAGCAAGTCAAGTCAAGTCACCTTTATTTATATAGCGCTTTATACAAAACAGATTGTGTCAAAGCAACTGAACAACATTAATTAGGAAAACAGTGTGTCAATAATGCAAAATGACAGTTAAAGGCAGTTCATCATCGAATTCAGTGGTGTTATCATTCAAGTGCAATCAGAGTGGCAAATGAATGCTGGGGGTGGGGGGGGTGGGTTGGGGGGTTGTTGCTTTTGGAGAGAGGATGAAAATAACATTTGGTGAGAGAATGTGAGTTATTGTTAGCGAGCTGTAGTTTAGGTAGGCTACAGGTAGGCACAGGTACCAAAACCTGGTAACAAGCCCAGCGGCTAAATTATTACAGTAGCCTGCATTGTATATAAGCTCCAACATTATCAATTCTGTTTCTGTACCAGAGAATTTCTCTCCCTCTGAGACTGAGTGTGAGATGTTCACGCACAGATTCAGCTAATGATTGCAGAGAAAAAAGACAGTTTCAAAAGTGTAATTACATTGTTGCCTATTAGAATTGATGCCAACCATGCCTATAAGTGGAACGATTCATTAGCATTTGAAAGTAGAACACACGTGCAGTTCAGACAAAACTTCTGGCTAAAACGTGCATGTTAATTTTCCTCATTAAATGTGTCTGTGGGTCCGACATAGCCTCCACAACATCATCGCCCATGGCCAGTGCACTTTTAGGAAGTTGTGAACAGAAGACTGTGTAATATGAGTGAACTCTATTATTTTTGTTATGCTGCTGGGTGCTACTTGTATATTTTATTATTTATTATATTATTTTTATGTAAGTTTTTGTGGTCCAAAATGTAATTTTTTCATCCAAAAGTTTATTTGACAAAGTCTAGATTTTTGATTACCTGTTTTGTGTATTTAATATTTAACATTATTTTTTATTTAAATTATTCAAGTGGACTGATTGGAGAGGCTTGTTGTTCAATAAATGTTTAATTTAAGCAATTTTCTGTATCACTTCTTATTACTGTAGCCACTTATAACTGTTAGATTTTATGAGATGAAGGGGGAACAAAAGAATATCGGCCAAACATATCGACCAAAAAATCGCCATCATATATCGGCCATCGGCTGCCCTGATTTCTAAATTTCGGCATTGGCCAGAGAAAAACCCATATCGGTCGACCTCTAAGAGAGATGGAGGGATAGTGTGTGTGTGTGTGTGTGTGTGTGTGTGTGTGTTTGTTTGCTTCCAGGGAACATTAAGTTCAGCCTCCAGAGTCAAGTTCATGCTGGCAGTATGTTTACTCAAATCTTGTTTTCAAGCCTGTACTTATAATGTACACAGCATGATATCAAAAATGACTCATTTTAAATATATATATATACATCAATCATAAATCATAAATTATATATATATATATATATATATATATATATATATATATATATATATATATATATATTGTACACATGATTCTAAATAAATATTCTTCATAATATTTCATCAAAATGTAAAGAAACTAAATGATAGCGAAGACTGCATGGGTTGGGGAATAAAAATATGAATCAATAGTGATGTCAAAAGCCCTTTAGTACTATTTTAGCACTTAAATAAAAACAAACAGAACTGTAATGATGCTAGTCTTTCTACAGTTTTGGTAATAAGTCATTTGGGTACCAGAGTGTTCATGGTGGTCAAGTCATCCGTGATGAAAATACTGGAGTGTGCCTATTAGGAAAATTACAGCTCTCTATGAAGTGCATAAAGATGGCACTTAGCAGTTTTTTTTCCTTGCGTTTTCCGGCAGCATACCTTTGAAACACAAGTGGCTGCCATTTTTTCTGCTTTTACTGTAATTTACTAACAGTTAAAGATGATTTATTTAACTTGTACTTACTTTTTCGTACTTAATATAAGTAATTTGAAAAAAATTCAAACACTATTTACTTCATTTGCATCCTTGCTGTATAAATATATTAAGCAAACATTATTATTATTATTATTATTATTATTATTATTATTATTATTATTATTATTTACTACTTACCATTTCCATTTGCCCAATTACTTGAAAAAAAATTATTTGGGAAAAAAACAAAAACAAAACAGAAACATCATATTTCCTTAATTCAGAGACATTGCACTTGAAGGCTACAGGCCAATGTTTTTATTAAACTGAATATTTGTATTATTTTTAACTGGTCTTGAGAGTGGCAAAACTTAACATGCACACTTAATCTGCAATCCAAATTATCAAATTAAATTATTCAAAATATTGCACATTACAAATGTTAATTTTGTCAATGGTGCCAAAAAAATCCTTCTAAAAACAGCTAATGGCCTGGTTTAACCAGCTTCCATCTTAGGTTGGTTAAATGTGCAATACAGTTTCATGTTGTCTTTTAAATGCCCTCCACATGAGAATCTAAATTATAGGTGGTTGGCAGCACAAAAAAAAAAAAAATGTTCCAAATCCCTTCTAAAACCAGTCAACATCCTGGTCTGACCAGCTTAAACCATCTTAGCCTGGTTAAATGTGTTACTGATGCTGTTTCCGGTTGTCTTTTAAATGTCCACTACATGAAAATAAAAATTGTAGGTGGTTGATTCATCCTCATGAGCATCCATTAATAACTCTGGTCCAGAAGTAAAAAAACCCACACTCAAAAACAACATTCAGTCCATATGCTTCACTTGTAATCATCTCTCCAGAAATTGTTCTTTTCTCTCTAACTTTTAACCAAGACTTCTTTGAGGTTTAACACATCAGTATGTTTGTTTGGACTATGGAGTAAAGGCCCAGAAGAAAAGGTCTCAAATCTCAGTTATATTAGAGAGACATTCCATGACATTTACCTACAATGCAGAGCTTCACAGGAAACAAGTCAGGTGGAAAAAGTTCAATCCGTGGACTTTCTCATGGTTGACTTTGTACATATTAAAGAGTCCTTTTTCCAAAAGGGGTTTAAAATGTTGGATCACCCGAACAAAGATCTCTGTTCTTGTCTGTAGGTACGAACAAATTCAAATGTAAAACATGAAATGGCATTGCTCATATTGAAATATGATCTAGAGCAGGACTGCACACACGGCACACGGCTGACTCAGATGCCCTTGAGCGGAGCATGTGTTAAAAGCCGTGTTCTCCATCAACACATCTGGTATGATAAACTAATTTTGCCTAAAATCTAGATTAAGATTCCTTCTTCCAATTTGTACACATAGCCTAATTATGATGAGAGGAAACATAAGCAATGCTAGAACAGCATGACACACGGCATCTAGCATCACCTAAACATGGTGTCAGCTTTCCTATATATAAATTAAGCCAGAGATTCCTAATTATCATACTGGGACTTAGATTTTGGTTAGGGTTTCATTTCACTATTGTGTTTTTAAGTTTCAACATCATCTTAGATGTTTCTCCTAAAAGGCCTTTGGAGGAATAAAAATAGACACAAATGGGTCAATTGTTGACATACATTCAGTGCCAAGAAATGCATATATGTATAGAATAGCAAAGATTATTTGATCTTGGAAGAAACTGGTAAGAAATATTTGACTTCATACTGAAATCACTTTGACATTTTGGAATAGTTCATGTTTGAGATCTTCTCTGAAAGGAGACACATTAGATTTCTTCACAGTAGTAAAATCTAAAACGATTTAAGCAAATTTGTTCTCCATTTAAGCTCATTACCATTTAGGAGAAACAATCTCATTTGTGATTTTTCTAACTTGAAGGCCCTTAAAATGTCCCGTTCTTTTGTGTTTTAACCAGCTGTTTTAAAAGAGCAACATCTCCAACTTGTCAAAACTCTTCAGTGGAAGGCTTACCACTATCCCATATTTCCTAAAACAAGGTTCTTTATTGGCATCAATGCCTCCATGAAGAACCTTTAACACCCTTTGATCCTTTCCATTGGATGAAATGTTCTTTATAGAGAAAAAAAGTTCTTTAGATTATTATAATGTTCTTCACACTAAGAAAACAAGGTTCTTTCAAGAACTGTTCATCCAAAGGTTCTGTGGAGAACCCAAAAGTGTTCTTCTGTGCAACTCCTTTTTGGAACCTTTATTTTTAGGAGTTATCCATGTAACCAAGTAAGCTAGTACCACGTACCACATTTGAAAATAAAGGCACATGGCATTTTACAGAATGCAGAAGTACAGACTGATATCTGATTTCTCAGACTATACCGTGTCTTATGATAAATGGGTTTGGCTCAAATATGCTCTGATTCAGAGAAAACAGATATAAAATCAATCAAAATTCAACAAAAAAGCCATTTAAATTAGGGAGATTCAGCCATTCTAACGATGTTTTTTGGACTTGCAAAGTCTTCATCAAATAGTTTTTCTTTTCTCACTGAAAGTGAAATGCTGCAGTGAACAAAATCAAAGCCAATCAGAACAAACATTATGTTTAAAATAAAGCTGCTTGATTTTGAATCAATAACATTTCACAGTTGGCGAGGCTCTTCAGCACAGTGCAACTGAAATAGAAACCATGTGACCTATAAACTTTTCTGATTAGAGCAAAAACTCAGCATGCAAGAAATGTATTACTTTTTCACATCACAGCATCACACCCGGTTAGACAAGATGCAAGACTGCTCAAAAAAAGACTTGAGAAAAGAATGTGTAACCAGTTGGCACAACTAAAAAACAAGGCAACAGTTGTGAAGCACAGCTAGTCATAGAGATTTGTATTAGTAGTGAAAAAATAGTGATCCCCTAGTTGTGTGGTGAGGATGATGCACAGATAAGCCAAACACTGTTATCATCCATATCTTCTAGCTCAGCCCTCGCTGATCTATTTCGCTTTACCAGGCGTAAACACCCTGGAGGCAAATTGACCTGAAAAAAAGCAAACTCCTTTCATCTCTCCTCAGTTTTCTGCACAGGCTGCAGGGTACATTAAGTCCAGGCCGTGCTTTTCTGCACTATTTTGCTGCAGTTGTGGTGCCCCAAAGTTGAATTGTTACAATTGGAGCCTTACTGTGTGATATTTCAAATGCATTTGTCTGCTTGCTGGGATTATTATTGTGTTTGCTAAGACAAGACTCTGAGCCCTGAACCTTAAAGTTTAATCATCAAACTTTGGCAAACTGTTTGTGCAACATACATGAATGACACCACAGATCATGCATATACTGTATGAAGTGCTGGGTAGATTACTTACAAACTGTAGTCCATTACTGATTACATTGACAAAAAATTGTACTGTCGTTATAACATAATCCATTACATTACACATAGGTAAAATAATCAAGACTACTTTTTGATTACTTGTGACCACAATGAATAAAATAGGATCATATTGTACTGTATATATTGTGTATATTACATATTGTAATATAAAAATACAAAGAGAATGAAAAAATATTACATTTGTTGATATTAACTAAATGAAGTGCTTTAAACATTACATTCAATAAAAAAGTAACTGTAGTCTGATTATGAGTATTTTGTAATTATGAGTAAAAATGGGTTACACTTTATTTTAAACCAAATAATTGTGGCAGAAATAGGAAATCAGGAAACTGCTGAAATAAAAGGAGAACTGCACTCATGAACTCGACTTTATCAGGCATTATAATAAAGATGAAATGAAAATGACATCAAAACTTTTCTGAAGACAGTCGGTTTCCTTCAAAAATGATACATCCATATAAAAACACATTTTTATTTTGAAACGTGCATAGCTAATGTTTACTCAACGAAGTCAAAGCCTTTTGGAAAATCTGTTTGTGGTGGTCAGTGTTGATATTGTGGCGGGCCGTCACAAATAAATCAATATATGGGAAACCCTGATATATGTATTCGTCATAGAGTTGATTTTAAAATATTGATGTTTGTTTTTAAATCTCTTAATGGTCTTGCACCATCGTACCTGTCTGAACTTTTAAAATTAAACACATCAGTCAGGTGGCTGCGGTCCGCAAACAAATACTCTCTAGCTCAGCCTCGAACACGACTGAAGTCAAGAGGGGATCGTGCATTTGCTGCTGTTGGACCTAGGCTCTGGAACAGTCTTCCTTTTTATCTGAGATCCTTGTCCTCTGTCCATGAGTTTAAATCAAAGTTAAAATCTTATCCTCTGTCCCGAGCTTTCAGCAATTCTTAATTATGTTTTTTTTTTTTTTTTTATGTCTTATTGCTTCCTTATTTGTATGTTAGTTTTATATTCTGTAAAGCACTGTGGTCAGCTTCTGTTGTGTTTATTTGTGCTATATAAATAAATTAAATGTACACACACACACACACACACACACACACACATATATATATATATTAGGGCTGTCAATCTGTCAATCAATTACAAATATTTAATTGTGATTAATCGCATGATTGTCAAGAGTTAACTCGTGATTAATTACAACTTAATCACACTTTTTTTCTGTTCTAAATGTACCTTAAATTAATACTTTTCAAGTTTTTAATATTCTAATCAACATGGGCATGGACAAATATGGATGCTTTATGCATATGTATGTTTATTATTAGCAGCCTACTTTGAAATGTGCAGTGCACATATATATTCAATATATTCAATATATATATTCAGCATGTCCTTAAAAAGTCTTAAAAGATCTTAAATTTAGTTGCATCAAATTTAAGGCAATACAAAGACTTAAATGGTACAAGAAAATCTTAATTATGATTTCAAGAGGTCTTAAATTTGGGGAAGGAAAGACAAGAATTGTGATATGGCTTAATGTGATGATTAAACATCAAAATGCAATGATTTCACTGAATAAATATGAGCGCTGCATGTTTCAAAGTCAGCTGCTTAATAATATGAGGTTCTCTCCAGAGATGTTTTGCCACATTTCTTCAATTAAGGATGATTGCTGCGTAGTATTGGTGTTTCTATTTGCCTGAACTTCTTCAAGTGAGTTGCGGGTCAAACCGAAAATCCAGCACTCTCCTTCACTACTGATACTGCGACTATTCTTGTTTGTATGCGTTCATTCGCTAGCATTTTCCACGGTGAGGGAGAACGAGGGAAACAGTGAGAGGAAGGGAGAAACAAATGGCCGTGTGAAAATACCCTCCTTCCTCTGCTGGAATATGGCTTGGAGGCAGCAGGCAGGCTTAGAGTCCCAACACTTGAATTCAATCAGCCCGTGCGCTGAATCCCTTCCAGAGAGGGATGTGAGAGGCACAACCATCTGTCTCTGCTCTGATGTTTCTGCCGTCCACACTGTAAGCCAGCAATTACAAGGCAAAGCGGCAAGATGGCCTGGGCCGACATAGGAACATGGACCAGCCGCCCCCACCCTCCTTCTCTTATAATTTTAACAGGTCTCTCAACCATTCCATAAAACACACTTGCAGTTAAGCAATCCCAGGAAGAAAACTTTTGTATTTGACTCAGTCTGGCATCTCTATCATCCAGATGGTGTATGTCAAGCTTAAAAAATACAAACTGTAGAGATACACTACCGTTCAAAAATTTGGGGTCGGTAAAATTTTAAAATGTATTTGAAAAGTCTCTTCTGCTCAACAAACCTACATTTATTAGATCAAAAATACAGTAAAAACAGTAAAAATTGTGAAATACTGTTATGTGTTTTCTATTTGAGTACAGTATATTTGAAAATGTAACTTTTTGCAAAGCTGAATTTTCAGCAGCCAGTGCTGGGTAGTAACTGTTTAAATGTAATCTGGATTATATAATCAGATTAAAAAAAAAAAAAAGTACTTGCAATTAAATTATATTACATTTTAAAATACTCATAATCAGACTACAGTTAAATTTTATTGATTACAGGATTACATAGTATTCACACAGTAGCCATAGATTCAGAATATATTGATTCTCCCTAAATCTTCTTTTTCATCTTTTTTATGTATTTATTTATTTGTTAGTTTTTTTATAACAATGATCAAGATTATCCTATTTAAATCGATGTGATTTAATCAAAGTAATCAAAAAATGGGTCAGATTATACCTAAAATGTGTAATATAAAGGATTACTGTACGTTACTAACAGGATTTTTTTTTTTTTTTTTTTTTTACTATTTGCAAGTTATCTACCTATCGCCATCAGCATCATTACTCCAGTCTTCAGTGTCACATGATCCTTCAGAAATCATTCTCATATGCTGATTTGTTGTTAAAGACACATTTACTATTATCAGCATTGAAAAATGTTATCCTGCTTAATATTTTTTTCCAGAAATTGTGACGTTTTTCCGGATTCTTTGATGAATAGAAAATTGAAAACAGCATTTATTTGAAATATAAATCTTGTGTGTAATCTTTTTTTTTTTTTTTTTTTTAGATTAATATTTTTAATGTCATTTTCGGTCAATTTAATGTCTCCTTGCTGATAAAAATGTATTAATTTCTTACAAAAATATTTTAAAAAGCTTACAAATCTTACTAATGCCAAACTTTTGAATGGTAGAGTACAAGATTATGCCATTTTCTCCTACATCATTTCAGGATGTAATCAATATTTGGGGATATTTTTATGATTTTTTTCAAAGGCAACCTTAAATATTATTGCTTGTTTAAGGCATAAATCAATGAAAAAGTTAGTGAGGTTTACTCTTGAAACAAGAAAACAATTTCTCAAATAGGTAAGAAAAATAACAGGCTACTAACTTAATTTAAGATGCATTCTTTGAAAAAAAAAAGTGCATAGTTCTGCTTCTTATTTATATTGTTTAAAGATCTTCAGACTGGACAACAAGACAAAATACTGATTAAGAAAATGCCAAACTCTGCAGTGGATTGAAGTATGAAAGCAATCTGGCCAACCTCATGGAAGTGAACTGCTGCTGATCACATCATAATTTGCATATTTGCATGCTCCCAGTCACACTTATTATAGTATAATTCATTTCTCATAGCTCTTCGTCTCCAAATAAATTACCTTCTGAGAGCAGCTCATATTCTTCACATCTCATGCAATGCATCTGCAAATCTTGTTCTGTGCAAACTTCTCAATTCCAAAGGGGCTTATACTTGAATAACAGATTGAAAATGGTGTCTTCTCCTCCTGAGTTGTGACTTTGCTACAGTGGTAAACAGCTGTCACTAGTACTCGTGGTGGTATTCACGTTGATGATGCAAAGTACCATGGTTTGGATGCAAAAGTACAATATGAAAAGAGTCCTGTGGGGGCAAAGAGTGGAACAGAGCTCTGGTTCAGACCAAAAAAAGAGCAAAAAACAGCAAGTTGAGGAGCTGTGTTGTTTTCCTTTCTCCTCGTTTAACCGTCCCTGTCTCATCTCATGGGATCATATTCGTCTTTGAGATGGGACGTGTTTCTGACTAAACCCCCAAAAAACAAGGACAGAAATTCTCACTTTTGTAATAAGGGCACTTCAGAGAGGCTGTGTCGAGGCTGAGTGTGTGAACGCCTCTGCAAAAAAAAACCCATATGCATTATTTACTACCTGCTTGTGTTCTTCTGCTCTTAACTGCTCAGACAAAGCTCAAGGCCCACAGCAGAGAACTGAGTTTGATGAGAAAGAGATGAGGTTTGAGCCAGATTATGTATCAATATCACATGTCAAATCACCAATTTAAAAGTTTTATATATGAGAGCAGTTTCCACAAAAAGGGTACAAGGAGGCACAAATCTCACATTTTTCTAGTTGTGAGAAGTATTAGAAAAAATGTTACCCAACTTAAACTACCCAATCATGAAAACAAATTAGTTTTGACTTTTACCTTTAGTTTATCCAAAAATTAACACACAGTTTCTAAATGATGACCAGCAATAAGTACAGCAATATTTTCTGTTTTGAAACAATGTACATTTTGTAAAGCAATATATAAATAAATTACTTTGTATGATAATTACAATATTTTTTTATGATAATTACAATAATAAATAATAAATAAATTACAATAAGTTGGTTTTATCATTAATTTATGAAAAATAAAACTACTAACCAACATCTGATCCCCAGCTGGCTGGCTCCTACTAAGTGATATCTTTTTTGTTTATTTATTTGTTTGTTTGTTAGTAATTTATTTTAAAATGTTTTTTTTTTTTTTTTAAGAAAAAAGTCAGGCCTTTTTTGCACCCATTTGTGGAAAGTGCCTTAAATCTGATTATGAACTGATTACAATTCGTAAACAAATGTTGAAACGTCGACCGTCTCAAGTTCAGGAAGGACAAGACAGAATTTCTGCATTGATTTCACTGTATTATATGATTTGTCTGTAAACAAATACAGTACTGTGCAAAAGTCTAAGGCCATTAATATGATGGTGAGATCAAATCTCTGTGTGGAGCACTGGCTGCTGTCAGACTACTTGTGCATACGAAAATCTCACTGGATTATTACAATTAATTGCAAAAGGAATTTTTGGAGCTGATATTTCCTATTGACACACTACAGCAAAAGATAGAAATAACTGCCTTTAAACTATTTTTTTTTTTTTTTTTTTTTTTTTTTTTTTGATGAAAATACTAATGGCCTAAGACTTTTTCAGAATAATGTACATAGATATAATAAAATGATGCATTGAAAAGAAACTGCCGTCTGAGGTTGATTCATACTGTACATTGACGGTTCTTGTTGAATATATGATGCAATGAGCAATGATGCAGTTCATATTAAAACAGTTTCCTCTCCATAATGTTTATTATTAGAGACAAGAAAACTGATAATTTGTCAAATTTAAATGACATTTTGATATTTTTGGCCGCATGAGTAAGTTTAAATTGTATTTTGACAGATTGCTCATCCACTAGCACTGCTGTAGTTCACATAACAGCACTCTCCAAAAGCAGAATGTTACTTTTTAGTGACAAGATAATTAATCACGGGTCAAATTAGATATCTCACTTTTACTAGCTTTATGGAATTTACAGATAATATAGACATACTGGACAAAGTCACTAGCGGTGTAAACAAGGCGAGAACCTTTTTTAGCTGCAGTTTGCGTGACCAACCTCCAGGTGTTGCCTTTAACAATGAAGCCTTGTTCAGTGAAACAGCGACTGAAAGTAATTCATTTTCAATGAGAGCGACAGGGTATTGGTGATGTGACAAAGTTTAAAGTGTAACTTTATGCAAATGAGAGCGGCTTGTCTCACATGATTTGTCTCCTGTGAGTCAAAGTGCAGGGAAGATGTTAATGTTACTGTAATCAACTTTACTGTTCTATATGATCTGTCTCTGCCCAATGCAGATTAAAAAATCATCGTCATTCTGGAGTGACTGCATTAATAATCATTCATCTTAACCATGATATGATACATTGCACACTGCTGTAGAATGATATTTCAACACAAGTTAAGCAATTCTCTCTCTCTCTCTCTCTCTCTCTCTCTCTCTCTGTCTTGACTTTTTAGATTTTAGATGGATTCCAAGGCATTTTAGGTAGAATCTGCGACCACTGTCCCAGTTTGTTTGCTGGTTTCCATGGCTGCATTACGCTGTGTTTTCTATCAACTGGCAACCCAAAGTGAAAAATACTATTGGGTAAATTGGTAGTGAGCAGAATCACACAGACCAAAACAAAAACAGACATTCCGACACGGAACACACATTTCAAAGCAGAATAACTGGCTGTGCCACTGATTTTCTGAAAAACAAGTATGTGAACTTATGTAGCATGTTTCCTAAACATCTGCAAGCATATTATGGTATTTTTATGCTTTAGTAAAGTCAAAGAAATGACATACAGCACCTTTAACATTTACATCTTGGCTCTATTCACCTCAATTTTAAGTGCTATATAACCCAGTTGTTTGCTTCTTTTATGAAAACATAGGAAGAGGTGAAGTTTTTGTGTGTGTGTGTGTGTTAATCAACGTGCTGTAGGCTGAGCTTAATTTGTATTGGACATGGAGTATTCCTTTCATTTTTAGCATCAAGAAAACAGATTCCTTGCCAAATTACACATCTTATTTTTACCACCTATACATCTCATCACACCAACTGCATTGCAGTTTCCCCCATTTATTTCTCAATGAGAGGCCCGTCTCCTTTTATAAAGTGTTGCTGATCTGTCTCTTGAATCTCCAGCTCCCCTCTTTAAACAATCTCAGCTTGTACTTGTTTCTCAATCTAGTGCCCTTCTCCCAAGCATATTTCCTCCTCCTCTTCTCTCTTTGTCTCTCTTTTTCCCTGATGAAGTGGTCATCCTCTATCGGTCCTCTCAATGGATCACTCACCCTTTTCTCTTAAAGGTCATATCTGTGGCATGGAAAGCTGATAAGCTGTGTGTTTATCTCAGGCATGACAGTGAAACAGAGGTGGAGGCTGATGTGTTCTCTGATAGGACCATGTGGTGAGGGATGAACACAATCCGGGGTGGGGGGGTGGTGGACTGCATTACAGGGGTGGCCATCAGATAAGCAGCACCATACGCCGGTGAGACAGATTGGTTAGGGATATAAGCATTTGGGAACTATACCGACTTGCTTGACTCTCTGCACTCTGTCTGTAGTAGGGATGGTAAGATTCACCGATTCGCATCAGTGCATCGGCATAAAAGTTAATGATGCAAAGTTGGCATTTGTATCACAATGCATAATTTCTAACATATTTGCATCTGCAAAAAATGATTTATTTATATATAATTATTAGTAGATGTGCTGTACTTTTATTATGCAGAATGTGATCAATAATTTGTGACTAATATTATATGTTGATTGCTTTTCCCTCTCTAAACACTTTCTCAAGTGTGTTCTTTCATCACTACTGCTGCTACTTGAATGTGATGTATCACAACACTAAGAAGACCGAGGCATGTCCTGAGAGTCACCACGAATATAGATTAACATGGCAGAAGAAGAGCTGCATCTTCCACCAAATAATATATATATATATATATATATATATTCATTGCATCGTATTGCATTGAATCTCATTGTGTTGAATCAGATCGAAATTGGATCGCACTGCATTGTAACATTGTAATAGGGGTGAATCATATTGCATTTCATCAAATAGCTGCTTCATATGTTTCCTTAATGTATCGTATCGTTGGATATGCATCAATATGTGCATCACATCTGCCTCAGTTATGGAGATAAACATCCCTAGTCTGTAGCATTTCCAAAGCAAGCAGTGAAAAAAAAAAAAAAAAAAGAAAGCCAGCCGGAAATGTGGTGCAACAACGCATAAGCTGTGGTGCTCATTCAGGTGCTGAGGGTTCAGGTTTGGACCTGATCCTATTGCCCCTTCAGCATCTCATACACTACCAGTATTTTATTTTATTTCATACTGCAAGGAAGCATTAAATTATTCAAAACTGACAGTAAAGTCATTATAATGTTGTTATTATACATGTTATTATAATGTAATTACAATGTTATAACATAATGTTATTTATATTTCAAATAAATACTGTTCTTTTAAATTGTCTATTCATCCAAGAATACTGAAAAAAAATTTATTGCACAAAACATTAAGAAGCACAACTCTTTTCGACATTTCTTGAGCAGCAAATCAGCATATTAGAATGATTTCTGAAGGAACATGTGACACTGAAGTCTGGAGTAATGATGCTAAAAATTCAGCTTTGCGTCACAGGAATAAATTACATGAAATATAAAAATATATAAAAAATATATATTTAAATAAAAACAGTTATTTTAAATACAAGTATTTCTTTGCGATATTATTTTTGTTCATTATTTTTTATTGCATTTTGATCATATAATGAAATAATAACAAGAAAAATAAAATAAAAAACAAGAAAGATAGATAATCTTTGCCTACCTAACAATTTACTTCTGTTATGTTGTATTTGTTTCTTAAAAAGGTCACCAAAAATGAAAATCTTTGTTAGAATATATAGATTTTAGAGTTGTATCATCCTGAAGAGCTTTGATTTGTGATACTGACCAGATGACTGCACATTATCCCAATTATTACACCACTACTTACCAAATAAATTAATAAATCAATACAATTGAAAATAAACATTTATTTGAGGTAAAATTGTGTTATTATGTGAGAAGAAAGACACCAGTAATTGTTTAGAGAGTCAAATTCCATTCACTTCATCTATCCAATATACAGAAAAATGTAGAAACAATTGAGCAATGTCAAGGTGGTGCAAAAGGCTCGCTGTCCAGTTCTGATTCAGCTCTCACCTCACACTGTTTGGCTACACTAGCGTAGACTTCATCTCTCCTTGGCTTACCATGGACAATCACTCTGCCCTCAGCTGTACACACAAGTTCAATGTGGTTTTAAATCCAAAAACAGCTTGTTGTCAGGCAGCAGTAGCAATTTCAGTTCATCTGAGAGCAGTAAAAACAAAGCTGAACATGTCAGTGTCTTATTAATATTCATTGCTAATTGAGTATTTACTATTTGCTATTTAAAGCGAGTAAATTAGCCTTGCTAGCGTTCCCATAGCTTTCTCACCTCTGAATCTTGTATTATTCACAGGGAAAAGCATTTGCCAGCAAAACAACATTATACACGGTTTAACTGCCCTGTAAAAATGTACCACAGTAACTACAGTCTCTTCCAAAATGAAATAAATTACAGCAGTTATTACTACTATTATGAATCCATAATGGATTAACATGAGAGAGCTAGTCTCACAAAAACATAAATTACAGTCAAAACCAAAAGAAATTAAGATTGTTTTTTTTTTTCTCCATAATGATAATGAAACCTATTTTAATGAAAATTAAAAATAAAACATACTGTAAATATTATACTATGCATATTATTGTACTGACTGTGTTTATTTCATACCAAAAAAAAAACTAAGAAAAAAATAAACAATAATAATATATGCAATGATAATAATATTGTATAAATAAATAAATAATGCATGAATAAATGGATAAATGAATGAATAAGCAATAAAGAAAATATTTTTGTTGCAATTTTTGCTTTTCCAACTTCCTGTTATTTTGTCGAAGTTCAATTACGTTAATTTAGTTTTCTACTTTTTTTTTTTCAACTGCAGTGTTGTAGTACAAATAAGTTTAGAAACAATGGTTATTTTCTGTACAAACTATGGTTATTATGGCACTCATTCAAATACAACAAGCAACTGTTTCCCTGCAAATCGCTAATAAGACTGAGGGCATGTAGACAGGACATACTCTCATTCTGTCAGGAAAGGTTTGTTCCTTTTCTCGCCATGTCATCCTTCCATGTGTTTATGCAGTACCTGTTTTACTAATGATCCACATGACTGAGGTTTTCTGCCCTAATGTCTTGCTAATGAGTAGCTCAGCCCATGAGAACAACAATCTGCCATGTTTTATCCAGCATCTCCAAGTTGTTTCCTCTCTTGTGAAAGGTGTGCCCTCTTAAGGTGCAGTACTGTACATTAAAACTTCTTTTCACTAGCTAATTCTAATGAGCCTGCCGCATCATGGAATTAAACCGACATGCAAATTAGCACTAAAAAGACAGACACAGTCCGCTTTTGCAGCTTGCATTAGCATGCACTACTCCGCTGAGTGCTGTTAGATGTAGTGTAGCTACTAATAGCAATGAGCATCTGTGGAAAGTGTAGGCTTTGTTTGATTTATGCTAACTAATATGGACGCTTGTTCGACCCAGAATTTGATAGTGGAAAGTCAATTTGCTGCACACTCCTGACAAACACAACAGATATGTACTGTATTACAGCCCAGTGACAAAGAAAAATCTGTGTACTTGGACTTTTGAAGAATCCACAGAGCAATATTCTGATATGAAGAATTTAATGTAACCTTAAAAACTGTTTTCATCTCCAAAGAAACATAAAGCCAACTCAAAAACTGGTGGAAAATCGAGTTTGATGGTAGATGTGTTTTGTAACAGCGTAGCTGGTTTTAAGCCGTTTTATGCTGGTCATTAGCTGGTCAACCAGCTAACGGTTGCATGCAAAACTAGCTTAACCACCTTAAGTTAATATGACCAGTTTTTTTTTTGCTGATCCAAGATGGTCTAGCAGCTTTCGCCAGAAAGCTAGAAACTAGGGGATGAACTAGTATACTAGGTATAAGATCCGCACACACACACACACACACACACACACACACACACACACACACACACACATTTTTTTGTTTTATATATTTATTTATTTATTATTATTATTATTATATTTGTTACGTCTTTTCAGGGTTAAGCTACAGTATATTTACTAGCAGGGAGAGTGAAAAATTGCCCTTGCTAAGGTTCTTTGGTCTTTTGCCGAACCTAAGATTTGATAATCTTTATCGAGCTAGAATAAAAGTCTGTGGTTGAACAAAGCGTTATCAAACATTCTCGACTGTGGCTTTAATTGCACCACAGATAACCCAGACGAAAGAACACACTGTTTTGTTTGTTTAGGTTCATCCCCCCCCCATATTTCTTCAGCCAACCTGTATGTTTTCTCTCTTACACTGTTTATACGGAATATCAGTGTACAGTACTGTTAAATGGATAGTTAATCTAAAAAATGCCTCATGTTGTTCCAAAACACAAAATGTGAATGTTTGAAGAATATACTGTCTACTCCTTTCAATACAATGAAAGTGAACAAGCCTGTCAAGCTCTAACAAAATGCTATAAAAAGACATTACCACTTTAAATGTATTTAGTTTTCTTCCTGTCATTCAGGCTAGCTACAGTGAAAGAAACCAAACCACAAATAAAGACAAGGACTTTGGTTTAAATATTCCATACTGTTATTAATAGGTAATTGCATTCAGTGATTAGTGGAAAGCTTAGATATTTGATTTGTTATTTTGTGTTGGGAGCAGTTCCCCAAATCTTCTGAGCTATTAAAATGTAGTCAAGCTTCCCCTTTGTCTCTAATGTGAATGACTCCTGTGACTCAGTTTAATGAACCTGCGTTCAATGCTGTGCAACACTCTGGGTGATTAAATTAGGTCTATTTGCTTTAAAGTTGACATTTCTCTGCACTTAAATAGTGCAATCACACCCAGCCGGGCCAGGCAAACCACCTTTGCAAGATCATCCCAATCACAACACATTTAATTATGCTGCAATTTCCAAAACTAAACAACCTACTCTGAGGGGTGAAAAAGAATATATTTGCCAAGTAAGACTTAATGTTTTCAAAATAAGTCTCTTTTGTTCACCAAGGCTGCATTTATTTAATAAAAAATGCAGTAAAAACAGTAATATTTTGAGATATTTTTACAAATTAAAATAACCAGTTTCTATTTTAATATATATTTAATATGTAATGTATTCCTGTGATGCAAAACTGAATTTTCAGCATCATTACTCCAGTCTTCAGTGTCACGTGATCCTTCAGAAATCATTATAATATACTGATTTGATGCACATAAAACATTTCTTATTATTATTAATGTAGAAAACAGTTGTGCTTCTGCTTATATATTATTTATTTATTTATTTATTTTTGTTATTTTTTTTTTTTCCAGTATTCACTGATGAATAGAACGCTCAAAAGAACAGCATTTATTTTTACTCTCACTTTTGGTCAGTAATGTGTAATATACATATACGCACCCACAATATGGTGATATGATTTCCATAATATTTATTTTTTATTGTTATTATGAAGTAACAGTTGTATGAAATCAATACTGTGTAGGCCATGTTATATTGAGAAAATATTTTCTGAAAGGTTGCATATACTCCACTGCATGTTTTACATCTTTTATATTCACAATACAGCACAACCTTTCATACCACATTGTTTATTTGAATTCCCAAAGCCTGAAGACGGACAGAATTTGATAACAAGCAGAGCAGTAATAAATGAGAAAAGAAATTGACTGTGACCTTTTGAACCATTTGCGTTCTCCATCCTCACACCCGAGTACCTCTGTGGTACAAAAACACTCAAATCCCTCAAATGCAAAGAATCATGGGTTATAGGTGAGATGCACAGGTACAAAAGGAGTTCATTATTTCCAAGTTTAATATGAGTCAACTATAAGTAATATGTAGGTGTCTATACTAGCCTGAAACAGCAGCACTGACTCAACCAATGAGTTTGGGATGGGATCTGACCTACAGCAAAAGGACTTGGGTAACCTGTCTGAAAACAATTATTTTCGCAAATCCATTTGGCGACACTAGTGGCATAGAAATGACAAAGAATGCAGTAGATGAGGTCTGTTTTGAAGTTTTGAACAAAGCCCTGAGCTGACATTGCACATCCAAGATGAATGCAAATGAAATCAGGCAGTGCAAACACAGACCTTTCAGTCAGGCTTCAACCGTCATGCATCTATAATGCAGCAGGAGGGAAATCCAGGTGACTTCTCTCAGAGCTCTAGAGTTACACACAAACTGCCGAGAAAGACCCCTACTGAGAACACGAGGAAGACCTGAAGAAGCAGAATGCAGAAAGCAGTTATGAATGTGAATCTATAGCAGATAGAGCCCCTAATTAAACAAAGCGCAAGGCAGAGGGCAGGACAGCCAGCATGTGAGAGATGTTCTGTAAGTGGCTTCTCCATTTATTTTTGCTGCCGTTCTAATTGTGAGCATGAAGCTCAAGTTTGCCCCCTAGTGTTATTCCCTAGAGGAATTCAGTTCAAATATAAATGACCCCCTTCCCCCTCAATGCAATATCCTGCAGATAACTTTGCCTCCACTCAGCATGCCTGATCATATGATTTTGTGCTTATGAATTATGTAACACCTTTGAGTTGATGAGTTAGTGGTTTAATATGCAGTCACTCTATTCCTTTACACCAGCCCTTTACTGAATCTAAGGCACTTAATGCAAAACGTTGCTTGAGGAAAACTGGATTTTGCATGTCTCGTGATACATGGCCGAGAGTTATTATGGAAAGAATGACAAACCAGTTCAGCTTAAGTATGATTCTTACGATATCTGACTTAATATTTCTTCCTACTTTTAACATTTATCACACCTTAACCACACTGAGCCTCATAATACAAATAAATAAATTGAGTAACAATTAAAATATTAGGTATAATAAAATAACAATGAATTTTCAAGAATGTATTTAAAATCTTATAATACATAAATATAATTTTGGTCATGGTTAATTCATGTTCGTTCATAATATATATTTTTGTTCATTGTTAGTTAATGTTAAAGAATTGCATTAACTATTGCTCACATTTAGAATCTAAATTATTACAGTAAATTATTACCAAAAAAATAAAACTAAAAAAAATAAACTCATTGCATGCATGCACGTTATAGGTGCAGTGTGGGTAATTTTTCTCAGAGTTGTAGCAGTACTGCTGTGTTGAGCAGCAGGAGCTGGAAGTGGTTAGGAACTCCAGTAAATTTGTAGCAAGATGGACTAGAGCTCATTAGCAGACCCACATGGAATCTACCACCACAGAACTCTGCAAATTTCAATCAGTTATACATATTTATACTATGTCTGAATACCTGATTCTGATTGGCTGGAATGTGTGCATTAAAATCGTTTAATACACATGTTCCAGTCAGTTTAATTTCTATATTAATGCACTGCCTTTACTGAAGTGCACACACACACAAACACGTTGGTATACTGTAGATAGTTGATGGGTCCCCTCTCAAAAAACTTTGTGCATTTTTAGATTTTCCACAAAAAACAAACAAACACCATTTACTATGTTTTTTTAAGCATTTTGAATAACCTGGATACAAGAAGTGTCCTCATAAACCACCTTCACATTGTAATACCTATGTCATAATCATGTAATTATACATATTCTGTCCTCATAAAACACTCAAACCGATTTGCACACACACACAGAGACACACACACACAAAGACAGAAAGAGAGAGACACACAGAAACATTCAGGAGCACAAAAATATATTTCTCTGAACATAAATTATATTTCTCTTAAACAAGGGGGTAACATCACTGTTTTTGAAAGAATTAAACTTGCAGCTTCAGTATTAGCAGAGACGCTGCACAGATGCAGATAATTCACAAAATGTTAAAGGGATTGTTCACCCAAAAATGAAAATGTGATGTTTATCTGCTTACCCCCAGGGCATCCAAGATGTAGGTGACTTTGTTTCTTCAGTAGAACACAAATTACGTTGCTGTAATTTGCAGTCTGCCGTTGCACTCTCTCAGCTGTTCAATGCATGGCAATGGTAACAAAATTTATGAGAGTAAAAAAAAAATATGCACAGACAAATCCAAATTAAACCCTGTGGCTCGTGACAATACATTGATTTGTAAAGACACAAAACGATCAGTCTGTGGAAGAAACTGAACAGTATTTATATAATTTTTTACCTCTGATTCACGCAATGTCCGAACTGTTAGAACTCTTGTGAATGCACATTCACAGCAGCAGGCGCCTGAGGCATCTTATTCTTCTTGCTTGCTTTATGGTGGATCGCAGACTTATAAGTGCATTACCGCCACCTATCTCTCAAATTGATCATTGACACTCTATCTACAATCTTAATTAAGAGTGTCAATGGTCCATATGCCTCAGGCGCCTGCTGCTGTGAATGTGTGTTCACAAGAGTTCTAACAGTTCGGACTGCGTGAATCAGAGGTAAAAAAAAAAAAAAAAAACTATATAAATATTGTTCCGTTTCTTGCACAAACCGATCACGAGCTGCAGGGTTTAATTTGGATTTGTCTGTGCATGTTTTTTTTTTTTTTACTCTCATAGATTTTGTTACTATTGCCATGCATTATACAACTGAGAAACTGCAACGGCTGGAGTTAAAAATCATAATTTGTGTTCTACTGAAGAAACAAAGTCACCTACATCTTGGATGCCCTGGGGGTAAGCAGATAAACATAAAATTTTCATTTTTGGGTGAATGCAAACATCAATGACAGCTGGTGAATGACCATGATATAAGTGGGATAGGAACTAAAATTAACATTCACCAAGCCCCAAATGTGAGTAAAAATAAGTAATAACAACAGCATCTATCTTTCTATCTATCTATCTATCTATCTATCTATCTATCTATCTATCTATCTATCTATAGTATTTTTGTATGCAGCATGATTTTCCATTTATATTCAACGACAGAAGATAACCAAGAGCACATCCCTTTGCAGACCTTACATTCACATATTTAAGATGTGCTGTGTTCATATCTTGATGCAATTAGATGCAGTGTGAAAATCACACCCATCACACTTCTGACACATTCTGCAGTGTGAGCTGAAACTTATGGATTTTATCTGCACTTCCTCTGTTTTTCTATTGGCAAGATGGTGTCAAGGGAAGCAGAATGGCCTGCAGTGGATGACAGATCCATTTTTGACTCTTCCGTCATGCTTATTAATGACTTTTTCAGCCTGTTGCAAACCATGTAAGTTCTTTACATAGCTATTCTCAATGCTTGTGACTGTCAGTTTCAGAGTCTCACTAGGGGTATTCTCAGCCCTCAGTCTGTTCACTGACCGTCTGATGCATTTTGCATACAAAAATGGCAAGAACTGGTTGAAAATCAATACTTCCTATCTGACTGGCTGGTGCTGTACAACTCAGTAGCAAGTAACTAGATATCCATGTGCAGACCTGTATATGAGCAGAGGTGTCAAGTAACAAAGTACAAATACTTCGTTACCTTACTTAAGTAGAAATTTTGGGTATCTATACTTTACTGGAGTAATTATTTTTCAGCCGACTTTTTACTTCTACTCCTTACATTTTCACGCAATTATCTGTACTTTCTACTCCTTACATTTTAAAAATAGCCTCGTTACTCCTATTTCATTTCGATTTGTTTTCATTCAAAAAAAAAAAAAATAAATAAAATAAAATAAAAAATAAAAACCTATCCAGATAAATCGCGCCATCCGGATGAAGTGAATTTGATTGTGGTTGGATGAGAAACATACCATTCCGACACCTGATCCATCGCACCTGCACATGACACAAATCACATCACACTCCAGCAAGGACAGTGTTGGGTTCGTTTATCAAAAAATATATTTCTTAAAAGATATTATTTCTTACTACTGGCTGATTTATCAAATGGGTGCTTTCTCTTCTTCCTCCGATAATTAAGCTACTGTAGGTAGTTCGGTAGCGAGACGTTTGAATAAATTGGCGTTTGCGATTGACAACGCAATTGACAATGTTGTGATAAGTAGGCTATACCAACTTTGTAACTCATTATCCCCTCGTTCAACTTTTTAAAAACATATCTCGAGAATTTATGGTGGCTTTTTCCCCATCCCACTGCCTCATGTTTTTAAATAAAAAATGTATTGTGTGATTGGCTTTCCGCGCTTTGTATTAAACTATGCATGCATACATGATGCTGTTTTGTTTATAGTTGTTTAAGCAACTTAATTATAATTGGTTTATAAACATTATTTTAAATATTATTCACTTAACAGTCATGTATTCTAATGCTTGAATAAACGTACATTAGTAATATTTTGCTCGATGCGCCCTCTTGTGACCTCAGGAGAAAAGCCAAAAGCTTCTCTTCACCCTAACTGAAATTATGCATTTTAAATTTGAATATAATTCGAATTTTGATAATACATAAGTAAAAAACTCGAATTTAGTTTTTCAGCCATTTTGACAGCCCTATAGCAGACGTATGTAGCGAATACAGGAAGGTATCAATTAAGAAGGTATCAGGATTATGAGTTATTTTTCATTTTTATTTTTTGATTAATCACTTGGATTAATCATTCATTTTGACAGCACTAATGTTTATTGTATATAGACAACCATACAAGGGTAATTGTTACTAAGCCTGCCCTGGGTACACCAATTTTCTTGTTCATTGCCCTCGCAGATTCCTGCAGCTAAGCTTGGATGTACATTTACATTCCATTAAAGTTTATGGATGACATGCCTCTGAAGTTTGACTTTTTGCACCATTACAATACTTATAGGCAACTAGTCATCATATCTCTAGTTCTTTAATGTATTTGCATTGTACTAAAGTGCGTTCATTTTCAATGGGCATATATGCGGCTGAAACAGGTAGCCTAGTGCATCCCAAATTTTTAGAAAAATATTTTTTTGAGGAGGTGGGGTAGTGGCGCGACCTAAGCTTTTGTTCTTAATGGCATTTTTTTTCCCTTACATTACTTTTACTTTTATACTTTAAGTAGTTTTGAAACCAGTACTTTTACACTTTTACTTGAGTAAAAAGCTTGAGTTGATACTTCAACTTCTACAAAAGTCTTTTTAAAACCTAGTATCTATACTTTTACTTGAGTAATTAATGTGAATACTTTTGACACCTTTGTATATGAGTTATGCCTGTAAAATAATACAATATACCATTCAAGTGTCTGGCGTTGGTAAGATTTTGTAACGTTTTTGAAAGCCTGCATTGATTTGATTAAAAATACAGTAAAAAAGTAATATTGTGAAATGTTTGAAATGTTTTTATTTTATTTTTTATTTTTATTGTAATATTTGTTTTTATTATCATTAAATTTATTCCTGTGATGCAAAGCTGAATTTTCAGCATCATCTTCAGTGTCACACGGTCCTTCAGAAATCATTCTAATATGCTGATTTGCTCCTCAAGTCTCCTATTATTAATGTTGAAAACAGTTGTGCTACATTATGTTGTGCTACATTATTTTATATATATATATATATATATATGAACTGGTGCATATCCTACACACAGACAAAAATCATTATCATCATAAATTTCCACCAATTTCTTTAAGAATTTTCTTTTCTGTATATTCAATTGCAGACCAATGATGCTGTGCACTTTGGAAATGAGATCACAGCCTATTAGTGTAACATTGATTATTTCAGATGAACCCGCACCTAAATGTCTGGCAAAAACAAACTATAATGGCTCGTTGCCACCGAGCGGTACGGTTCGGTACAGTACAGTATGGTACGGTACGCAGTTATTTCTGTTTCCACTGTCAGAAGTTGTGAATTGTACCAAATTAGGGAACCGTACTGTACCACTTTTTTGGTACCCTTCCGTTGGGGTACCTAGCACCACAAAATGTACCAAAAGGGTGGAACTAAACTCATCGCAGAATGTTGATTGGTTTACTAGAATCGTCACTTTTGCGTGATACAAGAGGATAAAGCTTCTCCTTCACTCGTTCTGCTCTGCTGTCCATGAATGTTGGGCTTATTGACATTAAAGTGTGCAAACACAAACAAATATAACCGTGTATTTTATCGTTTTATATCTTCACACAGATAATAGCCATTTCTCGATATGCGTTCTTGTCTGTTCTTATGGACTTGTGAAACGTCATTATTATTATAATGATAATAATAACAATAAATGTTTTTTTTGTAGAAAATAAGATTGTTAAAAGGATTTCTGAAGGATTGTGTGACTGGAGTAATGATGCAAAAAATTCAGTTTGAAAGTCAGCTTTGATTGTTCCTAATAAACTGTTTAACTGCACTCACAAGTGAATATTAAATTATGTTGTGGGATAATTAAATATATTCTAAATAAACTACAAACATAAAATTATATAGATTTATTTTGTCCTCACATTCTTTCTTGTAACTCATCCCTCTCAGTGACACAGGTGACTGAATGGCTCATTATGCGGCTCATTATGCAGGCCTTTGTCTTCTCAGGTGTGAATTCATGATAGTTGACGCCTACTCGCATATGACTTTTACCAACAAAAAGTGTCTTAGAAAATTTAAATCAATATATTGTTTTCTGTAAGTGAGTAAACAAGATGATTTTCACATCATTTAGAAAAAAAAAATTCTAGGCTACAAGCTCCAGTTCTCAAAATATCTGGGAACCAATTTTCTGTATGTGTTTTATTGCCTTATTCAAGTGATTTAACATTTTTAGTTTTTCACTAACCACGCATAACATTTTTTTTCTCAAAAACACAATCATGTACATACATGCTGCTCACATATTATTATAGCCTAGTTTGTGCTGATTACAGTGAGATTAGACTTTAGCCATTTAGATATTTATAAGAAACTGAAAAAAGCACAAATGTCAGGGCATGACAAAACTTCTCCAGGCCCCAAAAATACCCTTAGACTCCAGAATCTATTATTTGTTCCTGGTCATATCGTTTTGGCTGAGCACAAAGTTGTTTAACTTTATATATTTAATTTGAACTTTACCATAGCACTGACTTTGTAGCATACGTTTGACTGTTTGCTTTTGTCTTTATTTCCTCTTATATAAGCCTCTTATACTTTGTACTTATACTTTTATAATGGCTATTATTGTTCATTAAAACTGACTTTTAACAAAAAGAGGAAGAGTTGTGCTTATTGTCGCGTTCATCGTCGATTGCTACTTTCCGACATACACCACGCCTACCAAGTAAGGGTACTATTGGCAGTGGAAATGCAAGCCTGATCAGGGTTACCTGTACCGAATTGTACTGGACTGAACTGTACTGTACCGTACCGCTCAGTGGAAACGAGCCATAATTGGTCACGTGTCAGTCAGGAGGTCTTTTCCTGTCTATAACTGGCCCTGTGTCCGAAATCGCCCCCTATACCATTATAGGGCACTGATTGAGGGGACAGCCATTTTTAGTGGTGTCCGAAACCTTCAAACATTCAATCCCACAATGCACAGCAATAACAAATGTACAACTGATGTATGCTCAAAGGCTAGAGAATACCCATAAAGCACTGTGAGAGTCTCATGCCGAATGAATTGCAGCATCTCACCAGAAGATGACACCTGCAGATGAATCATCCATTCATACTAATAATTAATTGTTTAATTAGGGTTTATACATAATTTCATTTACTCTTTCAAGTGAACTGTATTAGTGGCCTAATGTAGGGAATAGTAAATGAGGTTATAGGGAGGCAATATCGGACTCAGCCCATGTTTTCTAGTCAGCAATAAGCGACATGGATAGTCAAAAATATGTTTATGTGAGACTCAACTAGGTTGCTCATGAAAAGAGAAATACAGCAATCCTTGTGCATAATATGAATGCGGCAGTCTCATTCCTGCCACACTAATTATAATGATGAATCCGTATCTATCACGGAGGCTTAACTGAGTCATGCCCTGAGTTACGGTTAAAGAAACAAAAGCTTCAAAGCCCACTAATGCCCATCTCGCATACTTTAGGACCACTCTCTGTGCTGGAGGCATCTAACTAATGACTGGTGTCGTTATTAGCAAGGAGGGCCACGGCAAGCACATTCATTCCTGGCCCATTTATCATTATACACTGCCGCTGGCTTTGATCTAGAGGTAATAAACACCTTGCTTTATGTTTTTTTTTTTTTTCATTGGAGCGAGGCCTCACGTTCCAGGGCAACTTGTGGGTCAGTCGGTCAGAAAGAGGTGTGTGCGCTGGAGAAAGGGTCTGGTGTTGCATGTAAGTTGTTTTGTCTGTGCTTAAAGACCCGTAACAGCCTTACTCTCACCTGCCAATAAACAAATATGTAAACCAGACTTGTCTACGTCAAAATTGACTTTTTGACCTGACAAAGTCGTGCCAATAGATGCTTAACAAAATCAATACCCCAGTAAACAAAATACAATGCGATCAATAATCACATTTCTCAGAAGAATCCGGCCACGAGTGACACAATGACTTCTTTTGCAAACCTACATATAGTTTAACCATTCATTTTCCACCTGATATGAAGTTTCATGCACTAAAATGAAGCCAAAACTGTTTTTAGCTTGCTGGAATGAGTTTTACAGGCAATTTCACTCTTTGAGCTGTCAAAATCTTTGTAATAAGGAGATGAATGTGGCTGGCTGTTAATTTCCTTTGTGAATGCGTGTATCCTAATATATTAAAGGGATCCAAAAGATATGACTCAAATGCAAAAAAAAATGAGTTCTATTATAAATTGTTATACATTTCTGAAGAGATATATTGGGAGGATGAGCACTTGTTTTCAATAGTGTGGTACTGAGCGCTTCAGTGGAGTAGTATATCACCTAGCAAATGTTCTCAGTCAATAATTCATCATTTATTTGTGAATCAGTCCTGAAAAGCTCAATCTGTACTATGAATATGAATGTCCCTGGAAAATTGTACTTTGCCTGTAATTGTACTTTGAACAGTGGGATGCTGTTGCTTTTTCATGGACAGCTTCATCTGTTCCACTGTTGTTTTTCATAAGTGGAGAAACAGATCTACTGTCCCTACAGAAAGACATTCAGAATCCCACAAACAGGAAAGGAAAAACACAATCATCTCTAAAGTCCTTTCTGAGGAATTACAAAAATCACCTATTTTTACATTGCCACCTACTTACTCAGAAAAAAAAAAAACATCTTACCAACATATATGACAACTATTTTATTTATTTATTTATTTTATTTTTCTCATTTGGGTTTACAAATCTGAAATAGATTACACAACAATAATGTACTGAAAATAATGTTTTTCTTTCTTTTTCTTTTTTTTTTTACCTTATTTTTATTTGTGATGATAATTTCTGTCTGTCCAAGATAATATTTATAATAATAAAAATATATTTAGAAAAATATATGTAAATGCACAAATATGTACAAAAGAATGAAACTGATTACACAACAATAACAATAATAAACTTTTTTTAACGGGAAAAAAGACATTTTATAGACTTTGTTTTTAGAATTTCTGTCTCTCATAATAATAATAATAAGAAGATGAAGAATTAAATAATCTACTCTAAAGTAATAATAAAAGTAATGCTAATTATTATTATTATTATTATTATTGAATAATGTGTAAATTATCGTTTAATATGTTAAAACGTTTAAAATAATAAATACATAAAAAATTATAATTAAAATAAATAGTAAAGGTTATTTCATACACGCATCTAAGAAAACTGAAATATACACTTCTGCTCATGGATATCGTGTTTACTTGCTAACTACTCCTACAACTTGCCTCAAACAAAAATGAAAAAAGAAAAGTTTTTCAACTATGCCCCTGGTACCCTTCTAACGTTCACTTGTTTTGTGCACTTTCTGAAACAATCATATTGTCCAAGTTGGTCTTTTCTGAACTATTTTTCATGTTCAAAGCAAAAATTGAGGCCTTTTTTTTCTGGTTTGAGATGCTCTCTCGGATAGTATTAGGGTTAGGGTTGGGTTCGTAATTAGGCATCTTGGGAAATGCTTGCCAAACTTGGCTGTTTTTCAGTCTCCTCCACGACGACGTGAGTGATTTTTGATCAGCGGTTATTGATGGGCGCTCAGCCATTGTTCTCCTTCTCTAGCTCTCATCGCCGCCTTCTCATTATGATTCAATAAAGCATAGCAAACAAAGGCTGAGATTCGTGATACCTAAACCTATTATCTCAGCATCTCAGGCGTGACAAATTGGTTCAGCTGGAAAAGAAAGGGAAAATATTCCAGATCAGCTATAGTTTAGGAATGAGCATCAAATAAAGCACATCTGGTCAACAAGGCTTTAGCAAACTTTGGTTTACAGCAATTGAATTCAACTGAATTTAATTCAAAGGTTCTTTAATCCAGCGAAATCATGCAAATCACCATCAATCCCATTTGATAAACTTGAATGGCAAAATCATAGACAATGGAAAGTCACACTATAGTCTTTTCTTTTCCTTTTCTGTGATGCTAAATGAACACCGCACAACAGTGGAACATTGGCATTGATCTGAAAAAGCCTGAACAGAGTCCATTCTGTGCTTTAATTAATCTCACACATGAAGGCTCAAGCCGCTTTTTACACAAGTCTTGTCATCTGTTTGAACGGGAACTAAATCCAGTTCACAAAATTAACATGATTACCTGCCCTTTCACAGATTTCAGAAGGCCATTTCAGCTATTAGGTCAAGTTACAATTTACATCTGAGCGCAACTAATCTGCTACAGTGCACATCGGAAACGAGAGGAGCCAACCTGATAATCCACAAAACAATTGCATGATTTGTGAAAGTGCAGCCGGGAGATAAACAGACCTATTTGTTTGCTCTGCTGCAGGTGCACGTGTGTGTACGACAAGGGATCTGCATCATTCTGGTAGATGTTGCTTGCAAAGACACCAGGTGGACCAGAGATAGATGGAAAATACATGGAGTGATGCTTAGGGCGGCAAAATATCTAAAAAAAAAATGTTCAAGATATATTCACAGTGATTTGGCTAGCAAAAATAAAATTAACATTTTAAACACTGTGATGACTTGTGATGATAATCATGAAAAATTAAACACATTTCACACATATTATTGTATTATAAAAACAAACAAAAAATGTTCACAGAATTCTCTGCATGGTCAATAAAAAAAAATGTGCATGAAATTCAATATTTATTTATTTATATACACTAATACAAAAAAAAAGACGCTTGGGATAGTTGATAAATTTGTCACTGCTGTCATCATGAAAGTTTATCCTTTGCAAGTGTTTTAAGCCTTGCTAATTAAAAAAAAAAAAAAAGAAAAGATAACTATTCAGTACTCGTGTGTTCTGTGTGTTCTGTGTGTACAGTGCACATTCTTGTGCTTGAACAGACAAATACTTACAAAAGTATGTCAAAATACCCATCTTGGCGAGTAACTTTGTAGCTTTAATAATGACTAATCTATATTTCATTTATACAGTGGGGTACAGATGCATGGTCAACTGGCTATGTTTTGTTTATTTCTGTTCCGGGCTTGCACACAAACTGCTCTGCAATCATTTTCCAAAATGTCATTTGTGTGCAAATATTACGAAGTGTGTAAGCGGCCGTTCAAAGAGACCAGAGACACTGAAGATAGATGTAAAGATGAGAAAATACTATAGCAAGCAGAGCAGCTCACTGTTCCCAATGCGCAAAATTTAGAAAGAAAATCCTAAATAATGAACTGGGAGTTTATATGAATGTGTCTCCGAGGGGAACTTACTGCCTTCAGAAAAGCTTACATAGCGTTTTCTTTTCATCTTGCCTCTGTATAATGCATTCAGTGTTAATAAGCCAGCATCACTTTGTTTACAGCGGTAACCAAGGAAACACTGTATCGCTGCTGTTCCATTAGCTCCACCTGCTGTCAGAGAGTGAATTTGCATTCTCATTCAGCCTGTTTGCTGTTTTTCATGAAGCATAATTTCATTTGTATCTTTATTCTATATTTTCAATTGTGCTATTGTCTGAAATTTGTTCATTTGCTATTATTTACTGACTGTTCACTCTTCTTTAATAATGTTTGAACTTTATATTTGTTAGGCTAGTAGTTTTTACTGTGGTATCGAAATTGGAAACAAGAATTGTCAAATTTAACTGGTATGTAAAATTTTGGTGTCATATGAGCTTATTTATTAGAACAAAAGTTAACTTGGGTCAAAAACAACAATATCAGCAACTTGTACAGTATATGTTACAATTCTGAATTTTCCCCTCATAGATCTGAGAAGAAAAGTATGAATTGTGAGATATAAATTTTGTATTATTATTTCATGAAGGAAATGGGCTTCCATATATATCTACATACTTGTCAATTGTGGTTAAAATAGTGAAATAGTAGAATAGTAGAAAAAAGAGGGGGAAAAAACACTTTCAAGTCATTTTAGAGCAAACATTTAAATATAAAGATATTTACTACACTTTGTTAAAAGGCTAAAAACACTGAGATATAAAAGTTTTAGCTTTATTGCCCAGTCCTCCTACTTCTCTTAGATTTGTCTCTGTTCCTCTGCCCATTTCTGTGTTGTAAACAAGTTTAGATCCTGTTTCTGTGAGATTTTTAGCTGTCTGTTGGGTAACATCAGAGCTTTGGGCCAGAACAAACCCTCTTTAAATGACTGAGATGCTATCAGAGGCTAAACCCTCCTTATCGTCGCCACCTTAAGTGTACAAATCAGCCTCTGAAGATTACAGGGAAGGAGGTGTGTGTCCAGCCCTGTTCTTTGCATACATGCCAGAAAAACTGTATAATAGGGAGTTCACACTGACAAAGATTTGCAGCAACAAAGCAACTGGCTGTCATTTGTTTTTAGTGAGTGTTGAAGGAGATTCAAGGTGACATGAGCAACAATAACTGCTGGCGATGTGACAAAGACGAGCAGAATTTTACTTTATGCAAATGAGCTCACCTGATCCACCACCAGTCAACTAATCATATATAAAAGTGAGAATAATTGCAAGCAACTGGTAATTACATCAGTGTAGGAGTGCACAGCCATAAGAAATTTACTAATTTCTCCATACCCTTTATATTCCAGTAAGGACAGCAGAGGGGAATATTACCACACAAAAATTTAGGGTCAGTAATAAATAAATAAAAATAAATAAATAAATAAACTATATATATATATGTTATTATTATTATTATTATTATTCAATCATTAAATGAATACTTTAATTCAGCAAGGATATACTAAAAACGTGAGAGTCAAGAATTTTAAATTGTTACAAAGAAAAAAAACAATTTCTAATAAATCATGTTCTTTTGAACTTTCTAAGAATCCATAAAAATAATAATATAATAAGAAATTATAAAAGTTTATTGAGCACCAACTGAGAAAATCATTTTTAATTTAAGTAATTATTTCTGAAGAATCATGTGACATTGAAGATTGGAGTAATAGCTGTTAAATACATAGCAAAACAGAAGCAGTTCTTTTAAATTGTAATAATATTTCACAATATTACTGGTTTGCTGCATTTTTTAACAAATAAATGCAGCCTTACTGAGACACTTCAGACAAAAAAAAAGTGATTGAATGATAGTTTAAATAATAAAATACAAAACTAAATAAATAAATAAAGTTAATTAATTAAAAAAAAAAAATGCTTCCCATATCCTTTAGTTTATCATCCAATTAAATTCCATTTTTATTGGGTGCAAATTTACTAACGAACTACAAATTGGACAGATTGCATGATATTGAAAAAATAAAAAATCTAATATAAGGACAATAATGTTTTTTATCAACCATAATGTGTTTCGTTTTTGCGCAGTAAATGTCTGCCTATATATTTCAATATTAAGAATGAAATGTTGAATTGAATGAAATGAATAGAATAAAAATAACATTCATGGTAATAGCAAATGTCTGAGTCTGAAAGATATTTTTGTTTTATTTTGTACAATAAATAAGTTTTCTACTATCATGAAACAAAATCTTTGGAGACAAAATCATCTCTGCTTCTTAAAAGCAATGAAATATCCGCATGGCTTGCTGTTGATTAGTCATCTATAAAGGAAACAGAAGAACAGACTCTACTTCTCGGAAAGACTCGGGTCATTTAATGTGTGCATCAGCCTGTTAGAGATGATATATTTGTTTGCAATAGCCGGCATACTTTTGTATAGTGCAGAGAGAGCAACACTCGTTCAGTCGATTCTGAGAATCTGAACAAAGCAATAAAGAAGGCTGGTTGTGTTATCAGACGTCACCTGGGCTCTTCTAAAGCAGTGGCACAGAAGATGAAGCTGGTGAAATCGGAGTCCATCCAGAAAATACTCTCCTGTCCTACCCACAGCACTCGTCCTGGAGGACCTTTAGCCACTGGCTTGTTCGACAACAGTTATAAAAAAGCACTACTGGGGAAGTTTTTCGCTGGTTGCCATCAGACGATACAGCACTTACTTATCTCCCAGTTGTGCACGCCCTCACGTTACTGTGAGCTGTCAACTGGGCCTGAAGTAACATCGCACGTGTCTCTTTTATCTCGCTCTGTGATGTCTTGCGCAAGAAGGAACACTGAGCTGTGTGTTTTGCATTTGATGTTTTCTGCTATTTTGCTCTGAATTTCCCATCAGGGATCAATAATGCACATCCATTTCTTGCAAACTTTTCACACTTTCACAGAAAAAAGACCATTTGGCAAGAGAGGGTTGCAGGGCAACGAGATAAGACTATGCTAAGAAACGGCAAAGTCATGGTGAGTGCAGTACGTGCCCAGAAACTTTGATAGCGATGAATAAGAGAACGGCTCAGGGAAATTCAGTTAGCAATTAAGGATCTCTAATTGAAGAATAGTAGAAACCGCAGAGCAGTGGTTCTCCATATAGGCAGCTCTGCCACATTGATCTGGGCCAAATTAAGATTTTCTTTTTCCTAAAGGGAATTAATTCTGGTACTGGAGGAATAGTTTAAATACATTTCACATGTTAAAGTGGCCTGTAATACAGCTTATCATGAGAGATAGTTCTTGTAGCTCAACTGATAAAACATGATGTTAGCAACACTAAAGCCATGGGTTTGATTCCCAAGGATCATACAAAGTGAAGCAATGGCTCAGTTGACATGCAGTACAAAAAATATAATAAAAATAAAAAAATAAAATAAAATAAAATATACATACATACAGGTGCTTCTCAGTAAATTTGAATGTTGTGGAAAAGTTCATTTATTTCAGTAATTCAACTCAAATTGTGAAACTTGTGTATTAAATAAATTCAATGCACAGAGACTGAAGTAGTTTAAGTATTTGGTTCTTTTAATTGTGATGATTCTGGCTCACATTTAACAAAAACCCACCAATTCACTATCTCAACAAATGAGAATACTTCTTAAAACCATTAATGAAAAAAAAAAACATTTTTATTGAACTGTTGGCCTTCTGGAAAGTATGTTCATTTACTGTACATGTACTCAACACTTGGTAGGGACTCCTTTTACTTTAATTACTGCCTCAATTTGGCGTGGCATGGAGGTGATCAGTTTGTGGCACTGCTGAGGTGGTATGGAAGCCCAGGTTTCTTTGACAGTGGCCTTCAGCTCATCTGCATTTTTTGGTCTCTTGTTTCTCATTTTCCTCTTGACAATACCCCATAGATTCTCTCTGGGGTTCAGGTCTGGTGAGTTTGCTGGCCAGTCAAGCACACCAATGGTCATTTAACCAACTTTTGGGGCTTTTGGCAGTGTGGGAAGTTGCCAAATTCTGCTGGAAAATGAAATCAGCATCTTCAAAAAGCTGGTCAGCAGAAAGAAGCATGAAGCGCAGTGACTTTGGTTTTCAAAAAACACAATGGGCCAACACCAGCAGATGACATTGCACCCCAAATCATTATTCATTATATATATATATATATATATATATATATGTGTGTGTGTGTGTGTGTGTGTGTGTGTGTGTGTGTGTATATATGTGTGTATGTATATATATATATAAACACAGAAATTTACACAGTCACCATACTGTGGGAATTATGATCATGCAATATTAGCTGACTGATGGATCGGCAGAGAATCGTCTTTCCGCAAGTCATTAAGAAATTACGGTTCTATACTTGGCTGACCATATTTTAGTTGGGGGGGGGGGTGTAGAGATGACTGACAAGAGCATGCTGGAAGATTTGCTACTCAACAGATCCTGAGCTCATTGACAAATATCCTATCTTGTAAAATGTGGTTGTGAAATTGAAAGTGAAAGTGAACAGGGAGCGCTCATTCAAGTGTGATTATCCACATATCGAGAGCGAGAGTGAGTGAGACTGGACTCAAAAATCTTGGGAGCGGAACATACACGTTGCTGGAGAGCTGTTCAATGAGGGGGTGCATAATCTGGCAGGGGTGCAGAATTTGGCACAACACTTGGAAAATAAGGACGTATGGTAATCCTATCTATTCTATTTAAAAAAAAATATGAGGTAAACGTGTGAATACATAATGTGCGCACTTTTGGAGTGAAAGAATGTGTGTTGTGTAGTGAAGCACTGTTCAAAAATAAATGGAAGCAAACGCGATTGAATATGTGCAGGTTTGTGTCACGTTATTCTATTTAAAATATAATTAACTCCTGATTGATTGTGCATTTCTGGCAGAAATAAGAACTATAAGGGTCATTGTAACTAAGTATTATCATAAATAGTGGTCAATATTCGAAGCTATGTAATCTCAAGGACAAATTAGAATATTTATTGTAAAAATGCTTCTGTAACAGTTGCCAAAATAATCTATATATTTATAGCTCCACTGTGATTTGTGATATATTTTCAAGGGGGGGGGAAGGGGGTATGTATATGTATGTATGTATGTATGTATGTATATATATATTTCTGTGGAAACTGTGATGCATTTTTTTCAGGGGTCTTTAATGACTAGAAAATTCAAAGACAGTAACATTATAAATTATAAATTGTAACATTATAAATGTCTTCACTGTAAGTTTTCATGTTATATTTATAATTAAAATATTGATATACATTTTATATATATATATATATATATATTAGTTTTCAAAAAGTTTGCTGCTAAACTGCTTTTAGATCTTTGTTTCAGTTGTTTCTGTGATGTACTGAAATATAATTACAAGCACTTCATACGTTTCAAAGGCTTTTATCGACAATTACATAACATTTATGCAAAGAGTCAGTATTTGCAGTGTTGGCCCTTCTTTTTCAGGACCTCTGCAATTCGACTGGGCATGCTCTCAATCAACTTCTGGGCCAAATCCTGACTGATAGCAACCCATTCTTTCATAATAACTTCTTGGAGTTTATCAGAATTAGTGGGTTTTTGTTTGTCCACCCGCCTCTTGAGGATTGACCACAAGTTCTCAATGGGATTAAGATCTGGGGAGTTTCCAGGCTATGGACCCAAAATTTCAACATTCTGGTCCCCGAGCCACTTAGTTATCACTTTTGCCTTATGGCACGGTGCTCCATCGTGCTGGAAAATGCATTGTTCTTCACCAAACTGTTGGATTGTTGGAAGAAGTTGCTGTTGGAGGGTGTTTTGGTACCATTTTTTATTCATGGCTGTGTTTTTGGGCAGAATTGTGAGTGAGCCCACTCCCTTGGATGAGAAGCAACCCCACACATGAATGGTGTCAGGATGCTTTACTGTTGGCATGACACAGGACTGATGGTAGCGCTCACCTTTTCTTCTCCGGACAAGCCTTTTTCCAGATGCCCCAAACAATCGGAAAGGGGCTTCATCAGAGAATATGACTTTGCCCCAGTCCTCAGCAGTCCATTCACTATACTTTCTGCAGAAGATCAATCTGTCACTGATGTTTTTTTTGGAGAGAAGTGGCTTCTTTGCTGCCCTTCTTGACACCAGGCCATCTTCCAAAAGTCTTCGCCTCACTGTGCGTGCAGATGCGCTCACACCTGCCTGCTGCCATTCCTGAGCAAGCTCTGCACTGGTGGCACTCCGATCCCGCAGCTGAATCCTCTTTAGGAGATGATCCTGGCGCTTGCTGGACTTTCTTGGACGCCCTGAAGCCTTCTTTACAAGAATTGAACCTCTTTCCTTGAAGTTCTTGATGAACCTATAAATTGTTGATTTAGGTGCAATCTTAGTAGCCACAATATCCTTGCCTGTGAAGCCATTTTTATGCAACGCAATGATGGCTGCACGCGTTTCTTTGCAGGTCACCATGGTTAACAATGGAAGAACAATGATTTCAAGCATCACCCTCCTTTTAACATGTCAAGTCTGCCATTCTAACCCATTCAGCCTGACATAATGATCTCCAGCCTTGTGCTCGTCAACATTCTCACCTGAGTTAACAAGATGATTACTGAAATGATCTCAGCAGGTCCTTTTATGACAGCAATGAAATGCAGTGGAAAGGTTTTTTTGGGATTAAGTTAATTTTCATGGCAAAGAAGGACTATGCAATTCATCTGATCACTCTTCATAACATTCTGGAGTATATGCAAATTGCTATTATAAAAACTTAAGCAGCAACTTTTCCAATTTCCAATATTTATGTAATTCTCAAAACTTTTGGCCACGACTTTATATATATATATATATATATATATATATATATATATATATATATATATATATATATATATATATATATATATATATGCTTACTTTTCTTTTTAGGGGCACAGTCAAAAAATTCAGGAGCACCTTCTGATCAATAATCAAAATAATCACAAATCGGAATTGAGCAGTTGCAATACACAGTGTGGACAGTCAATAATTTAGTTATCAGTTTCCAATCGGATATGAACAAAAATCAGATTTAGACTGACAGTCATTACACTACGATCCCAGGCCAGGCCATCTGTTCCTAATCATCAAGCTTCATTCACCACCAGATCATTACCTTCACATTAAACCAGCACACCGAAGAAAGACCAGTCCACAAGAAACAGTCACAACTAATTTAAAAACACTCAGAATTCAATCCAGTGAATTTTATGTTACAACGGAAACCATTATGACGTTATCAGTGAAGTGCATCAGCCAAAGCAGTAAGGAGATGCACAGTCTCGGCTAATGGTGAATATCCAGAACCTTCCAGCATCTCTGACTCCTGACGTTTATCTAATGTACTGGGACGTTTATTGTAGGAAGCTAAAACTTCAACTCTGCACTCTTTAGTAAGCAAAACTGCTGCCTCTGAATACGTTTGCCTTCTACAAGGATGTTTTTTTCCCTTTTAATAATTCTGCTGCTTGATGGATAAACAATGGGTTCTGTGCTCATGCATTCACAACATTTATTATGCAAGGACACTCTCAAGGAATTTCAAATTAATCCAGAGCTGTATTACAGTTTTAACTGGGACTGTTGCATCAAGGAACACCAAATAAACTCTTAGATCCCTGATAAAAGACTTGACTGTGTGAATGTGTGCATTCCTCTGATACATTAATGCTGCTTTCTCAGTTGCATTTTCTGTGTATTAGTGGTCCCCTTTAGTGTTACAGGCTAAATAGATCAGTAATTAGCCAAAGAGCGGCTTTCTCTGTATGTTTGCCGCAGTGATGCATCGTGAATGTGAGTTTTAATGGTGGTTTAGACTGCATGGTATCAATAGATGGATAAGACTTTTAAAGGTGCTGGTCAGAGAGGGAGAGGGCGAGATAAAAGCCGAGTGTTGCATGAAGGAGTGGAACATCAATATTCAATGGGCTCTGGAGAATCCTCTTTTGAGAGTTTCTCCTCTGGACCTGAGTGCACACACACACACACACACACACACACACACACACACACACACACACACACACACACACACACACACACACACACACACACACACACACACACACACACCTGCTTGTCCTCTCTTTCTCTGTTCTGGTCTCTCTCCCATTTCAGAGTACCTCATACACTCTTTCCATCTCTCAAGCACTACAAAAATGTATTTTGAAAGTTTTCTGTGCATTTACCATGATAATACCATGGTTTTATTTGAAGTACTATGAAATAACAAGACTATTTTGACAGTTGCCTGGTAAAATCCTGATATTATTTAAAAAACATTTTTCTAAAACATTTAAAATAGCAATACCACCGTATTATTTGAAGTACCATGAGGAAGCATGTTTTTTTTTTTTTTTTTACTACCTTTACCTTTACCACAGCAATACTATGGTATTGTTTGAAGCATCTTGGAATAAGAATAGTTAGCCAGTTAACATGATGAAATCAAGATATTATTTGAAAAACATTGATAACCATGTTTTTGGATATTTACCACAGAAATACAGTACCTTAAAACAATCTTTTAAACATATACTATAGTAATACCACAATATTATTTGAAGTACCTTGAAGAACCAAGGTTTTTATTATTATTATTATTATTATTATTATTATTGTTATTATCATTATTTGCACATTTACCATACTATGGTACTGTTTGCAGTACCTTGGAATAAGAAGGCTAGTTTGACATTTACAATGGTAAAATCGTGACATTATTTGAAGTACCTTAAATAGTAATACCTCTGTATTATTTGAAAATGCTTTAAAAAGCCACATACCTTGAGGAACCATGTTTTTCGGACATTTACCACAACACTACTATGGTATTATTTGAAGTATCTTGGAATAAGAAGAATAGTTTGGCAGTTAGCATGGTGAAATCATAATATTGTTTGAAGAACAATGTTTATTAGACATTTGCTACTGCAATACTATGATATTAATTGAAGTACCTTGGTGAACCATTTTTTTTGAACATTTACTATTGTAATACCAATGGTCTTTCATATTTTTTTTATATATAAGACCACATTTTTAGGACATTTACCAAGATAATACCATGGCATTACCAGACTTCTACATCCTGATTGTCAATCCTATATTTCAAAGTACGATTCTATGCCTATCTAAAACATCACTTTACCATGGTACTGCCACTGTATTTTTGCAAGGTATTTTGGATGATAATAATTAGGGCTCTACTCTGCTCTGTTGTCAATCAAGGATATTTGTCTAATGATTAAATGATCATCATTTGCACAGCTGCAATATGTTACATCTGGAATAGTCTGTGATACAAACATAAATAGGCCACCGTCTTCATTAAAATCTAAATGCTAAAAGGCGTCTAGTATGCAGGGCCAAAGCTATACAATAGGAGCCCATAGAAGATGTTGACAAGTGTACTAGTCTGCTGAAGAGAAAACACATGTACATGCACGCAATGTCAAAGAAAAAACAAGTCAAAGGTCAAAAATAGTCTAATACAACAGTCTAACTTAAAAGAAAAGCTGTTATAAAATATGAATGCGTATTTGAAAATGCAGGCTGTCTCTGAGTGCAGCTGGTATTTGGGTTATGTTGTGGCTGTTACACAACCGTGTGTGGCATAAACAGACTTCACTAAAATAGAATATCACTTTTCTCTAAAACACATGCTATACACTGAAAGTGAGCAACATGACAAAACTTGAACAGTCATTATAAACAGTAAAGTTGTCTGCTTTGTATCAGTTAGTTTCAAGTAGATATCCAGTAGTACTATAGTAGTAATATATGCTGCATACATATGCAGCAAAATAATCATCCTAAGAAATTCTGATCACACACACAGTTTTGCATCTATTTAATGAGCACCCAGTACTACAAAAAAAACTATTTTTAAAAGTGTCTTTCAAAATATTTGATATCACAGACTTTGCCAAATCCAGTAACTAGGCAGGTCTCACATATGCTCAAAAGTTGGAGTGAAACTGACAATTTTAGCTTGTGCTAGCCAGTGTTTTTTTTTTTTTTTTTTTGTATAGTAGTGTAATAGAGTGCAACTGTGATGGTCAGCTTTTGCAGCAGTCTTGGTATTTTTCCTATTTTCATTTTCTTCACAGGTTTTTGATTTTAAGCAAAAAAGTATATGAAAATTGAGAAAAATGACAAACATTCAAGGACGTTCACAACGGTTCATGAAAACATTGTGTCATTCCATATCTTCAAAGTACACAAACACAAAAATAATTATTTAAATTAAAAAAATATTTCTTATAAAAAGGTACATTTACTACTATATAGTTACAGAATTGTTAAACACTAAATGTCTCAGATTTTTACTTCTAGAACCTGACTGTTGCACTCTATATACATGACATGGACTATTCCTTTAGAGGGTGAATATACACTGACTATTGTCATGTCATGTATGTGAGTACCCTAACTCCTGCGCTCTGAACTCTTAATGAACATAATCCACCCCGATCTCCATCGGGCGCAAACCACGATCCGGCTAATGCCGAATCCCACCTGCCGTTTCCACTCTGACTGTGGCGGGGTCGTAATAAAGCAGGCCTCATTAAGAGCACATTTGCTTCCTGTGCACCATGGGCTGCCTGTCTTTGACCTGCTTTCCTACTCTCTCTCTTTCAATATATTTTTAGTCTTGTTTCGCTCTCATGTGTTTTAATTTCAGCTGGCATCCTTGAAATTAGAGGAGAGATAAAAGGGATCCAGCGCTATGTTAATATCTCTTTGAAGATGAGTCGAGTTGGCCGTAGAATCCCTGGCTTTTCTCTTCCTGAGCGGAATACTGAATGAGGCGATCCTGCCTCGTCAGCTCCGTCAAGACGCGATCATGAAACCAGTCACTCTCGCTCCATCCATCATGTGGGTATTCTCCTCCCTTATTTATTTACCCTTGCACTCGACTTTTTCAACAAAAGCGCCTCTCTTTCTGCCTACCTGCTTCGATTCGTCGATCTTCCCTGTCCTTGCGTGTCACTCGGGTCAGTGTGCGATGTGATGGTTTACCATCTTAAGCCCTATTACTTCTTAATGGCTATGCAATATCTGAAAATAAACCTTTCAGCCAGATCTCTGCACTTCCCTGGCAAACAGGCCAACACGTATTGGACTTTAACAAGACATGCATGAATATTCACACTGCTACGGTCTTTGATCAGCTTCCTGACATCTCGTTCTCCTCCACCCTTTATTTATATCTGTTTCTCCCTTCGTCTCAAACACACAATCGCTCATTTCTTCTCTATCTCTCCTTCTGACAGTCTTGATCTATTCCAAATTTTGTGAGCAGCCTTGCTGTCTGCATCCTAACTGAAAAGAAACCTCATAAGTGAGTGATTTGGATCGCTCTAGGCAGCGAATCAGAACGCTGCATATATACTCATCACGCAACGTCCACAAGAGACACCACTCACAATTGATTTCAGTAGAGTTTGACATTGGCATGCTACTAAACTAACAATGCAGTTGTCTAATAAGCATAATAATATAAAATTTTGATTTGGAATATAATGATTTTGATTTCTCTCACCTTGTTCATCAAGCTAAGGACACTATATTTTTGGGATTATCTTCTACATCAGGTATTCTTAAAATTTTTTGTTAGCTAAACTACTTTGATCCTATTAATTATTTTATGTAGAAAATTACCAAAAACTACTTTTTTTTGACCTTCCAAAAGAGGACACAACTGGAAATCAGAAACCTGTGTCAAATTTCTTTGCATTGCAATACCTATTCTTGTCATTGCAATTCAATTCAAATTATCACTTATTAATTAAACAGGGGCCAATTCAGTTATGAATTTTACATGAACCGGGTATCCAACATTTGGAACAGCCTTCATGTCAGCAGCATGCCTAAAAAAGCTGTCTAGATAAGCAGACAAGCGCTTGGAAAATAGCTTCTGTGTGCAATTACTAATCCTGACTTATCAGATCTGCTTGTTTATCACTGCGCCTCTGTATCACTTCCTCCTGATGAACAGTTTGACACGAGGAGATGAGAGATGAGCGTGAGATGAGAAACCCCAGAAGAAAACCTCAACATGTAGGGGTACAGCATCTCAACATTTAACATGACAAAAGCATGTGTGGCATCAATATTTGACAGTCTATTTCTAAGACATGAGATAAATCCAGCCCTCCCTGGGGTTCACACATTCAATTTAATTTCTCATCAGTGTGGCTTAATTTAAGTAATTTAGACTGGTTGGGGGATGTGTGATAATGTCCATGATCACGGTATGTGTGACTTTATATCATAGCTTAGCCTATATATCGTAATATTTCTCAATTGACAGGTCAAAATAGAATTATGCACCCTGTATGCACAAATACACACTGAAACACAAAGCCAACACACCACCGGCATGCATGTGGCATGAACATACATGCACACACACACACACACACACACACACACACACACACACACACACACATTCCCCGTCGGTTTCCTCTGAAGCACTAGGCTGAGGGTGTAATCGCCAGTTAATTATTCTGCTCTTGACCTGTGAGCGAAGTGAGTCGCTTTGGTGCTGCTATCTGTATAAAATGCATTCGTTCAAGCTTTCTCTAATTGCTTTAATTAGTCATGAAGGAAGGCCTGATCTGCTGCTAATTGATAATGATTTAAATAGAACAGCAAATGGCTGGATAAGAATGAGATTTCCTAACAAAATTGGTGAAATATGACAAATTACTTGGAAATCAATTTATCTATCTATCTATCTATCTATCTATCTATCTATCTATCTATCTATCTATCTATCTATCTATCTATCTATCTATCTATCACATCATTTCTGTTATACAGTGCTTGAGAAATTGGTCACCATATAGAAAAAAATGTACTATTGATTTTTTTACACACCTCATATGAGGATAAACAGCAAGAGAAATAAACTGTAGAGAACAAGGAAGCCTGGAAAAAAGGAAATGTGTGATGACTAAGAACATCTGAGCTTCACAGTCGTAGGTGTACTTGTTTGCATATATAATATCTCTCACCTCATTTTCCACTCATATCTCTCCCTTTTTCTCTGTAGCAAGGTCTCCGGGGAGAGCGAGGTGTGTTTGTGTGTGTGTGAACCAGATGAGCCCTCTGCACAATCTTACTTTACTGCAGCATGGACAACCTGCTGGTTCATCTGGCCGGAGGAGAACTGGCCCCCTGATTAAGCCTGGATTCTCCCAAGGTTTTTTCTCCATTCTGTCACTGATGGAGTTTTGGTTCCTTTTCGCTGTCACCTCTGGCTTTCTTAGTTGGGAACAATTAAAGAGGTCATATTATGTGATTTCAAGTTTTCCTTTCTCTTTGGACTGTTACAAGCTTTTTGTGAATAGATAAGATCCCTAAAGTTGCAAAGACTAAAGTCTCAAACCCAAAGAGATAATTTTTTAAAAAAGTTAAGAGTCGTCCACGCCCTCCTAAAATGCCTCGTTTAAACACGCCCCCACATGTTTACGTCACTATGTGGGACTATTTGCATAACACCGGCCAAATGTTTATGTAAAGAAAGAAGGTGTAACTTTTATTCTTGCTGTAGTAATGTTGCTGTCACCACCATGTCATGGAGATGCTGTGTGTTTCATTGTGAAGGCAAAACTACTTTTTTGGCCTTCCAAAAGAGGACACAACTAGAAATCAGTGGTTAAGTTGTATTTACAACACTGTTACAGAACAGTTCAACCCAAATATTCGAGTGTGTACAGCACATTTTATGGAGGACTGTTTCCTGGAAGAGTAACCTACAATGCCGTCTGTGTTTCTATAAAGTGGGCCAATTCCAACTTTGCAAGGACAGCCTAGATTCTGACTCACAGCCTGTAAGTACGTTTTCATATTTAAAGAATTTGCCACTGATGATTCAAACACGAGTTTTAAGCAGTGTAGAGTAGCGCTTGTTGTTTCTCCGATCACAAATCCAGACATGGTTTTATGTTTAGGCTGCACGATATGTAACGAGTAAAAACACAGTATAAGTCATTATAATCAGTAATTATGTCCCCACTGGATTCAACAAATGCCTTGTTTGTAATGGGTTTTATTGGTTTTGTCTTCACAGTATGGTAAGGGGTGTAACATTTCCGTCACATGCTTGAGGTATTCGGCCAATCACAATGCACTGGATAGCTGGCCAATCAATGTACACCTCGCTTTTCAGACCGATAAGCTTTGTAAAAATTGACGCGTTTCAGAAAGGTGGGGCATAGAGGAGCAACAATAATGTACAGAATGTGGAAAATAATGTGTTTTTTGAACCTTAAACCGCATGGACACATTTCATTACACCAAATACACAAAATAGTGTTCTTTTAAGCAACATCGTATGACCCCTTTAATTTTCCAGCGATATCGTCAACTTCATTGCACAGATACTATTTAAACTGAACTAAGCAGGACGATGAAAACACTGAATTCAATGATGAACTGCCTTTAACTGAAAATTTAATGTTTTCTATTGTCCTTTTGCATTGACACTATTTTCCTATTTGATACTGTAAAGTTGCTTTGACACAATCTGTATTGTTAAAAGTGCTATACAAATAAAGGTGAGTTGACTTGTGTGTGTGTGTGTGTGTGTGTGTGTGTGTGTGTGTATGTTTGCGGGTGTATGTTCACTTGTTAGAGGTGGGTCAGGTGTTCACTGGCCTAATGAGTCTGTGGCCCTCAGTCTTTTAAAGCAACACCATGTAACTTTTGCTCACAGTTCTCCCATGTGGTTGATACGCGCAACTGTCTGTGACCAGTGTAAAAAAATACTGTCGCCGTATAAGCAGGCAATACACATGAATTTGTTGACTAAACTGACGGAACCGATCACTGGCTCTGCCATGACGTTGGTTTTGAGACTTGTATATTAGATAGTTGCGACTTATAGTTAGCTGTTGGCTAACATGACCCAGGCCCACGAGTAAAATATGTGACGTATGCTGTTAAGCACTCTTTCGCCGTCAGGAGATGGACGGGGCTGTGTGTACCGACCCGATCACAAAACTTACAGAGTGTGGTTCTAGCAGCCAGGAGGCTGCTCAGGTTGCAGCGGCAGTAGAATTTGACCGGTTAAGAGGTTTTCGACCACTGAAATAATTTTAAAGACATTATTTTAAGGTTGAAAAACTACATAGTGTTGCTTTAAAAGCGCTGTCGGGTGCAGCCCTCCTGTGCTGCTTCAATTGCCAAAAACACAACACCTGTCAATTAAACAACACACTGCTATAATTGAATATTAAATTTTATTGGCAGAACCCATTTGAGGCAATGCTTATGAGTGAACAATCGAAAGACATTATTTATAGGATGCTACAGACATCTGTATCTTGCTTGTTTTAACCAACAAAAACACATAACTAGGGTTAGGATAGAGTTTGTTTAATTCAAGCACAACTAAAACTAAAAAAGAAACAGAAAACAAAAAATAAAATCTAATTATATTAACAAATATCATACTATCAACCACATTAAAATAAAACCATTTCAAGCAAGGGTGTAAGAACAATCATAAGAACAAAAAAAGTCTGAGGGAAAAATTATACAATTTATAAATCTACCTCATGAATATTAATTATGAAACATTCGCCTAAAAGTTCAAAATCCAGTTAAAATTGATGCTTTACAGATTGTCTTAACATCTCTTAAAAGAACAAGAAACAAAATTTCCAAGTGTAGTAAATAATTAAATAAATATAGATAGATAGATTCAAAAAATAATTATCTAGTCTAGCACAAATCCGATCAAGATGAATTTAAGAGCCACGTCAATCTGGCTAATATAGCCAAATCTAAATGAAATATGCATATCTAATCAATCAGAAATTTGATTGATCAAAATGCATGAAATAAGCATAAACATCTCAGAAGTGTTTTAAATATCATGCACACAGTTCAATGTCACAGCAAATGCCCTATAGACCACTTATTATGTACTGTACAGTCCTTGTACATTCATACAATCTGGGACATAAAGTCAGGATTATATCATATTTATTATATTATGATAAAGATTTAGACTTCCAAAAATGTAGCTGGTATCACAATAGGCACAACAATAAAAATTCATTTTTCTCTAAAAGGTGACACTTTATCTGTTGGCCCAGGCTGAAGTTGTTAAATAATAATAGCTGCCTGAGAAATTATGCTGGCTATTAAAATAAATAAATAAATGTATAAAATCCATCCACAAAGCTGTTTAGACATGCGGAGAATTAAATGGATTCCTTCTAGAATAATTCTACTTTGAATAACAATGGCAGGTTTTTCGCACACAGAAAATGAGGTGTTGGCAGTGGACATGGCTCTCGTTCTCTATTGTTGATTATTGAAATAATTATGTTTCCTTGAGACATGAACTGACAATTAGATGGAAAATTAAACAACCTTTCCTTTCGTCAGTATATTTAGAAGAATGGATGACCTTCAAGCTCAAAAACACACTGAATAAACAAACATAAGCATATTGTAAAGCTCAAATGTTTGGACAAGCTTATTTTTGTGGAGTGTGGACAAACAATGTCATTTACTGTTGGAAAATCCATAATAATGTACCAATGCCAAGTTTTTAGAGACAGATCCATATCCTGTCCTGCCGCCACCCCTCGCCTGCCCTTGTGAGATGTGAGTGATTAGAGATAACATTATCATAGACAATTCAGCAGGGAGAATATGTGCACATTTAATTGGCCATGTTCTGGTATATATACAGCAGTAATCTGCTCCTACCACACCCAAACCCATCAATATGGTTACACAGACACATACACACAAACATCTAAGACCTTCAGAAAAAAATTGCAACCCATATTTTTACGTACCAATAAATAAAGCAAATTATTAATATTATTAAATATATAATATAAAATTGTAAGATATACAACATTAATATATAATATATATACTAATACTAGAGCCCGACCGATATGGGTTTTTTGAGAACCAATGCCGATACCGATATTATGGGGTAAAAAAAAGGCAGATAACGATATATCTGCTGATATTTTATGTATACATTATAGTATAGTACCAGTCAAAAGTCTAGACACTTTCCAATTCAGGTGTCCAAACTTTTGACTTGCACTATATATAGAATGCAGTATATACATAAACAGAATATAGGCCTACATATATACATAAACACATTTTTTGCAATGATCACTCAAATGTGGTGATGAAACACTTGATGATGAAACACATAATGATGTGACAAAGATATGTAATGGAGGCAGGGTATTAACAATTTAACAATAAACTTTATTATCCAGAATGAGTCTGACATCAGTGCACTGAACAGTAAAGTTGAAGTTCATTCAACTTTATTTCAATTCAATTCCATTCAACTTTGATCCTTTGAAGTTTATTTCATTTTGGAACATTCATTCACGGATTTGCGCTATGCCACTGTCTTCACACACAGATGAAACATATTAGGAGTAGTGTGAAATGTGACATACCTCTGTAAATAAATACTATTTCAATTCATGTCTTAGGCCTTGAGACACACACTTGATTCAGAGTTCGAGAGGGCTTCTCGAGCTGAACGGATCCCCCGAATTTGTTTGTGGATCCGCTACTCCATTACAGAGATATGGCCGTTCAAAGTTTCAATGGTATTCCATACACTTAAGCTTTTAAAGCGTTTCATCCAGATCACCAGTAACAAACAATGGAGCACACTCTGCTGGACAAAATACATAATTACACCATTTACAAGCATTTTATCCATGTTTTATGTTCTGTAAAAAAAAAATGTTCATATCGGTGGCATACAGTATAAGGGCAATAATGATATATCTGCAGCAGGCTCATATCGGCCGATAAAATTGGCAAAATGATATATTGGTCTGGCTCTACTAATATATACTCTAATTCTAATATATACTAATACTAATAAACACTAGTATATATTTGTTTATTAACTAAATCAAATATTGGATGTTTATATATGTATATATATATATATATATATATATATATATATATATATATATATATATATATGTATATATGTATATATATATACAAACCCGATTCCAAAAAAGTTGGGACACTGTACAAATTGTGAATAAAAACAGAATGCAATGATGTGGAAGTTTCAAATTTCAATATTTTATTCAGAATACAACATAGATGACATATCAAATGTTTAAACTGAGAAAATTTATAATTTTAAGGGAAAAATAAGTTGATTTTAAATTTCATGGCATCAACACATCTCCAAGAAGTTGGGACAAGGCCATGATTACCACTGTGTGGCATCCCCTCTTCTTTTAAATAACAGTCTGCAAACGTCTGGGGACTGAGGAGACAAGTTAATCAAGTTTAGGAATAGGAATGTTGTCCCATTCTTGTCTAATACAGGCTTCTAGTTGCTCAACTGTCTTAGGTCTTCTTTGTCGCATCTTCCTCTTTATGATGTGCCAAATGTTTTCTATGGGTGAAAGATCTGGACTGCAGGCTGGCCATTTCAGTACCCAGATCCTTCTTCTACGCAGCCATGATGTTGTAATAGATGCAGTATGTGGTCTGGCATTGTCATGTTGGAAAATGCAAGGTCTTCCCTGAAAGAGACGACGTCTGGATGGGAGCATATGTTGTTCTAGAACTTGGATATACCTTTCAGCATTGATGGTGCCTTTCCAGATGTGTAAGCTGCCCATGCCACACGCACTCATGCAACCCCATACCATCAGAGATGCAGGCTTCTGAACTGAGCGCTGATAACAACTTAGGTTGCCCTTATCCTCTTTAGTCCGGATGACATGGCATCCCAGTTTTCCAAAAAGAACTTCAAATTTTGATTCGTCTGACCACAGAACAGTTTTCCACTTTGCCACAGTCCATTTTAATTGAGCCTTGGCCCAGAGAAAACGCCTGCGCTTCTGGATCATGTTTAGATATGGCTTCTTTTTTGACCTATAGAGTTTTAGCCGACAACGGCGAATGGCACGGTGGATTGTGTTCACCGACAAGGTTTTCTGGAAGTATTCCTGAGCCCATGTTGTGATTTCCATTACAGCAGCATTCCTGTATGTGAAGCAGTGCCATCTAATGACCCGAAGATCACGGGCATCCAGTATGGTTTTCCGGCCTTGACGCTTACGCACAGAGATTGTTCCAGATTCTCTGAATCTTTGGATGATATTATGCACTGTAGACGATGATAACTTCAAACTCTTTGCAATTTTTCTCTGAGAAAATCCTTTCTGATATTGCTCCATTATTTTTCGCCACAGCATTGGGGGAATTGGTGATCCTTTGCCCATCTTGACTTCTGAGAGACACTGCCACTCTGAGAGGCTCTTTTTATACCCAATCATGTTGCCAGTTGACCTAATAAGATGCAAATTGGTCCTCCAGCTGTTCCTTATATGTACATTTAACTTTTCCGGCCTCTTATTGCTACCTGTCCCAACTTTTTTGGGATGTGTAGCTCTCATGAAATCCAAAATGAGCCAATATTTGGCATGACATTTTAAAATGTCTCACTTTCAACATTTTATATGTTATCTATATTCTATTGTGAATAAAATATAAGTTTATGAGATTTGTAAATTATTCCATTCCATTTTTACTCACAATTTGTACAGTGTCCCAACTTTTTTGGAATCGGGTTTATATAATTTAATTTTAAGAATGTTAAACACACATATATACATATTTATACACATACATATACACAAACACACACTAATTTATGAGAATTGTAATATATACCAACACTAATAAATTAAATACTAACATAAAAAATACTAATATTTGATATGTTTTTATATGTATTTAGACATCTCACACAAACTATATATATATATATATATATATATATATATATATATATATATATATATATACATATATACATATATATACATATATATATATATATATATACATATATATACATATATATATACACATACATACACACACACACACACACACACACACACACACACACACACACACACATTAGATTGTTTTTGCAGTGTGCCACTCTTTTCTTACATCATTAATCATGACTCATTTTGGCTGTGCACATTCATTGAAATAACATGCACTTATGAAACATTCAAAATACCATCAGGAACATGTAATAAGAAAGTCAATGGTCAATTTTGATTTCATGCTGACTTTAACATCCATATCGAGTACTTCATCTGCCCCTACGTCTACCCCTTTCACCCCGCTTGCAATGGATTTGAAAGCCCAGCACTGGATTTATCGAGCTGTTTTTGACCCCATTAGAGGTTTGAGAAGAGCCGAGCGATTTCACCTCCTCTCTCTGGCTTTGGATATAATCTCCTAATTACTGGAAGTCTATGTGATGTTCTTCAACACTGCAATTATCTGGCTTTTTTAGTGAGTATGTGTGTATGCATGTGCATGTGTGTGTTTCATTAAAAAGGATTTATGAAGTAGCATCTGATGGTGTGTTGAGACAGTTTGTTAATGTAATAAAACATGCAAGTGCTTCATTAGATGTTTGTCATGTTTATCTTTGGCTTAATGGTACTTTTGTAAATGAGCTGTGTTCTGTCTTTTCACTCAAATGTGTCTGTCTCGCCCATTTTCTATTTCACACAAATTTTCAGATTCCGGGCCCTATCATACACCCGGCGCAATGCGACGCAAGGCGCAGCGCAAGTGCGTTTGCTAGTTTCAGTCCGGCGCCGTTCGCATTTTCCTGTCCAGCGCCACGTCGTTTAATTAGAAAATGCATTTGCGCCCATTTGTGCGCCCATGGGCGTGCTGGTCTAAAAAAGAGGTGTGTCCAGGCGCATTGCTTGCGCATTGCTGGCGCATGGCTATTTTAAGGAGCTGAAAATAGACTGCGCCATAGACCAAGTCAAACCTGGTCTAAAGTCTAAAGTCAATGGCGCAATATATATATATTTTTTTTGTTATTTAAAGAGTGCGTTGGCAGAAAATGTGCCTCTGGGCGAGTCCCCAGTGCGCGTTGACTTTGCTTATTACACACAGGGATGCATCACACAAACATGCCAAATATTAAAAACAAAAGGATTACAGTGTAAAAGAATATTATTGTGTAGGCTACATAAATATAAAAATGTAATGATGGATAGTCATTGCGTGTATTAGAATTAGGCTACCTATTTGCAATTCAGCCTATTACTACTTATAATGATGAATGAAATTGGCGAATTAATTGAACAACCGTGCCAATACACACACATATATATATTGACTCATCGCGGGGAGCTTTGGTGGATTCCTGCTTGTCCCGCTTTAACTTCGCGCACGAACAGATCGGTTTCTTCGCTTGAGAAGCGTTCAGCTTTTCTGGTGTTGTGCCGAATCCTTCACCCCTGCCAGATTCTGCATCCCCTCGTTGAAGTCGCTACCTGATTGCCTAATCCCAACCCCACCCCTAATCCTAACCCCTCCCCCACACCTACTCCTAAACCTACCAATACCAGGGGGTGCATAATCTGGCAGGGTGCAAATTTCGGCACTACACCGGCAACAAATTCTGCCATGTAAACAGCGATCCGTCCTGGCGCGAGCGCATCTCGCTCTTAAAGGGAATGGGAGATGACACTCTGGTTGGTGTATTGAACGTCATGCCCATTACTCATTAAGAGAATAGGGACAACCCATTCCAAAAATGCACAGCGGCGCACGGACCGGTTTTCCGTCATTAAAATAGCAAAAGTGGATTTGGACACGCCCTGAGTGCACCTGCGCCGTGCGCTTTACACTTTGCGTTTAGATCGTTAAAATAGGGCCCTCAAGCTTCACGTAAGGTTTTTTTTTATTTTTTTAATTTTTTTTTTTTTTACAGGGACTTATAACTCATTAACTCTTATAACTCAATAACAATTTAATATGGATATGCCGATGTATCAGCCAATAAACACAGTTCACTGTTTTCCCTTCACCAAACATTACAATGTTTCTCCTATCCAATAATCACAAGGAGCTGTGTGCTTTCTTACTTCTGAAACAAAGACTCAGCTTTCTAATGTTGTACACTTTATTAAAAAAATCAAACAATAAATGCTGTTTTGATGCTCTTAAATTTGGCTTGACAAATCACTGTAGCCCAGGGGTTCTCATTTCCAGTCCTGGGGCACTACTGCTCTGTACATTTCCTGCACCTGATTCAGATCATCAGCTCTTTAGGAGGGAGATCCATGAATTGAACCAAGGGCGTCAGATAAGAGACACATTCAAAATGTGCAGAGCAGTGGTACCCCAGGACTGGAATTGAGAACCACTGCAGCCACTTCAGTTCAAGTGGCATCACGTTGCGTGAGTCTCTTCAACTTAACATACAAGTTACAGCGCGAAGTAAACATGAATGAACATCAGAAGTTCTTAAAAGATACAGTACATCTTACCAAAATGTATCATGGTCTCAGTTAATTACACAATCAGCGTTTCAACCAAAAGAAAGATGTCACAGAAAGAAAATGTCATTTAAAGTTGCATTTTCCTCAGAAAAGTCATCCAGTGCTCAGAGTTCGTTAGTTAACTATATGTACTATAACTGTATGTTGTGTTATATGGACCTGTGTCTGCAATAAAGCTTTATTATATAAAAACACTAGAGGGAGCTTTTTGTATTTTATTTTATTTTATTTTTTTATTTTTTTTTACTGTTAATTATATGTTTGAATAAATCTGTCTTGAAGACAAGCTTTTATGAAAACTACCTTATGTGCAATTGAGTTGTATACAAACATTTTTATTGTGTGTAAAAAATCGTTGAGCCGTTGTGCCGGAAGTGACGAACTGCAAGCTTTGAATACTTATATCTTCTAAATACGAATTTTGTCACTGTTTTGGAGCATACTGCCTTATATATAACCTAAGGACTAATTAATTGATACTAACACCCAAAAAACTTTAATTTTGATTTAATGGGGACTTTAAGACAACCAAAATATCGATTTTGATATTGGTATTCTGAATAATTGGTATCGGCTGATAAATGTAGTATCGGTGCATCACTCCAATATCGCATTTACAAACATCAGACATTATATGAAAGAAAATCACAGATGAGATCTCCTGAACATCTCAGTTGTTTCTCCAAAACAAAATAAATCATGAATTCAAACAGTAACATCACAAGTTTGGATTTTAGAAAATCTCAATGTCTTAAATTTCTGCCAAAATCAGCAATCAAAGTCAGAGATCTCAATATGAACTCAATATGAATTATCTGAGCTACACTGTCCAAATCCATAGTTCTATACTCATACAGTATGCAAAGTGAGTTTATTTATAAGAAAAACTTCATCTCCATAAAGTATAGTGAGTCTATTCATTTTGTAGGTACTTTACAAACCAGGTCAGATCTATGAATCAAAGTGTATTTTATCTAATATGCAGGTCACTTTCAGCATGACATTTGTGTCCTGCTGGTTACCCTTTTCTCTGTAAGTCAGATTTCACATACAAACCTAGCAGACAGACGAGTTTCTGAAGTTCTTTACAAACCGGGAAACATTGTGTATTTAATTTGTGTGCAGTTGGGGCATAAGGTCAGAAAGTCTAGTTCTGTTCTTACCTCATTTTGTGTGCTGTAAAGAGCACAGGCCGTCTGACTCTGTCTGTATCTGTCTGTCTCTTTGGCGAAGCCCTGTTTGTAGAGTCTGTATGCTGTCAAGGCTTCTCTGGGTTCAAGGCTGGTGACAGTAGGCAGCTTCTCCACTGTGCATTCTCTATTTAGTCAAAGGCAGCATTCTAGATGACTGTTCTGTACTGAATTTTTCATCCAGTGGGTTGGTTTTATTGGCTCTAGAAAGCAACCACTCAAAACAATCTAGCAACAGCATAACAACATAACATCTCTATCAACCACCCCAAACACCCTAACAATCATTTAGCAATCACCACCAACACCCTACCAACAGCGTACCAACACCAACCACTACCCAGAATACTGCAACATCTACATAGCAACCACCCGGAGAATCCTGGCAACAGCATAGCAGCTCAATCAACCACACAAAAAATACTAACAATAACCCAGAATACCCTTACAACTACCTAGCAACCACCCAGAACACCCTAGCAACACCATACCATCTCTATTAACCACCCAAAACACCCTAACAATCATGTAGCAACCACCAACACCCTAGCAACAGCATACCAACACTGACAACCACCCAGAATATAACAACATTTACCTAGAAGCCACCCAGAACATCCTAGCAATTGCATATCAGTTCTATCATACTCTCCCAAAACACAATATCAAGCACTATATCAAGCAACCACCCATAACACCCTAGCAAACATCAACAACCACCCAGAATACCCAAACAACTACTTAGCAGCCACCCAGAACATCCTAGCAATAGCATATCAGCTCTATCAAGCACCCAAAACACACTTGCATGCACTTAGCAACCACCCAGAGCACCCTAGCAACCATCCATCTGCACTAACAACCTCCCACAACAGCCTAGAATTGCAGCAGTGAGTTTTGCATGGGCCTTTTGAAAGTACTGTTGTTTTCTTTATAAATTATAGAATTGTAGTTGAACTTTCTCTGACTGTTTGTTATGACTTTGATTTTTCATTCTGTTTATGCTTGGACTGATAGCCTAAATCTGGTATGGCCCAGAAAGCTCCATTATCATGCGCCAGAACATCTGCATTGAGTTCACCTCATTCACTCACATATACACCCGTCACTATGTGCACATTGTGGGAAAAAATCCCCCATAGCAATAATGACATTATTCTATCAAGGTGGGGATCTCTGTAATCGTGTTGAAGTCATTTGCTCAGATCCAGTGAAACATCCATGTTGTTTTTCACTGTCAGACATTGCTTTCTCCTTCTGCCACACCTCATTCCTTTCTAACCAGATGAATGATGGTCTAAATATCTTTTTTCCGCCCAGTCCTGACTCCTAATGTAGATACATTGCTTGTTTCAAACTATACTTATGATGAAAAACACGATCTTTTGTCTTCTATTCTGTTTCACGCTTTGTTGTTTCATTTTATTATAGTGTTGTTATTTTTTTTTCTCTGATGGGTATATCAACCATTCACTTTGTGCCTTTGTTTCTCTGTCTAGCAATCTGTCTGTCTCTCTCTGTCGATCTGTCTGATTCTTACTCATTTTTCTTTTCTCAAAGGAAAAAAATGTCGAAGAAGAGCAACACTTGTACTTCTGAATTTTATTAAGAAGCTGTGTAAAAGGGAATCAGGATTTTGTTGTTTATAAGGCCTGTTTCTCCAAAGAAGTTTTGGAGAATGTTTTATTCCCCACCATAGAGAAATACTCATTAAAAGCCAGAAGAAAGAAGTAAAAAAGATTCTTATACACACCCTTTGTCCATATTTGATTCAATTCTCAGTCTTATTCAACAGTATCAGTTAACAGAGGAACAATCAATATCAGTGTGATATGCTAAGGTTTTGTGTGATATCTCAAGTGTACTTGTTTATCTATAAATTCAAAATATATAGTCTCAGATCCAAACAACAGCCAGTTCTTTAGAAAAGATAGTCTACTGTAAAATGATAGTGTTTTACAGTGCCTTATCACCCACGCAACCTTGAGGTCCAGATTAATTTATCGCAGGAAATCTTATGAAAACATGGTACAGATCACATTTCACCCCAAAATAAAATTATATATATATAATTATTATTATTATTTATATGTTATTTATATATATTTTTTGAATATTTTTTTTCCTGATTATAATTAACCATGAATAGTTCATTTCCCCACAATAGACAGATAGACAGATTTTTTTTTTTTTTTTTAATTGATTGAGAATACTTTTTTTAAATTTAGGGGAAAATATATAAAGTTTCTCATTTGATTCACAGTGCTGTAATAGTTATCTATCATTTTTAATATCAAATCAGTTTTCATTGTTACAGTAATTCAAAAATGCATTTTTATTGTTTGAGTTTTTTTATTTTTTTATTTAGAGGTAAATAAATAAACAAATAAATAAATAGTGATGTTCATTAAACTCACAAAACTGTAATACAGCATAATACAATTATCTCACTATTTTAATAATAAATATTTTTTTTATCATTAAATTGATGCAATATATGCATTACTGTATGTTTGAGAATTATTAAGGGAGAAATAAAGAAATGAATGAATAAATAAATACATTCTTTATTCACTTGATTTTCTTTATAAAACATATATGTATTTATTGTATTCTTGTGATTTTAGGGTGATACTGTATATAACCAGACATATTCTTGAGAGATTTGTAAAACCAAAATGGTGAGAATAGGTTCATATTTCTATTATACCCATTATTTAGTGAGTTATTTCCTAAGTCAATTTTGTTTTGACCAGAAAAAAATACAAATGCGCAAACACTGTTTTTGTCTAATTCTTTTTGCTTTAACAAAAAAGCTTAAAACCAGAAGAATAAATCTATATCATAAAGACCTTCTATCAGAGTCTGAATCTAAAGCCTTGTAGCTCTCGCACTCCATTTGTGCTGATTTCTAAAAGATTGTCACTAATGGATCTGTGGTGTTAAAGGTCTGACGAATCACGCTTGCCGGAGTGATAACGGAAGCGAAAAAGTGACAGCGAGCTGAGAGAAACAGAGTGAAAAGGTGGCTGGAGAGGACCAAACAAAGACACTCAAAGAGAAAAATAGTGAGACGGCCTAGAAAAGGAGGGACGACACTGACTTATGGTCCAGACAAAGGCTCTAGTCAAGCACCTAATTTAAGGTCGTCCTGTGCTCTGTCTAATTAACTATTTACCAGCTCATCCATCACGAGCTCTATTCAGCTACTCACAGAGACCTCTCCTCTGCAGATTAAAGGATAAATGTTTCATTACCATGGGCGTGTGTTCAGCTAAAAATGGTTGTTAGCTGTAGCATTCATATTTGAGTATTGTAATGAGGAAAAAAGGAAGCAGAAACACCATTAATTAATCTTTGCCTCAGAAGAGAGAATGGCTACAGCGGCTTGAAAGAGGAGCGCGGGCTCACTTGTTAGCTTAAAGCTTTCCGTGTTTGCTTTGAAAGGGAGAAAGTGGTGTTTGTCTGGAGACAGAGTTGGAACTAATCCTCAGAGGGACGCTTTACTGCATGTCCACCTCTTGTCAATTACGCTGCCAGTTCCAAGATGCTGTGTTCACTGCAATTAGATCCTTCTCCCAGGCACTATCTGAAATACATTTACAATGATTGCTTATGCAGAATTTAATGCAGACAAAAGTTTTTGATCAAACGTACCTGCCCGGGATGAGGGCTAATTAACTCAGAAGTATAACACTGTGTAGAATAGGGCTGGACAGTATGATGTATACATCGTGCAGTGGAGGAAACGTGCCAGTTTTGCTTTGACATTTATACTGTGGCAGAGATATTTTTGAGGTTATCAGTGTGCAGGAGTTTAAATAAAATTATATGTGTTTATATATATATATATATATATATATATATATATATATATATATATATATATATATATATATATGTAAATTTTATTTATTCCTATTATGCCAAAGCTGGTTTTTTAACAGTGATTTCAAACAGTAATCTTTTTAATATGATGATTTATTTACACACACAAAAAATTATATATATATTGCAGCAAACAGTATTCAACATTAATAATAAGAACCCATAATTGAGCACTAATATTTACTGATAATAATTTAAGCAGCAAGTCAGCAGATTAGAATGATTTCTGAAGGATCAGAAGTGATAATGGGAATATATAAACTGTAATGATATTTCAAAAAATTACTTTTTCTTTATTTGACCTTGGTGCACATAAAAGTCTTTCAAAAAACATAAAAAAATATAAAAATCTAAATTAAAATGTATGTGTTTAAAACTTACATGTGTGTGTGTGTAAGTGATAATGCACGGCACAACGCGTTGGGTGGTTGCCTTCACAGAGTGCATTACAATCGTTTAATGCACAGAAAGTCGTGCATTATCCAGCTTATACCATGGTCATTTGCCAGCACTGACAACTTAAAGCTGTTTATGATGTTTGCAGCACAATATTTTACCGGAAGGGTAAAAATGATGGTTATATTCGACAGTTACGGCTCATTAATTCTGCTTTAAGTCAGATAGAGATGAAATATTGTGGTAAGACCACATTTATTTGAATGAATTATAGCATATATTTGAATGAATTATCAATTGAGAGAGAGACGACAGCTGTGTGTGTGAATTACCTTTGTCTGTGTGTCTCTCTCTCTCCAAAGTTGTTTAGTTACTTCAAACAGCGATTTTACCACCTCATTGCTGAGGAATATAATGTAGCAAACTAGTATCTAGGCTATTTTGTTAATAAAAGCCATGGAGCAGTGCTGACAATATATATATATATATATATATATACAGTACACACACACACACACACACACACACACACACACACACACACACACACACACACACACACACACACACACATATATATATATATATATATATATATATATATATATGTGTGTATATATATATATACACACACACACACACAATGCGATTTTGGTCATACCGCGCTTTCCTAGTGTAGGAAATATTTTTACACAGAATAATAACCTATGAAACTCTAAAATGAAAATAAATTTAAAAAAAAAAAATTGCAAAATGCATTAACATAAAATGGTGGCATAATGATCCAACACCATCATGGATGGTGATTTAATTTCTCAAATCTCTCAAAGATTTCAGATCAAAAGTTGTTCTAGTTTCATTTCATGCTATAGCTCAAAGCCTTTTAATAGTCAAAAGCTGCCATGAGTGCAGCTGGTAACACCATTTCATACCTTTAAGCATGACAGCTAAGCTTATTTTGCCAAGAATAACTTCAAATTTAACAATATCATAATTTTTTCATACCCAACACATCTCATGTCACCGAAAGATTGCAAAGCATCTTTACACTGCTTCTGTAAAGGTCATCTGATTGATGCGGTTTGGTCATTCTGCTGAACACAGCACTCATCTGATGCAATAGTATGTGAGATTACCTGAATAAATGAAGCTACTGCAGTGGATTCAGTTCATTCAGTGGGATTTGATGAGCTTCTATTGAGTTTCTCTCCACGCCTGCAATACTTTTCACACTATACGCAATGGAATTATTTATTAATTTTTTAGGGCAAAACTGAATCCGCAAATGTTGCAAAACACAGCATTAGCCACAAAGAGCTTTGACAGTTTGAAGCCCACAAGATACAGGAAGCTGATATTTTCAGTTCTTTTTTTTTTTCAGCATTCTTGAATTCACATAATTTGTCAAGGACAAACCCACACAAAAAAATGCTCTAGTGTTTCTCTTTCATAGCTCATGAGATTTACAGTAAGTAACATATTTAGAAAATTTTATTATCAGTCCTTTTAAAAATCCTATGAATAAATAAAAATAGACACAAATAAGTCAACTGTTAACACACAGTACAAGTACAAGTTGAGTTCATGTTGAAATCTCATAAAATCAGCTATGTTGAGATTGTTGAGATCTATTGAGAAACTTGCACATTTGCAAAAACATCTCAAAAATCTGAGACACAGTAGCAAAAATCTATTTAATCTTGGTAATGAACGACTTTCAGGAAAGAAAAGTGAAATGCATATATACATGTTTGGGGTTTGGGGTTTTATCTTTGGTGATATTAACATATTATTATTTATTCTTATAGCTGTTTTATACAATCAATTAACTTTCCATTCTTTAAATCCTCAATGACTCATTCATGCTTCCCATCAATTCAATAAGGTGGGGGTTTCCTGTGTCTCCTTTTGTTGATTGTTGATAATGCTGCCATCTTAACATCTGACTCTTACAGGAGCGATAATAATTAGAAGTGCTCTCTCTAATAATGGCCTCCTTTATATTGCTGTCAAAAGCCAAGAGGTGATTTGATTTTGTTTACATACGGCAATCCAAAGTAAACTGAATAATGCCACAGTGAATCATTCTTGATTATACCTGCATCTCGCCTCAGTTGTTTCTACACGTTAAATGCAATATTTAGCAGTCAGTTTGAGGTCAGCCGTCACTCAGAATGCTATTTGGCAGAAACATGGAAAGACCACTGACCTTGATAACTTCACTCTCCCACTCTCTGCCTTGTAAACTCTCTTGAAAACAACAGTTATTTAAAAAAACAAAAAATCGTCTATTAAATTACTTCTATTAAATTTAATAAAACTTTTTTTAAAATAGAATAAAAATATTTGAAATTAAATTACATTTAAAATGGATTAAAAACAAAATGTAATTAAAAAAAAAAACTCAAACTACAATTCAAACTACAATATAGGAAAAAAAAATCACTTGTAAATCCAGTGCAATATCAGGCAGACTTGATTTGTTGACTGTGACGCTCTTAACATTAAACCTTTCAACAAACAGACTGCACACGTCATTGCACAATTGGAAAAATATCACCAAGTCTTACTATGATCTTTGAAATCCCAGTACTATCCAGACCATGGCTAGTCTGATTCATCCTACGTCAACCCATGCGACTTCATAACAGCTGATACCCTTTGTTCCACACCTGCGAGTAGCAGATGAAGCTCTGTATCACAGAGACCTCTCAGCAGAATGAGCCTCCCTCCAACAGAGCCTCTCCGTGAGTCTGCTGCTTTCTGCCATGTATTCTGATCATCCACATTATCTGGTTGATAACAGGAGTCTGGAGTGGAAATGGCTTGTTTGCTGTCTGTGTAAATATGGGTGGTTATGAAGAGGGTCTTGTTGAGAGTGACAGTATGAGGGAAAGTTATAAGACAAAGCTTTATACTAAAAGCTCACCAACAGTGAATTAGCTCTCTGTGTTGGAGAGCTGCAGGCTGGAATATGTTCAGCACTTTTAATACATTTTTCGACTGACTGGAAGGAAAAGTAATCTTTACAGCTGTCTGCCTGAAACGGAGGCAAAAAAACTCTTGGAAAAAAAATGCTCTTCAGACATTGACTTCAAACACAAGCAAAATTGCAGACCCAATAACTACAAGCTTAAAAAACAAACATTTCTCTGTTAACAATGCTTTCTGACAGAAACAAATATATATAACTCCACACTTGCATAAGTCAGATGGTTTTATGGCAGGTTTTTTTTTTTTTTTTTTCACAAGTACTGTAATTACAAAGAAACGGCAAGTAACAATAAACTAAACTTGATTTTTTTAAGTAGAAAGACTGAAATAGTATTTTCTCGTAAAGCATACTTTAATAATCTTTTTTACAGTGTGAGAAAATTGTAACGACTGGGTTTTCCCCCCTTTAAACACAGAGGTCATGTAAATTTCATGCTACTGTTCACTCATTTTGAAATGAATCACATTGTTTTATGGTTGATTACTGCTTATAAAGGCAAAAAGTGAGTGAGACAAACAAAGAAAATGAGAGAGTAAAGGCTTCCTGAGTGGGCTATCCTTCGTCTTGCTCTAGCTTTAATTACAGGATCCACAGCAAAAACAAAAACATACATCATTTATCATTCATATATCAACACCTCCACACATCACAGTACATAAATGAAGACTCCTTATTCATTTTCCTCTCCTCCTCACATTCCCTCTCTCAACCCCCGGCAGATCCATCTGCACGACTAGACTGCCCCTCTTTCTCATCCTTAACGCTCTCCGTCTCACTATGATGGAATATTTAATGTGTTTTCAGCTCAATCAGGTTAGCTCTGCGAGGCGGGAGGGGTCACGGATAGCCAATGGGTCCAAACAGTGAAAAGGACATGTCCATCTGGCATCCTAAACAACATCACTACTCCTGTGAGAAAGCACACCGCAAGGAGACGCACAAGTTGGTCATGCGTGAAACACTACATGACCTTTTTTTTCACTTGAATTCTTGCAGTACCTTTTGCATTGTGGCAAAGAACTAATCTAGAGTGGATTGCGCTTGCTGGACGAGAGCTGTGTAGTAAGCTGCTTCCATCCTTAGAGCTTTATGGATTCAGTCACTGCTGTATAGGGTGGAGCACTGCTGCTTTTCAGCACCTCCCAAAGCTTCTTGTGATCTTGTGATGTGATCTTTAGTTAGATCTGCTCACGAGCTCACAGGTACAAGCAAAACAAACATTGAAAATGCTTTGTTAAAGCCTAATTATACCAGGGATAATGCAGTACATATGTGTTTCAACCATTTTTTACAGTGCCCTAATAAATCTCTGCTGTCCTCTTTGGGTTGAAAACAGCAAAACAGGAAGCTGAACTCAGCTGTTGTTGATTTCAGCACCATGGACAGCACCTTCCTGAATTAACCTGACGTAGAATGCAAACCAAATGTTAGACTAAATTCTTATGACAAAATTTGATAGAATAAAGTATTCCTTGACCTGTTTATCAATAAATACCAGGGAAAACTAGAGAATAGTACACTGAAGGTGTTTTTTTTTTTTTTTTTTTTTTTTACTATTTTGCAGTACGATATTCATATATGTTTCAAAAATTTCATGAGCTGTACATACTCCTTTTTAGTTGCATATGCTCAGTTCTAATGACTAAAGTCACCATATTCGATTAGTTTCCCTTTCTTCAGATACTGGTACTGTAGGAAAACAAATGCTCAAATATATTTCACATTTGATCATTGTACAAGAATAAATCAAATAAAACAACATTAAACGCAAAACAGCATGAAAAGAACTGCCCGCGCAACTATCAATTATCAACAATTATTTACAATCCTTATAACCCCCCATTCATTGTCCAGGCCTTTGTAATTAAATATTCAGGTGTAAAAGCCAATGGCCACTCCCCCAAACACCATATGCAAATAAGTTGACACGACCGCAGATGAAACAATTCAGATTTACTCAAACGACTTGACAAAGCACAGGATGTATTTGAATCCTCCCCATTATTAGTGTCTAAAATGAGAAGCATATTATATATATATATATATATATATATATATATATATATATATATATATATATATATATATATCAAATCAATTTCTCTTTCATTTTCTCACTGCATCAACAACGGGAAGAGTGTCGTCTCCTACAGGAAACTACTAACCAACCTCGACCGTGAGCGAACTACCCTGCATAAATCTATTCAGATACTCAAGCTCGCGCATCCCTTCATGAACGCGCATTAACGAGTTGAGAAATACGTTTCAGCTCGTGTCAAACCAAAGCAACTTTGACTCTTCCCGACAGACTGTTTTCAGCGGGACAGACTGTCTGTTCGCGACGCGTCAAACTAGAACGCGTTATAAACGAAGCGTGTTCGCGTACGACAGTACGAAATTATCGTATTTTTTTACGGAGAGTTCTGAATATATGAGCAAACCTATTCAATGTTTGCAATATGTACCGGGAATCAAGCACATAATGCCCTTCTCGTCCGTGACAGACATTTGGGAATGCGTGTGGCGTATAGATGCGGCGGTTAAACTGTGTATAATAAATAAACAACAGTGAATTCAGCAAATATAACTTAAAAAAAAAAAGAAAATGACTTACCCTCAACAATTAAAGTCTTCATTTTTTTACGAATAAATCCAGTAAATGAGTAATCCCAGAAAGAAGTCCCCTTTGGTCTGGAGAAGATGGTGTTTTCCTCGCTGTGGTAAATTTAAATAATTTGCAAACCTCACGGAAGATGAACCACTATCATCCCTGCCTCTCAAACTTTACCCGACGGTCGCCGTACAGGCGCGGGACGGAGAGCAGCGTCTCCCGGTGGTTCCTTTCTCAGTCATTTGGACAGAGACACAATCACAGTAACATCCAAACTCAAAGATCTGCTGCTCACTGCCGAGAGCTGGCGAAAGTCACACTGGAAGGGGGGATCAACTACTTGCGGGATGAATCCATATAGGCTGTATGTCACATTTCCGGTGAAAAGTATTCCAAAGATCCTAGCATCCGTGCAGCCGCGCGGGAGGAACGGAAAGAGGCTGTGGCGCCGTGCGCGTGAAAGAGAGAGTGAGGGTGTGTGTGTGTGCATGCAGAGAGAGAGAGAGAGAGAGAGAGAGAAAATAGAAAGAGAGAGAGTTGGTGGGGCGGCTTAGAGATTAATACGGGTAATTTTTCCAGACAATTATTTTAAACACATTAACACAAATTATGCAAAAATGTAATGAAAAACAAAATAATAATATGAAAGTCACCAAGAGATCTTCATCGAGAATAAGTCATCTTTTTCATACTTTGTATAACGTTAAAATATCTCAGTTTAGCTGAAAATGGCACTATGCAGTCAAATAATATGCATTATTATAAAATGAATGAAAATCACTAACTGGAAAAGGCACCTGTTTCATAGAATGATCCCAAAAGGTTTTATTTATTTATTTTTTAACTTAAAGTAAAAAATACCTCAAGCGTGTGATTGCCATACTGTGATGCCGTGTCCCGGCGCGATGAGACAAAACCAATAAAACCCATTAAAAACAAGGCATTTGTTGCATCCAGTGGGGACATAATTACTGATTATAATGACTTACTGTCTTTTTACGCATTGCATTTCATTGCACCGTGTAAACATAAAACCATGTCTGCATTTGTGATCAAAGAAACAACAAACATCAAGCGCTACTCTACACTGCGCAAAACTCACATTTGAATCATCAGTGACAAATTCTTTAAATATGAAAAAGTACTTACAGGCTGTGAGTCTGAACAGCCGGCATTGTAGGCTACTCTCCCATGTTCAGAAAACAGTCCTCCCTAAAATGCACTGCACACATCTGAATATTTGGGTTTAACTTTTCTGGAACAGTTTTTTAAATACAACTTAACCACTGATTTCTAGTTGTGTCCTCTTTTGGAAGACTTTTACAACGAAACACACAGCGTCTAAACAATATGGCGGCAGCGGCAGCAGCAGCAACAATACTACAGCGAGAATAAAAGTTATACCTTCTTTCTTTGCGTGAACATTTAGGCGGGTGGAACATTAGACATGTGGGGGTGGTTTAAACAAGCCGTTTTAGGAGGGTGTGGATGAGTCTTAACTTTAATAAAGAATATCTCTTTGGGGTTGAGACTTTAGTCTTTAGGGATCTTATCTATGCACGGACAGCTTGTAACACTACAAAGAGAAAGGAAAACTTGAAATTGCATCATAAGTCCCTTTAAAATCTTAAGATTCTAGTGTTTTCTGTATCTTTTTTTTAAATTATTCATCTAGTATTGTTATTTTTCTGTGCATTTTAAAAATATTTAACTTCTCTTAAACTGTACTTTCACAATACTGTACCCCGACAGTCATGCAAATGAAGCTTAATTGAACTGAATATAAACAAACAAACAAACAAAGACAGAAAGGGAAAGGGTATTGTGGGGTTGCTTTGTGAAAGAGAGAGACAGAAAGAGAGAGAGATGAATGTTTTATAGCACAGGAGCAGGAATAGAGCACTAATGAATCTTTTATAGATTTCAGATGCTTTGACGTGCAGAGAATCCATTTGTATAAAACTTAGGCATTCCTGCATATATATACGCACAGAATTATAAACATAACGGCCTGAGGACATGTAAACTTTTAGAAATTGCAGCTGCATTCATTTGACATACCCATCTTTGACAGACGACATATAAAGTCCATAATAACAGCTGAAGAACTAATAAAACAAATTCCAACACATTCCCCTTCCCTTTATTTAACATACTGCTCCATGAATCAACTGTCTCTGTTGGAAAAATGTAAAGGTAGGATAATTGTTTATGTGAAAAATGAGATGTTCAAATGAGAAAGATGACATTCAGGTTTGATGACTTTGAAGACCTCTCATGTTACAATTACAAAAAGATCCATCCATATCCATCTGGTTTCTCCCCTCACAGACTAATGATGTGAATTATCCACTGATTAGACATGAAACAATGTAGATCAACATGTCACATTTGCAAAAGAAGGAAAACTATTGCTCAAGATTCATCCAAAAAAAAATACTTATATAAGAACTGCCAAAGCATTGTAAACATACGGTTTATATAAAGCATTTTTATAATTTATAACAACAATGCAATATTTAAAGAAGAAAATAAATAAATAATAATTAACACTGAAATCTTAATAATTAAAAGAGGAGCCCAGATTTTCTACAAAGTGTCTCCTTTTGTGTTCTCCACCAGATGATTTTTTTCCCTTTAACACTGCAAAAAGAGTTGCATTCAAGTGGCAGTTGTTTAACATTTCTATGCATTCATTTATATGTGGCTCCCATCGTGCAATAATGCAGCATCCAACTAATTTTGTCTATAGTCATTAGCTTGAGGATTCTCCCAAGGTGTTGGTGCTGCATTTGAGATAGTCTGCTTTAATACTGAGCCTGTGGCTACCAACCACAATTAATGCTGGAGTGTAATATGCAGTCACGGATCGTGGATGCAATACAGTGTGGAAACTTGAACAGTAGATGAAATTAGCATGTTAATTCACACACACAAATAAGTTATCAGGGATATTTTGGGGGGGCAGAAGACGCTCCCCAGTGACCACAACACATGGAAAAGTCAGTTCTGGATGCCAATTCTCTCTCACTCATTGTGTGTGGTGATATATGGCTGGTAGTGGGGCATGTTGTCACACTATATGGTAACCTGCTGTTACATGACACAGATGTGAAATAGATGACTCTGAATATGATATATTGTCTTAAAATAGTATCTTTCGATATATATCTTTATTTAAAATTATGTGTGACAACTGTTTTTAGCTACACTGAAAAAATAATTTGGTGGTGAAACAATTTTCATAGTAAAATTAACAGTAGATATCTATAACAAACAAAACACAATTTTGAAGAAGAAAGACTAAAATAGTAAAAAAAAAACACTAAAACTTACTCCGATAATGTTTGTTTTATTCAAAACTTTGGATTTATTATTATTTTTTTTTACAGTGTATATTTAAAAGAAAAAAAAACATTTATGAAAACATTGACAAAATAATATACAAAATATGAAACTGTACATAATGTATCGTATAAAATTGCAACATATAAGTTGCATGAGAAAACTTGCACCATTTTCATATTTTTATAGGTATATATATATATATATATATATATACCTTGTACTAAGAACAAGTGACTTACTGTTTTGAATTAAGTGATGATTTTAATTATGAAAACTTCTTGTTGTGACAGCTAGCCAGGTCTCCCCCTGATAGAATAACTGAACTTTCAGACTGCAGAAAGTATTTAGAGAAGAGCATCAAATATGCACTGCTGGCAAAATGACTTTTTAAAGATTGTTTAAAATGCAAATATAAATGATTTATGTTGGCCACGATTTCAAACTAATCCCTTCTCAAGTCTTAAAGAGTTGAAGTGATAGAGCGGTTTTAAGAGGACAGAGAGAGAGAGAGAGAGCTTTCACGCTGGGAGCTGCTTTTAACCATTTCCATCACCCACGTCCAGAGCTTCCTCCAGGCTGTTAGTTTTATTTCAAATCACGATTCAAATTGTATTAGTTAGAGATCTGCCTACGTGCTGACATGTGAAGGAATCAAAGTTGGTCAATATTTGCTCTGTGAATCATGCTTTTTGAGTGCATCTGAAGCTCTCATCCAACTGCAAATTCTCCATTTATCCAATCAAGCTGCTTTTGTAGTTTAAAAAAAAATAAATAAATAAATAAATTACACAAGCCTAAAATTCAGGTATTACACAGAACAAAATAGAACAAAATAATGGTGATAGAACCAAAGAAGGACATACAGACAGACAGAAACAGAGCGATTGACAGAATGATATAATGATGGAAAGACATACAGACAGACAAAATGATAGAATGGAGAGAGACAGAGTTCCATGAACCGGAAAGTCATGACCCATTTGAGCTCTTAAAATTTTTGCTGTCTTTTAGAGTGAAGCAGGCCTAACAAAACATACAGGTGCATCTCAATAAAATAGAATGTTGTTGAAAAGTTCAATTATTTCAGTAATTAATCTCAAATTGTGAAACTCGTGTATTAAATAAATTCAATGCACACAGACTGAAGTAGTTCAAGTCTATTGTTCTTTTAATTGTGATGATTTTGGCTCACATTTTACAAAAACCCACCAATTCAATCTCAACAAATTAGAATACATCATAAGAATTAAAAAAAAAAATGTAGTGAATTGTTGGCCTTCTGGGAAGTATGTTAATTTACTGTACATGTACTCAATACATGGTAGGAGCTCCTTTTGCTTTAATTACTGCCTCAATTCGGCGTGGCATGGAGGTGATCAGTTTGTGGCACTGCTGAGGTGGTATGGAAGCCCAGAGCCTTCAGCTCATCTGCATTTTTTGGTCTCTTGTTTCTCATTTTCTCTTGACAATACCCCATAGATTCTCGATGGAGTTCAGGTCTGGTGAGTTTGCTGGCCAGTCAAGCACACCAACACAATGGTCATTTAACCAACTTTTGGTGCTTTTGGCAGTGTGGGCAGGTGCCAAATCCTGCTGGAAAATGAAATCAGCAACTTCAAAAAGCTGGTCAGCAGAAGGAAGCATGAAGTGCTCCAAAATTTCTTGGTAAACGGGTGCAGTGACTTTTCAAAAAACACAATGGACCAACACCAGCAGATGACATTGCACCCCAAATCATCACAGACTGTGGAAACTTAACACTGGACTTCAAGCAACTTGGGCTATGAGCTTCTCCACCCTTCCTCCAGACTCTAGGACCTAGGTTTCCAAATGAAATACAAAACTTGCTCTCATCTGAAAAGAGGACTTTGGACCACTGGGCAACAGTCCAGTTCTTCTTCTTCTTAGCCCAGGTAAGACGCCTCTGATGTTGTCTGTGGTTCAGGAGTGGCTTAACAAGAGGAATACGGCAACTGTAGCCAAATTCCTTGACACATCTACATTCACAGCCCAATAAGTTATACAACATTAAAGACAATTACAGATGGGCACAAAACAGCACAGAAAAATATAAGTGACAGCAATTGGCCATCCAAAAGTATGCTTACTTATAGGCAACTTTCTAGGCAGAGTTTATCTTCACAATGGAGATGGTGTCAGTCTGGCTGTGCAGAATACAAATTATATATTCAATTATTTGGCCAATTTATCATACCTCACATTCTCTAAAAAATCCATAAAATCACACAAGATAATGAAAAATGGTTTTGATTTAAAAATGAAAAATGATTTAGGCTGTAAACAATGCGTAAAAATTAAGACAATTATCAAATCAAAAGCATAGACAACCAAACAATGCAGATTTACGCCATCAATATTGTGAAGAACTTAAACAGTATAAAAGTACACTCAGAAAAAACAGAGAACAGTACATCCAAATCAACAAAAAACTATTGAAGAATATGTGAATTCTAACAATTTCTGGGACAGCTGGAATTACCTGAAGAAAAAAAAAAAACTTTATAGTGAAATTAAAATGAACCCAGAACAAACCCAAATATATGAATAAAAAAGAAAAAGAAAAAAAAAATTCCCATGGAACATACATTTAATACCAAAACCCATTAGACTACCCCATTACAGAAAATAAGCAGATTGATAAAATCGAGACCCTAAAAATCAAAAAACAAGTGGACCAGATGGCATCCTCATCGAAATGCTCAAGAACGCAGAGCACGAATTAAGATTGGCTCTACTAAAACTATTCAACTTCACTCTGAGTTTTGGTCATTTCCCTGAAACCTAGACTAGAGGATTCATAACTCCCAATTTCAAAAGTGGAGACAAGTTAGATCCAAACAATTACAGAGGCATCTGTGTAAGCAGTAACCTGGGGGAGCTGTTCTGTAGCATAATCAACACAAGGCTCATGCACTTCCTCACCAAGCACAATGCCTTAAGCAAAAGTCAAATTGGATTTTTAACCAAATATAGAACATCAAATCATATCTTCACACTACATACCCTGATTGACAAATACCTCAACCAAAACAAAAGCAAAATATTTGCATGCTTTGTAGATTTCAGTTTGGTACCAAGGTCTACTATCTAAACTTTAAGAAACTGGTATAGGGTGCAAAACATACAACATAAAAAAGTGAAAGTGAATTGACATACAGCCAAGTATGGTGACCCATACTCAGAATTCGTGCTCTGCATTTAACCCATCCAAAGTGCACACACACAGCAGTGAACACACACACACACACACACACACACACACACACAGTGAACACACACCCGGAGCAGTGGGCAGCCATTTATGCTGCGGCACTCGGGAAGCAGTTGGGGGTTCAGTGCCTTGCTCAAGGGCACCTCAGTCGTGGTATTGCCGGCCCAAGACTTGAACCCACAACCTTAGGGTTAGGAGTCAAACTCTCTAACCACTAGGCCACGACTTCCCCCATGTATTCAAATAATAAATGTGCAATAAACAGACTCAGTTCTTCACTCAAGGGCAGGGTGTGAGGCAGGGCTGCCTACTTTCACTGATCCTCTTCACTATTTAGATAAAAGAATTGGCAAAACAATAAGAACAATCAGCAGCACCTGGCCTCACACTATATGACTGCACTATAAAGTTCCTTCTCTATGCAGATGATCTGGTCCTGCTGTCTCCAACAGAAGAGGGTCTACAGCAGAACCTAGACATCCTGCACAAGTTCTGTCAGACCTGGGCCCTGACAGTTAATCCAAATAAAACAAAAGTTCTAACATTCCAGAATAGATCTAGGAATAAAATGTAATTTCTCCCTTAAATTCGGTATGACCAAAATTAATCATGCCACAAACTACACATTCCCTGGATTGAAATTCAGTGCAAAGGAAACCTCAACTTGGCCAATAATAAACTGAAAGAGAAAGCAAGAAGGGCTTTCTATGTATTAAAAAAAAAAAAAAAAAAAAATCTTTCAAATTTGAAATTCCCATTAGAATCTGGCTCAAAATATTCCAAGCTGTTGTACAGCTAATTGAACTATATGGCAGTTAAGTGTGGGGTCTTCTACTAAATTATGAGTTTGAAAAATGGGAGCAAAAATCTAAATGAAGCACCTAATAATGCATGCAGGGCAGAATTAGGCCAATACCCTATTCCACATTGAGAAAAGAGACATTAAATTTCGGATGCATCTAAAATCGAGTGACCCCAACTCTTATCATTTTAAAGCCCTTAAAAACCAAGAAATGAATGCTGAAAAGAGTTCCCTCATTCAGCTGGTCCTGAGGCTCCACAAACAGACTAATCTGACTAACATGAATAACAATAACCAGCCCAGAGAGAGCAGGTAATGCCTGTACTGTAACCAAGGAGAAATAGAAACCGAGCTACACTTCATAACCACCTGCTCTACAATGAAATTAAAAAACAATTCTTTCCCAAATTTGAAATTATGTCCCAACTCCAAAAAGCTGGAGAACAATGCACAAGTTCAATATTTGCTTGGTGAAAGTGGCGAGTGGCAAGGTATATTAATGTCTGCCATAAAAAGAGGGAAATGTTGACCAGTGTAGAGTGGAAAGTACTGAGCCCATGTGCTCAAACTCCCGCTCACACACACACACACACACACACACACACACACACACACACACACACACACACACACACACACACACACACACACACACACACACACCACTCATTGTACATATTGCTGTACTATTGTTTTTCTACACCTGAATAACAGACAGGCGGATAGACAGAATGATAGAATGAAAGAACGACAGACAGAATGATAGAATGATCAAACAACAGACAGACAGAATGACAGACAGAAAGAATGCTAGGACGACAGAATAAGAGACAGAATGATAAAACGATATAATGATCGACAGACAGACAGAATGATAGAATGACAGACAGATGGACAGATACAGGGCATCAGATTGACAGAGAGACAGATGGATAGATGGGTTTATGGATGGATGGACTGATATAGGCAGATTGTGTTTTATTGTTCTTTTTGTTGGCCACTCAGCCCGCTGTCAGTAATACCTCTGATTCTGTCATGCTGACTATGACATATTTTAAGCTGGCTGTCCTTTAAAAAGCTCCTACAACAACACACACACACGACAGGAAACACTGGATCAATCGTGAACGTTTCTGCAATTATTACAGGCTTTGTTCCTCCACTGCAATCCCGTTTATTTTACAAGCATTTCCACAGAATGAGACGAGACAATCCTTTCCCCCATCATTTGTCTACATCTCACAGATCCGCCACGCAAAGCTCCACTGTCACGGCTTACTGTGCGCTGTGACCTCTGCTCCAAGTCCATGCCCAGATACACATCCTCCTGCACGGTGACACTTACCGTTAAAAGCCTGTGACAGCTCATTCTCCTCAGTGGCCTAGAAAGACAATATCCATGATGGAACTGCCCCCGTCGCTGTCCAAAACTCATTAACACATTGGAATAAAGACAATGTAGGCTTGTTCACATTAAGTTGAAATTACACCACCCCTGTCTTCCTCTCTCTCTCTCTCCTTTTCTCTCCTTTTAATTTTGTCTTTTTAATTAGATTTTCAATTGCTGCTGTATAAATTAGCTTACCTTGAGAAAAGGCCCTGCCTTCGTCCACTGCATGCTTCAAAAGTTCTATTATAATGAACTAAGTATCAAACAGATTGGACAATTTGTATTCTTCATATATGCACTATATACTCCAGGGGGTTACTGCACCAGTAAGTTACAACTCAACTTAGTTGTTACCAAAAAAGGGCAGCTAAGTTAAGACTTACGCACTACTAAATATTAAACTTGGTTTAAATGTAACTACGTATGAGCTAAATATTTGTGTAGGCATCCAACAAGGAGTAATGGTTGAAATAAAACAGCAGATCGATTGATTTGAATCAATAAGCTCATGTTTTACCTGACAGACTTCAAGACATATCCGATGATATTGATTTTTACACTCATTTGCATTTTAAGAGAGAGAACATTATGGGAATAAATGACTTGTTAGGGGCTTTTCAACATGAATTTCGATCTAAACAGAGCAAATGTGCATCGCTCCATGTTGTACATGTCAAATGCAATCGATCATAATAAATAAATGCAATGTCTTGTTTTTTTGTTTGTTTTTTGTTTTTACCAGTAATCACTTATTTCTCCTTATTTCAAACACAGTTCCTGAATTATGTTTACATATAAAAAAAATATATATATATATATATATTATGTTGTTTCTTGACAATATATATATTTCAATAGACACATTCTCCCTTAAGAAAAAGTGCAAACAAAATATGTCCAGAGTTAAACAAGCTAGCAGTGTTGACTTTCCATTCCAATTTAATTATATATAAATTATTGATATCTGATTTGACAAATACTTGAAATTATAAAATAATCATGAATCATTTTCTCCAAATATATTTATTTATATTTATTTTTATATTTTTCCTTTTTTTTTTCACTAAAACAGAAAAGAAAGGAAGCAAAAACAATTAAACAAAATGTAGGGGAAAAAATCATTTATCATATTGGGTTACCTGCCATAATAAAAATAATTAAATATAAATAAAATAACTTACACTAATAATATTGAAAAGAATAAAAATATATTAGATAAAGATATATTAGAATATAAAGAACTTATTTTTAAATAATTTTGGTCTATGATTACATTCTTAAAATCACTACATAAGACTTAACAAAAAGCATAGTATTTTCATATTCTTAGCACAAACTATTCTGTGAATAGAGTATAACAAGTTTCTACTTGATGTCAGAGAAATTAAGCCAAGAAACTGCTGCCTCGCTGTAATAGTATCACATACAGATTTCCTAGAATTAGTGCATAAATCTCCTGACCGAGAAAAGGATCTTTTTTTTTTTTTTAAAGGTGGAATAGGGTCCAGTTTTCCATCTGGGATTATTCTGGCATCTCAAGATTTAGAATAAAGTGTAATAGAGGACAACCGCCCCTCCTCCAACTACCTTCTGTCTTGTTTACTCATCCTTTCTCTTTCTCTTCCCAGATTTTTCTGTTCTCCAGTATTCCTAACCTTAGAAACTCTGTATCTAAGAAAATAGTTAGATTCATTTGAATGTTTACTAGGGCTGTCATATTAAATTAGTTTGATTAATTATACAAAAAATGCAATTAAAAAATTAGTACAATTAATCATGCCCCCTGACCTGTACATAAATTCTGTAATAAGGGATTTTCTAACAACAGAAGCTATTCAAGCTTGAATGCAATGACCAAAGACCAACTCGACTACACTGACTAAAAATGATGGAAAACAGCCCTAATTTTCACTGTTGTACTGCCTCCTTTTTTTTGCAAACTGAAAACACAGTAACATGTCGTGATTCAGTCACAATGAAATATGAGGTGACACTGATGTGGAAGTGCAAAAGAAATTCATATCAAATCATGAAAAAGCGGCCAAAATATGGTTTCAGGTGCCATGCGTCATTAAATACACAGCAATGCAAATACAGAAAGCAAATATACAAAATATGCCCACCAAAAAGTGTTTCTGCAGCCTGAAGAAAAAAAAAATTGATAATGAAATGAAAAATCTGTGGTATGACTACAAAAACACAAATATTTCCTTCATAATACTTGTTTGTGCAGTGTGCAGTTTCTAAGCCATTAGTGGCGCCAAACAATGACTGTTTGGTCAAAATAATGACTGTTTCCAAACAGGTCCCATAAACAGAGCAGTTCCCACTGAGATGAATGAAATGCTAAGTAAATGCTGGGTTAGTTTTCTCCAGGTCATATACACCTCCTTGACTGAACCACTAAAACAAACAAAGCAATGATAAAAGCACCACAAAGTCTAAATTTTTTTTATACTTTCCAGGAAAATTGGTCTCTGTGCATTAAGCTAAGAGACAATGAGTAAAAAAATACACTGAGCTCAGTGTTTTTAAAATTGTTACATATTTTATGTGATCTATGCTCTACCCATATTTCTTCATTTATATTATATTTTCTAGTGGATAGAGTTTCTTGGAGTCGCTGTTTGTCTAGATAAAGGACAAGATGAATGAAACAACGATGTACACACAGTTTCCTTCATTGTGATTAATGTCTTTTGGCAAAGTCTATGAATATGGCACACATTTGTGTTTTATTGCTTATTTTTAAGCATTACAGGAATAAATTGTTTTTGTTTGTTAGATACGTTTGCTAAACTATTATCTAACGTACAGTTAAGCTAGCATTAAACATTTATAGTTTTAAACATTAAATGTCTGCTTCACTGCTTAAAATGATTATTTTAGCCTTTCTTGATATTTTTCATTGCATAAAACTTCAAAATCTTACATCAGTCTATTTGTTGTTGTTGTTGTTGTTGTTGTTTAATTGATATTCAGTTCACTGCAGTATAAACTATTTACATTTTTAACCAATCTTCATTAACAAAACCCACAATATTTACCATAGTATTTAAATTTTGTGTGCAACACTTATATATAATATAATTATTTGGACCCTTTCTATACAGTAAGGTGGAAATAAACAAACAAATGAATGAATAAATATTCACCCAGGTTACTGTAAGAAAAAAAGTGAAATAAATTCCATAATGATAATATAAATTGTAATTATTTATAATTTAAAATTAAGTTTAGTCCCAAACTAGTTTCCCCCATTAGCTGAGAGCTTAATTTAGATTTACAGAGTTTAAATTTAAACTGGCAAACTTGTTTTACATCTACCGTGTGTCTGTTTGTGTTAATATATATATAAATATAACTGCACATTATATTAAACTAGTTTGCAAAGGTGATGTTAACAACTCATAAAAGCAGACAGTCATTTACAGATTACAAGGCTGCTGTTATATTTGTTCATAGGGGTTTATTGTTTTTCTTTTCTTTTTCTTTTCTTTTTTTTATTATTTTTTTAATTATTATTATTGGGATTTAGATATTCATTCATTGCTGCCCCACAAAGTAGTCTGGCCAGGTTTTGAATACACATTTGTGTTTTTTAAAGTTCTTTGATGACACTGTCCCGCTGGGTGACCCATGACAAACCTAATGCTTTAAATTGGTTTTGTATTCATCTGATTTCACGATACCATGCACACGCTCATGTCATCCAGTGCCAGAGGCAGCACAACAATCCAAAGACATCAGTGAACTTTCCTCCTCATTGGCACAAGGGAAAGAGTTCTTTTCTAGCTTTCCTTTGGCTACAATCTTGTAACTCCCTCAGATAATTCTGTTTTCTGTTCTCTTTTCCACTGTTTATTGCTGGACACACAGTGACACATGACAAGAAAATGACTTCACTTTTCTTTGGACAGGGTTGAATGAGTGAGAGAGCAAAGCAGCGACTAAAGAGGAGTTTAGTTCTAAAAGTAAAGCTCAATAACTCACTTGAAATCTGCACATTTCTGTCTGCCTCTTAAAGAAGCCAGTGTCATTTAATTTTTATCATCTTTATTTTATTTGTTTTATTTGTTTATATACACACCTATAAATAAATAAAAGAAAAATGTAGAAAAATGACGAAAGCATGTAAAATATCTAAAACAGTTTAAAATTAAAATGGGAACTGAAAACAAAAATAAAAGTTCCATCTAAATATTAATAAATAATATATAAATCATACTAAAATAACACTTCATAATAATAATTGCAATTATTCACATTTTTGCAGATAATGAGAGATTTCAGTTTTATTTGTAGAAATGTTTGTACAAATATACAAATATTTTATATAAATAAATAAATAAAAAGATTTATATACATTTAAAAATATTTAAAAATAAAACTATAAAATATTATTTTATTTGTACAAATATTTGTAAATAAAATATTATTTTACCCTAGCAACCGCTTAGCAACAATAACGACAACCAAAAAAAAAAAAAAAAAAACACATCAACACCATATCATTCTATTTGCAACTGCTAGAATCAAACACCACACACATTTTTATCAGAAAACAATTTCAGTGTTCACTTAAATGTTTCATAGTGCGACACAAAAAAGGTCAGCCAGTCAGCTATACATCAATGGAGAAAAAACAACAACAGAGACAACCATTGTTGTGCAAAAAACACTGATTTTATTCCCCATAACTGCAATTTAACTCTCCAAATCATGACAATCCTATTGCCAGTCAATCATCTTTGAGTAAGAGGCCCTGTTTATCTTTACATGCCAAATGTCAGTTGGCTTTTCAAGAACATAATGTAATGTAGCACAAATCATATTTACACACACACTGTACTTCCTACATGTGCAGTGCTGTTACTGATTGTTATATAACTCTTTTGTTTTCCGGCTCTGTCTTCCAGCACTAAAGCCTAAAGCTTCTTAGCATGTAATACAAAGCGTGTATGAATATATACAGTAATTGGGGAGCTAAGCTGATGTTTAGATTACATCAGGACACTTAAACGTGAAATTCGTACATGCTAAAACCCATCTAATTCTATGAAAATGATGTTGGGGTCAGAGAAGCTCTTGCCTTTCTTTCCACAGCTTTATATAAGATGTCGATGTGAGGTCACCAGGGATTGCTTAATGATTTTATGATTACATCTAAGAACAACAGGCAGAGAGCTGAGGAACACAGCATGTGTGTTTATGCTGCAATCTGTACTAAGCCTCTTATAACAGGCAAATGGCTGAGTGAAAATGTGTGTAAAGTCAAGTGTCAAATCGAAATAATATCTGAATATCCTTCTCAGCAGCAGCTCAACAATGCAAATTCAATGAAGTATATTGTCCAGAGAGATTTACTAATTGGGACTGTACCAGAAGTAATTGAAGTTTTCAAGACAATATACTGACTATGTGATATAGTCATATAAAGAAGACAGAGGGTACTGAGTGTGTAAATGCAGTGAACTGATTCCATTAAATGAATGAAACGCCAAAAAATACAGCCATATAGCCCCTATTAATCAGCCTTTTCTCATATTTTACTCATAGCAATATTTCAAGACAAAACAAACTAAAAAAAAATTAAAAATATGAAATGTATACATTTCTGTAGCATTAAGATGGTTGGCCCCGCCCACTGTGAAATCCCATTGGTTCAAAATAATTAGTTATTTAAAAAAAAAAAAAAAAAAGACTTTTAAGTCTAATTTAATAAAATTATTAAATTACTTGTTGTATAACAAATCTCTCAAGGCAAAATCATGTTCAATTAACATTTCACCCAAAATCAAAAATAGATTATGCTTTTATAAAGAAAAAACTATTTTGTGATTATCAAGAGGCTTTGCATAAAAATATAATACACAAAAATATAAAAATGTATTTTATATTATAAAAATATATCTTTGTTTATTATAATAATAATTACAAAAATCATCATAAGTAATATAAATAATTGTAACTTTGCAATATTGAGGTATTATTATTTATCAACATTAAGAATTATGAGATTTCTTAACACTCCAAAAATATATAAATAAATAAATAAATAAATAAAATAATAATAATGCTTGAATGCATTATGATAACGAGAATGAGGGTAATTAAACAATAAATTATCACTGTGTGTGTGTCATAATGCAAAATAAACAGCCAATTTATTTATTTTTTTCTTTTGATTTTGGGATAAAATGTGTCCTAAGCAAGTTTTTCCACCCAATTTTATTTGAGTTTATAAGAGTTTCAGGAAATGTATTTTTTACTCTTCACTTTCATTTCGTGTCTTACTCTGGGGTACAAAGCTAGTGGTCAGCTGAAGTGTCCCAGGATAAATTAAGCCAGGATTTCCTTATCTGGGAGCTACAGGTACCTACCCCGAAAATGACTTAAACTGCGCAACTGCAGGAATTGTACCCCTGGGCTCATGTAATCTAAACCCCACTGATAGTAAAACTCCAAACAAAAAACAAAGATAACTGACACCAACAGTCAGCATTAGGGCTCAGAGAGATGCTCCACTGCTTTCACCACAGAGTGTTTCTGTGTCTGACTCACAGCAGAGGAAGATGGACCTGCCAGAGGATAACCTCTTTAAAGTGTCCATTAAGATGCCTCCATTAATCTCTAAGCAGCCAGTGATGACCGGTGCGCGGGTGTGACAGCGGTGCCCTTCACTCTGCCCACTGTCATATATTTCTCTTTCAGCCCAGCGCAGGGAAACACAACAGCATGACAGAAAATGTTGCCACTTCCTGTTCTGGATGCATGCTAGGATCATCGTTATATTCTCCTTTGACCTTATATATTTGAAATATTTAAAAAAACCTAATCTAAAAAAATTTAATTTTATTAAATTATAAGAAATGGTCGACTATTTTTTGCATGACAAAAATAATATCTGAATTTGTCAGGTGCTTGCTTTATTATATAATATATTTTATTATGTTTGTATTAATTAGTAAATATTGGACAAGCATTTTAAGAGCCCTTTTAACGATTACTTGAAAAAACTTGGAAAAAAAAAGAAAAATTTGAATGCCATCAAACATGGTTTTGATCCCTTTGCTAAACCTTTGCTAAATGGTTTGGAAAATGTAAAACTAATTATGACCAATTTTGCTGTAAGAAACCTTGACCTGGACTTTGTGGAGCAGAATTAAGAGCTACAGAAGTGTAGACTATGTTCTCTTTAATTGTGGGTAGATGATTGGATGAACAAAGCAAATGAAGTTACTGACAACTGGTCAGAATAAGTAATACTGAAGGTCAAACCAATATACACGCATGTCTGGACACAGTATAGCAGCTTATTTATGAGTCAAATACTGTATGTGCACACTGACCAACAGCGCAAAAGTCTTTCTGGACCCCTCGCATACTCTTCGTCAAACCCTCTTCTTTCGCTTAATCACCTGGGGTGTGTATCTCGGCGAGCTCCATGGGACTGATCCGTACGGATTCCTCCAAAGGTCAACCAGAGCCCCGCAGACTTGTAAGAGTCCAATTAATACTAGCTCAGTGGAGCAACATTATTTATTTAGCACTGAAGAGGAGGAGGAGGAGGAGGAGGAGGAGGAGGAGGAGAGAAAGAGAAGAAGATCAATGAAGGTTTGGAACTTAATTACCACTTTCACTCGACAGGCCTCTTTCAAAGTGGCATAATCCCTCTACTGTCTGCGGTGGGTCTGAACACACTTAAACCGCTATGAGGAAGAATTATACAGATCACGCTCAAGAGTGTGTTTGGCATATTTAACTAAAATTCATGCTACTTAGTCAGATTCCAAAATAATAGTAAACCTTGTTTGAAGCCTGTAGGTCTTTATGTACACTTAAAAATATATTTTTTCTTACAGTTATTTGAAAACAGTTTTTGTTTTAACTTAAAACATTATTTATTTACTTCAAAATGTTCAATTATTGCAACTGCAATTATATCACATTATGCTTTTAGAAATATATATATTAGACCAATTATGTTTACGCCTTTTAATTATAATGCATGAAGTAAAATGCATTTTATATCATTATACATTTTTATTTATTTTATTTATTTTTTTATTTTTTTTTAAGCCATGATAGCTGTGGTTATAATTATGAGAACACTGAACTGATTATAAGGTGCACTGTAAAGCATTATAATACATTATGAATGGGTAGTCAGCATGAAATACATTTGGGAAGTTGAAATGTTCTGCAATGTGACATGCTGTACTTCATCTCAAAGTAATTTAAAGAGCATTTTGCTAATTCTTTGATAATTATCATATATATTAATTGAGAGGCTCTACAGATAACGGAATACTGGTGCTTATAAAAAATCATTTGTCACACCGCAGAACCATTTAAAATGACCTAGCAAAGGCAAAAAGGTGATTAAACATGGGAATAAACTTAAAAGAAAAAGTCACCATCAGTTACAGCACCCAAAATACACACTTTTCCTATATAAAATGCAAGATAAATTCTTGATATTTATCATTTTCAAGGACATCAACTACCCGAAGATCCAGTCCCAGCCTGAATTTTTGGAATATCTCTGAATCTTCTGATTTTTTTTTTTTTTTTTTTGTAAATTCCTATGAACTTATTTATGCAATATTCAGTGCACTATTTTATATCCTAACTGATATTTAAATTATTAGTTTCAATGTTCAATTATTAACTCCTTGTAATGACTTAAACCTTTAAACATACTTATTCTCCCTAATACATAACACCCTTCTGTACATATACTACTTGTATATATATTTTATTTTATATTATATTTTATAGCATTCATATTATTCTGTAAATATGGCTATTCTTCTGTAATTCCGTCTGTTTCAGTTTCTAAGCATCTGCCAGTTGATCACACTTGGCCCATGAAACTCATTTGATTGATTCTGCAGATTTCAGTGGACTGGAGATGAGACTACGTCACTTTTATTGCTGGTTAAAAATGAGAAAATCAAATTACTTAAAAACAATAACAACAAGAGGCTTCGGTGAATGTGCAGAATATTGTGAATGACATATTTGGACATTAGTGTTCAGATTCAGTGTGGGCCTGCAAAAAAATGCATTATATATGCAACTTCATTAAAAAAAAAAAAAGAAAAAAAAATGTTATCCAGGGTAAGTATACAGCGCGCTGCTAACAGTCCCACCACCTCCACCCCGTGTGTTTCTCTGCACAGGCCCGGTGCACTCAGGACGCGATCTGCCCAGATGTCCTTCACGCCGGCGCCGGGACACCACGGACCCTGGGTGCATCCGCAGCGGAGGACGCGAGCCAGGCCCCGGGCGACGACTTCTCCCCCTCCGGTCTTCGAGATCTCCACACGGAACCGCTTCTCTCCCCTCCGCGAGACGGAACGCGACGCTGTGATCGTCGGAGACTCCATCGTCCGACACGTCCGTGCTACGTTAGCCGAAGGTAAAGTGCACACTCACTGTCTCCCTGGTGCTCGTGTTCTCGATGTTTCTGCGCAGATACCCGCGATCCTGAAGGCCGACGAGAGCCCCAGAGCGGTCGTGCTTCACGCCGGGGTTAACGACACCACACAGCGGCAGACGGAGACGCTGAAGAGGGACTTCAGGAGCCTGATCGAGACGGTTCGCAGCACGACGCCCACGGCGACGATCATCGTGTCAGGACCGCTGCCCACGTATCGACGAGGACACGAAAGGTTCAGTAGACTTTTTGCTTTAAATGAATGGTTATTGTCATGGTGTAAAGAACAGAAACTGCTCTTTGTTAATAATTGGAATCTTTTCTGGGAGCGACCTAGGCTTTTTCGCGCTGATGGCCTGCAGGACTGCTGTCGGACAACATCTCCAGGACTCTACGCTCCATTTGACTAGTAAGCCAATTCTCAAATAACTGCTATGATGGCTTTTGTTCTACCCACTTAAATAGAAGTACTTGCGCTGTCCAATCTATTAAGACTGTGTCTGTTCCCCGAATAGTGAGGTCAAAATATAAATTTAATGTAGGATCTAGAAAAAATCTTATTGTGATTAAACCAGAAAAACGTAAAATAAATTAACAAAAACAATTTTTAAAGTTTGGGCTCATAAACATTAGATGACTCACACCCAAAGCAGTTATTGTAAATGAAATGATCACAGATAATAGTTTTGATGTACTCTGCTTGACTGAAACCTGGCTAAAACCAAATGATTATATTGGTCTAAATGAGTCTACTCCATCAAACTACTGTTATAAACATGAGCCCCGTCAGACTGGTTGTGGGGGAGGTGTTGCAACAATATATAGTGATATTCTTAGTGTTACCCAGAAAACAGGATACAGGTTTAAATCATTTGAAATACTTATGCTTAATGTTACACTGTCAGATATGCAAAAGAAATCTATCGTATCTCTTTCTCTGGCTACTGTGTATAGACCACCAGGGCCATATACAGAATTCCTAAAAGAATTTGGAGATTTCCTCTCAGACCTGTTGGTTACCGCTGATAAAGCGCTGATTTTCGGAGATTTTAACATTCATATTGATAATACAAATGATGCATTAGGACTTGCGTTTACTAACTTATTAAACTGTTTTGGAGTAAAGCAAAATGTCACCGGGCCCACTCATCGTTTTAATCATACGCTAGACTTAATTATATCGCATGGAATCGATATTACTGACATAGATATCGTACCTCAAAGTGATGATGTTACTGACCATTTCCTTGTATCGTGCATTCTGCGTATTAATAATAATAACTATATAGCTTCGCGTTATCGTCCGGGCAGAACTATTGTTCCAGCCACCAAAGACAGATTCGCAAATAACCTGCCTGATTTATCTCAACTGCTCTGTGTACCCATAAATACACATGAACTAGACAAAATGACTGGCAATACGGGGCACTATCTTCTCTAATCTGAAGCTGTTGCCCCCATCAAATTGAAAAAGGTTAGAGAAAAACGTACTGTGCCATGGTACAACAGTAATACCCACGCTCTCAAGAAAGAAACTCGTAGTCTTGAGCGCAAATGGAGAAAAACTAACTTGGAAGTTTTTAGAATTGCGTGGAAAAACAGTATGTCCAGCTATAGACAGGCTCTAAAAACTGCCAGGGCCGAGCATATCCACAAACTCATAGAAAACAACCAAAACAATCCAAGGTTTTTATTTAGCACAGTGGCTAGATTAACAAATAACCAGACGCCACCCGATCTAAATATTCCCTCACAGTTAAATAGTAATGACTTTATGAATTTCTTCACTGATAAAATAGATAATATCAGAAATACAATAACAAATGTAGATTCTACAGTGTCTAATACTTTAGGTTTATCTATCGCACCCAAAGATAAACTGCAGTGCTTTACAACTATAGGACAGGAAGAGCTAAATAAACTTATCACTGCATCTAAACCAACAACATGTTTATTAGATCCTGTACCCACTAAATTACTGAAAGAGTTGTTACCTGTAGCAGAAAAAACGCTTCTCAATATTATTAACTCGTCGTTATCTTTAGGTCACGTCCCAAAACCATTCAAGCTGGCGGTTATTAAGCCTCTTATTAAGAAACCACAACTAGATCCTAGTGAACTGGCAAATTACAAACCCATTTCAAATCTTCCATTTATGTCTAAAATTTTAGAAAAAGTTGTGTCTGCTCAATTGTGCTCCTACCTGCAAAAAAATGATCTCTATGAAGAATTTCAGTCGGGTTTCAGGCCCCATCATAGCACAGAAACTGCACTTGTTAAAATTACAAATGACTTGCTTCTTGCATCAGACCAAGGCTGCATCTCATTGCTAGTTTTACTTGATCTTAGTGCTGCGTTTGACACCATAGATCACGACATACTCATAGATAGATTACAAAACTATACAGGTATCCAAGGGCAGGCTTTAAGATGGTTTAGATCCTACCTGTCCGATCGCTACCACTTTGTTTATCTAAATGGGGAGTCATCTCATTTATCACCAGTAAAATATGGAGTGCCACAAGGATCTGTCCTAGGTCCTCTGCTATTTTCAATATACATGTTGCCCCTTGGTAATATCATTAGAAAATACGGGATTAGTTTCCACTGTTATGCTGATGATACTCAACTATATATCTCAACAAGACCAGGTGAAACTTCTAAATTATCTAAGCTAACAGAGTGTGTTAAAAATGTAAAAGATTGGATGACCAATAATTTTCTCCTATTAAATTCAGATAAGACAGAGATATTACTTATTGGACCAGAAAACATTACACAGAATCTCGTAGATTACAATTTGCAACTAGACGGATGTACTGTTACTTCCTCTACTGTAAAAAATCTGGGTGTTATATTAGACAGTAACTTGTCTTTTGAAAATCATATTTCCCATGTTACAAAAACAGCATTCTTCCATCTTAGAAACATTGCCAAGCTACGAAACATGTGACCTGTTTCTGATGCAGAAAAGCTAGTTCATGCATTCATGACCTCTAGACTGGACTATTGTAATGCACTGCTAGGTGGTTGTCCTGCATCCTCAATAAACAAGCTACAGGTAGTCCAAAATGCAGCGGCTAGAGTCCTTACCAGGTCAAGAAAATATGATCATATTACCCCAATACTACAGTCTCTGCACTGGCTACCTATTAAGTTCCGTATCAATTACAAAATATTATTACTTACTTATAAGGCCCTTAATGGCTTAGCTCCTGCGTACCTAACTAGTCTTCTACCACGCTACAACCCATCACGCTCCCTAAGGTCACAAAACGCTGGACTTTTGATAGTACCTAGGAAAGCAAAGTCCACTAAAGGAGGTAGAGCTTTTTCGCATTTGGCTCCCAAACTCTGGAATAGCCTTCCTGATAATGTTCGGGGCTCAGACACACTCTCTCTGTTTAAATCTAGATTAAAAACACACCTCTTTGGCCAAGCATTCAAATAATGCATCTCATAATTTTGGACTGCAGTTATATCTGATCAAATGTGCATTATTATTCTTTAGCTTGGGTTAAACGAATTAATTTTACTTGGCTGGAACAGCAGCTAATTATGTCTCTATTTGTTTCTCTGCTTTGCCACGGGATTTACATCCTGTGGTAACTAGGATTTACACAAGCTCCAGTCTGGATCCAGAACACCTGAGAAGAGATGATGCCAGCCCCTCAGAGGACCTCAGATGATGCTAACCCAGAGACAACATACAGAACTACCACATTTTGCTATAAGTTTGATTGCATAATTGCTGTTAATAGTGTTAATCGTCTGTTTGTTTACGTCTTTTTATTGATTTTTCTGAACATTTCTGCTATATGCACATGAACTGACAGTCACCACTGATAAGCTACTAAATATTGTAGAAACTTAATTTTCTGTAAAGTTGCTTTGTAATGATTTGTATCGTAAAAAGCGCTATACAAATAAACTTGAATTGAATTGAATTGAATTATAACTAGTAATAACTATTAAAAATATTTGTTGTTGTTGTTGTTTTTCCTCATTTTTTTAAAAAAAGTCTATGCTCACTAAGGCAATTATTTGACCAAAAATACAGCAATATTGTGAAATATTATTAAAACTTAAAATGATTGTTTTACATTTTATGTTTCTTGAGCAGCAAATCAGCATATTAGAATGAATTCTGTGACACTGAAGAGTTATGATGCAAAAAAAAAAAAAAAAAAAATGCAGCTTTGCATCACAGGAATAAATTACATTTCAAAATATAGGCTATTAAATAGAAAACAGTTACACAATATTACTTTTTTTTACTGTATTATTGATCCTATATTTATAATTGAGTTACCAAGCATTGATATCCCATCTACTTTCACATCATAAAGTAAAGAACAGATGAAAAGCATGCAGTGAGGGTGAGAAGAGTGTTTGTTCAGGTTTCTGCAGTAATCACTGTCCTCAGACTCTCTCATCCAGAACCAATCCCGCTCTGCTTACCAGGGCTTTAGATATGAATATGAGGAACACAAGGACCAACAATTAGTCTTCTGTAGTAAAGCATTACTGCGGCACTCCGGAGCTAAAACACATTGAAGAGCTGACCAAAAAGCAATTCATTTTCCTTCTCTGGTATGTTTTAAAACAATTCATGAAAGATCACAGCAATGAACGGAAATGTTATTTCAAGGCTAGCAAGGATGAGACATTCAGAAGTGTCATTTCAAAGTAATGGGACACATCTGCACCTGGGCTCTCTGTAACCTGACGTGTCAAAGTATCGCTGCCTGTAATTGGACGAGCTGGTGAATAACCCGAGAAAAGCCGAGTCATTATGATATGACTCAGTATGTCACAGCAGTGGTTGCACTGAAATATATACAGGTTAAACATTGTATCTGTCACACTGCAAGACAGAAGCAAAACAGGAATGATAGCCCAATATTTATTGAGTGCTTTAAGGCTCTTCCTGTTTAAACATTTAAAATAAACAGCCAGATAGCAATGCAAATTCTGCTCAGATGCATATCAGTCTGTTTGTTTGTTTGACTTTCTGACTGATTGTTTAATGAACACACATTCACTGTAGAACAATAATGCTGGAAATGATTTCTGTGAATCATTATAAAAGTAGAGCTGCTAACATTTTATGGTAATAAATATGTTTAAGACCACTTAAAGTCAGCATGAAATGTAATCCACAGGGTTATTTTAGTATTATTTAGATAATATACTTTTTATTTTTTTTAATTTTTAATTTTTATAGTTTTCATTTTAATTTTAGTTCAAACTTAGTCATTGTATTGTGTATGTCATATTTATTTATATTATTTAATATGTCTAGATAGTTTTTATTTTTATTTCAATTTTAGTACATCAAGAAGTACTAAATGGCTTTTATCAAATCAAATTTGTCCCCACATGTGACCAGATATATGTATGTGTGTGTGTAATTGTGTGTTCTAAGGTCTAAGTATATGAACATGAGGTGTGAACATGAACTTTTGTACTTTTTTTTTTTTTTTTTTTGTGTAAAGTGTAAATCTTATTACTCATGTATGTTTTATATATTGTAGCTTAACATCAGCCTGCCCAGGGACTACGGGTGAAAATTAGCTCTTGAGCTAAAACCCGGTACTATGCATCTCTCCCTTTAAGGTTAATGTTTATTGTACGCTGTCCCTGTTTCTTTAAATAAATAATAAAAAAAAAAAGTAAATAAAAATGAAAGATTAAACTAGCTGAAATAAAATGTTTTATTTTTTATTTACATTTATTTATTTATTTATTTTGAGTAAAGTTTATTTCTTTCCAAGTATCAGAACCTCAACAGATCATATATTTTTGTATTATGAAACAGTGTTGTTATAATTAACTAAAACTATATCCACATACGTTAAACACAGTAAACTACACATGAATAAAATACATCAAAAATAAATAAACACAAACACACACACACACACACACACACACACACACACACAAACATATATATAAAACTAATGCTGAAAAAAACAACAACTATACAGGCATTAAAAAAATGACAAAAACAAACAACAAAATGAAAATTTTAACAAATATTTTAATGGAAAAAAAAATCATGAGGTTAATCACAACTAATTTTTATAATGGACAGGCCTAATTGTAAGCGTCCTGTAAAGCGCAGCGCTATCAGGCTGTATGTGTGCAGATGTTCATATATGATTCTAATGAATTACTCCGGCCATCTGGGTGAGAGTTAGATGTCCTGAGATGATCCATGATAGGTGTCATATACAGTTCAACATTATTAGATGAATTATAGCAACAAACTGTAATTGAGATTAAAAGCTATGACAACATGCGCAGGCAGATATCACAAACCATGCTCACACAATGTGATTGGTAAAAATAAAGAGCAAGGGCTTCAGAATAATAAAGTATAAAACTGAATTCTGCTCTACAGTAAAAAGTAAAAGAAAGAAATAAAACACTTACACAGTTTCAGAGGTTCCTTATGAACATCCAATAAATATTCAAATAAAAGTGGATAGAGACAGAGCATTTTAATGAACAATTGCAGAGACCTTTTATTTTTTTTTTACTACCAAGCATATATTAATTATGTAAATAGGGCTCATTTTAAATTCATGTTAACTGATTAAATGAATTCAATGTATTACAAAAAGCTCATAATAAAGTTCATGTCTTTTAATGTTACAAGAACCACAGGGTAACTTCAAATTGAGTCCCTGTATACAGAAGTGCATTTATGATTTAGTGCCATTCCTTGCTCATATAGACTTTTACATTCATGCATCTGGCATGTAGTTTTATCTAAAGTGACTTACAGTGCATTATAGCACATGGCTCTGCATGGGAACAAAGTAAATATGCAAAACAATAGATGTTTTGTAATAGTCTTATGGATGAATTGTGCCATGAAATGATCTGGGACAAGCATGCATATTTTATGATCATCATATATCATTTTTGAATCATATGCAGAGGTTGCATGCAAAAATACAACCATATGTTGCCCTCCGAGGGTGCCCATAACAGTTCAGGATCTATAGATATACACACAAAGCAAACCATGTGTGGTGCTGCACTGAGCTGGTGCATTAGACTCAAACACGGAGAAACAAAAGGTAGATATAATTACCTGAACAGTAGCCACATCTCTGTTTCAGATGTGGTGCAGAATGCAAAAGTTATTGCGAATGAAAATGGCCTTGACTCAGTCTGTTAGATATGTAGATTCAACATAATGACCCCAGTGAAAGCTATTCAGCAATGTGATTTCACACAGTGAAACAGACTGTACTAAGTGCTTCAGAATGTGTGGTAAGAGCGTCTCATTATAAAATGGAAGATACTGATTGAAATCCTACATTGGCAGAGGTAATGCAGGCCGTTCACTATAACCTCACAAAAAGCTCTCACCTTCTCTATTGATATTAAAATGGAGTCTTTTTTCATTTCATAATACTGTAGTAATACATGTTACTGGCCCATGCACTGTGCAAAAACTTTAAATAAATAAATGTTATTAAGAGTTATTCATTCATTGACATTTTTATAATAAAATGTATTTATTTCTCAGCTAAACCACAATTTACATGAAATTACATGTAATTTAAAATAATAACTAAATAATAAATAACTTTTTACTATAATTACCTATTTTAATTTATATATAACCTAAACTGCAAATGATGAATAATTGCATGAAATGCAGAAAATAAGTACATAAATAATAATAATAATAATAATAATTATTATTATTTAATGATAATAATGATAATAATTTAATGTAATTTTTAATAATTCATATTATATGATTAAATTTATCATCTAAACCACAAATGGTGTATAATTATGTATATATGCATTTATTTATTAATTCATTTAGTTTCAGTTAAATGCATAATTGCAAACAAATAAATAAATACCATTAATAACAACATTATTTAGTGCCTAAACTGCAAATGGCACATAATTTACATTGTAAAAACATAAAACATAGTGCATGTAAAAAACACAATGCATAAAACATAATGCATATGTAATTTTTCAAAAATAAAATCAAGTTTATTTATTTAAAATAAAAATAGACATCATTTTTTATTTATATAAAAAAACATACATAATTACCGTTTTTTTTTTTTTTTTTTTTATCCCTATACTGCAAATGTCATGCACCTATTCACTCGGGAAACACAAGAAGATCTCTCATAGTATTTCAGATAAGGTAGCAAAGGTAATTTTTAAGACAGATTTGCAGAGGATTGCCTACAGTGCATTCTTCTGGTGATGAACTGATGAGGTTTGGTGAGGTTGCAAACACAGAGCTGGTGGAAGATGTGCTACATGATTGGTTTACTATAAATAATGCAAGCGTACAAATATTGATATTGATCTAAATTGATAGTTTGGAGAAGATAGCTTTTTGGAATGCATAAACACGGCTAATGAACTTCACTGGATCTGAGGTTTAATCATTTCTGATGGGTTTTGAAGACAATTTGATTACCCCCACAGACCATTTCCCCCGACAGCTTTCTCTGCCTTCATTTTAACATGCACTCATCAACTTTGCTACTTAATCTCAACCGTACAAAATAATCAAACTAATCATTTTGTTTTTGAAACCAAACAGTAATATTATATATATATATATATATATATATATATATATATATATATATATATATATATATATATATATATATATTTATATAATATTATAAATATATATATTAATACATAAACGACTGAAGTTTTCAGCTGTCAAGCATGCTTTAAGCCTGGATTTATCAAATCTTTGGAAAATAAAAAGAAATGGCCTAAGCCGTGAATCTTGGTGTGGTGGGTCTGGTAATGTTGTGCTTAATAATCTGGTGGAACATATGCCATTAGTCCCTCATTTCCCTGAAACGGCTTTTAATGGACCACTTTACTCACACAAATCCAGCAGAGCGTTCTCAACAAGTGATTGGAAAACTTTGTGGCAACTTATCTCTGAAAAATTACATAATTTTTGCCATGATAACATTATGCAACAAGTACACAGATTCAGATAAATTCCATGCATTGCACTTTGTACATTTCTTACTATTTTCACATCAGCTAGTCATGCAGTCATTTCCCAGACACGTGTTTCTAAACTGTTACACTGTTTTATTCATTTTTTATTTATATTTTTATTTTTTCAAAAGCTGCATCGTAATATGATGCAATAAAGGAGGATAAGATTATGGGTGCCGGTCAGACAGCAGTCTGACTGTAATGTTTTCTGAAAGATTGCTGATAATACATTTTTAAAATTCATTTTCCCTTTATGTTTAGGACACTTTGTTTCATCTTTTACCCAAACAAACCTCTGTCATGAATATTAATGCTTTGTGACTTCTGCTGAAAACTTATTTAAAAGATATTTAAAGCAGTTTACTTAATGTTTGTGGCCACATTTCACATCACTTCACTTCACTTAAACCGCATTATTCCTCTGATGTAATTTATGACTCATAAATACGTTATAAATAAATATGTTTTAAAGTAAATACTGTCATCATGTTCTTTCGGCTTCAGCCGGATTGACTCTAGCATGACTGTGATCTAAATCTAATATGGGACAAGAGGGTTGAGTAAGATTCAGAATTTAAGAATTGGCTGCTTTTCCGTTTACATTCATAATACATTCATAATCCTGATATGCAGGAAACATGACAGAGACACATCTCTCTAAACGTTCAATTCTGTCAAAACAATTAACAAAGAAATTTATACTTTTATTCAGTATAAATTTGTATTATATATATATATAAACATTTCTATTTTGAACAAATACTGCTGTTTTTAACTTTTTATTCATCAAAGAATCCTGAAAAAAGTATCACAGATTCAAAATAAATAAATAAATAAATAAAATATTAGAAGCACAACTGTTTTCAACATAGATGCGTATTAGAATGATTTCTGAAGAATCATGTGATACTGAAGACTGTAATGGCTGATGAAAATTCATCTTTGCACCACAGAAATAAATTATATTTTAAAGTATATTTAAATTATACAAATTACAATTATTTTACATTGTAATAATATCTCACACACACTGCCGTTCAAAGGTATAATGCATTATTAAAAAAATACAAATATATAAAAAATGATATTACCATATAATTTACTTCACATTCAACACTGGACTGGAATTTAAAAGGCATTGTCAATTCAGTACTGAACATCACACAACCCTGTAGAACAATATCTAGTTTTTGGCAACCCTTATCTTGAACACAATCATCCCAGGACACACCTGAAGCAGCGCTCCAACATCACAGACACTATGTGCTCTTAGAGACATGACTCCTGTAGGTTACTGAGAATGATGGAGGAACGGAACAAAATGCACACAATCAGCAAACACAATGCATTGAATTCCCCTGGCACAAATACTGTACTGGCAAAACACAAGCTTATTGTGCAAAGAAGCAGATAGACTTTTGCGAACAGCCCACACCACATCCATCTATCTGGACAAGAGTAAAAAAATGACACATTGGAGCAGATGAAGTGTCCTCTATCATAGTTATCACTATCATGGCCAGATAGATAGAACCAGAAACCTGCAATCATGGTCTGAGACAAAAAAATACCAACAAAAACAGTAACCTACTGTACACTTCAGAGAGGTCAGAGAGATTGAACACTGTATTCTATATACTAAGGCATGATGGATTTGGGTCTTGGATCATCCATAGAGAACAGACCGATGTAGAAGTCAAAGAGGCCACACACACATGGGTGCTTTCCATGAAAAGGCCACAAAATAAAGCATGAGCAAAGAAAGAAAGAAAAAAAAGGGCATAACCTTCAGATGTTATTCATTCACCACAGGAGGTCAAACTAAATATTAAATGAGCTGCTTTATTTTAGATGAGGAATGCAATTCTGCAACCCTGTAACATTTGGGACATAAGTACAGTTTAAAACAGATTTTGCTGTGTTCTAGCTTTTGATATATATATATATATATATATATATATATATATATATATATATATATATATATATATATATATATAAAATAATAATATAATATAAAATAAGTAACATTTATTTCTCCATCCCATTACATAATAATGTCCTAAGGACAGACATAAGACAAAAGTTCACGTAATCCTAGATTACGTGAACTGTGTAAACTGTGTATTAGATTTATTTAATAACATCCCATTAATTATTCCACTGAGCTACACCAGGAGTCTCTCACTATTCTCCCCAAATGGTCACTCACATTTCCATCTGAGTCTATTTTCACTTTAAAAGCTTTATTTTATGCAACTTTTTTAATCCTTATTAGTATGTTTTATTGTGAGAATGTTTCTAAAGTAGTGAAATGATGGAAAGCAATTTGAATAAAAAATGTGAAGAATGACAGAAACATTTTCAATTAACAACCACTAAACACTATATGTTATAAAATATTTTCAAGTTATAATTAAAGGTAAATGTTTTGACATGGTAAGTAAAAAATTCATGTTTAATTCAATGTGTTTACTTGCTGCTTCTGTGAAATTATTTGTGAAATTTACGAGCAATTTTTAAAAGAAAATTGTTTCTACAACAATTTTTCCCAGTGTACGTATGAATGACTTAATGAATTTTTTTAAAAGTCTCCACTCAGAATTTTTTATTATTATTATTTTTTTTAATCCTCAGTACCCCTTCAAAGTAACAGTTATTTCTCTATCCCATTACCCAATAATGTCCTAAGGGCAGACATAAGACACAAGTGTGTCTTTGTATCCATGTTCCCGAGTCTTTATCTTATGACTCTTAGATGAAAAGCAGCCTTGTGCGTGACCCATAATGCTGAGGTGTGGATTTAGAAAGGCAGCCCGGTCTTTGACAGCGAGCTGCAGCATCGACCAGGGTAAAGGGGAGAGCAAGAGGACGACAGTCAATACACCCAGACCCAATTAAGGCAGCCTCTGAATGTAGTCAATGATGTAACTGCAGCGCCTTTCAGAAGTCATTTGATATAGTTAACCAAATATATATGAAATGCTCTTCTCACATGACAGTGTGTAGGCAGGGTTATTTATTTTATTTTTTATTTTATTTTTAAAGGTACACTGCGGCATAATAACCCGTAGCAGATTTTAGTACACAAATTTGTCAAAAAACCATTGAGCATTTACTGTAAGCACAATGTGGTGCTGGGAAATATTACATTGACTTGCTATTATTTGTTTTAGGGAAATGAAACTTTGTTCACACTAATTGCTAAGAGCGGTATAGTTCTCAAACTGTGGTACTCGTGACCCTGGAAAGCTACACCTCTAAAATAATAATAATTTGCAGAATACATTAGTGTACCTTTATACTAGTGATTTTATCATTTATGTAGAATAAAAAAAAGTATGCATATCTTAGGCTTCAATGTTAAAAAAAAAATCTACTGTTAACAAATATTTTTGTATAATAAAACATATTTTACTTCCCTTCAGAAATGCTCAAAGAACAGCCACTGAAAGACAGCACTCATTCAGGCACACAGAGCACTGAATGATGACAGAGAAACGTAATATGTAAGCTATTATATTTCACTAGACATAAAAAAATGCTAAGCTTTTTATTACAACATATTTACATGATGTGTGGCATACATTTATATAAATTAAAAATTGTTAAAAGATTAATCATGTTCTGATTTGCCTTATACAACATTAGGAAGATTTGACCCTTCCTATCAGAGCAAGCCACCCAACTTCTTGTCCAAGCTCTTGTTCTCTCCAGACTGGACTATTGTAATGCTCTTCTGGCGGGCCTTCCTGCATGTACTATCAAGCCTCTACAACTGATCCAGAATGCAGCAGCGAGGGTTGTCTTCAATGAGCCAAAAACAGCTCATGTGACTCCTCTCCTCATCAGGTTACACTGGCTACCAGTAGCCGCTCGCATCAAATTCAAGGTACTGATGCTTGCCTACAAGACGACCACTGGCACGGCGCCAACATACCTAAACTCACTAGTTCAGTCTTATGCGCCCTCCAGAAGTTTGCGCTCTGCAAGTGAACGACGTCTTGTGGTGCCATCCCAAAGAGGTTCAAAATCACTCTCATGGACTTTTTCCTGGATTGCGCCCAGCTGGTGGAATGACCTCCCGATCTCAATTCGAACAGCTGAGTCTTTACTCATTTTTAAAAAACATCTAAAGACTCATCTTTTTTGCCTGCACTTAACCAACTAATACTAGTACTTACCTTTTCTTTTTCTTGTCTATCATATTCAAAAAAAAAAAAAAAAAAAAAACCCTGGCTACGTGTTCTGTACTAGACTAACTGAGACTTGTCATAGCACTTGTATACCGTTGTTGTTCTCTCGTTGATCTGATTGTTTCTACTGTTCTCATTTGTAAGTCGCTTTGGATAAAAGCGTCTGCTAAATGATTAAATGTAAATGTAAATGTAAAATGTTCTGTAATTGTAACAAATGATAAACAAAAGTTACATCTGATCATTTGCAGCAGGCCTATTAAAGGACAAGTCAAATATGTATAGCTATAATGCTGTAAATTAATTTAAATGATAAAATTTGACATCCAATAATGGACGTGATAAGGTGTGTAATTTCTATGCTACCAGCATCACGCTAACACTACCCGCTTCTGCCACTGGTCAATAAAGCAAATAGTCCCACCTCACACATGCCATTGGTCGTGGTAAAGCTTCTACATTAAAACACTCAAACAAAACAAGCAGCGTTTTAATAGATGTGACACACAGTATTTACACGTTTCGGGGAAATACACCTACGATGAGCTTATTTTTATCTGTATATTAACATATAGCACACGACCTGTGATGAATCCCACCCTTTGACCCCGAGGTCTGTTTGTATACATTTATTTACTGTTGTACTAGTAAGTTATGGCACCTCTATATAATGTATTTATATTTCACCACTGTTTTATTACAGAATTAGTTTTAGCCATAGTACCGAAATATAGCCTATTATTTTGTTTCAGGAGTATAAATCGAACGAATAGAATGTAATAAAGAAGCCCGTACCTGTTCAGTGACGTGGTAAACTTATCACGACAAATATTCCATTAGAACTTTCCATTAGTCCAAAAGTGTGCGTATTTAAAGAAGTACTGACGTATTGTCACAGCGTTACTCAGCATATCATTATTATTCATTTACATTTTCAATAAATTATGCCAGTCTGATGCAAGTTTAACGGTTAAACGCCAACGCGCAATTACTGTGTGACGTGCATTCCATTCACACGCCAGTTACCAACGAAGAGGAGATGTGTATTCTTACCACTGGTCATTTATATATATCAGTGATTCTTAAATATATATATATATATATATATATATATATATATATATATATATGTATATGTATATGTATATGTATATGTGTATATGTATATGTATATGTATATGTATATGTGTATATGTATATGTATATGTATATGTGTATATGTATATGTATATATATATATATATGTATATGTATATATATATATATATCTATATATATATATATATATATATATATATATATATATATATATATATATATATATATATATATATATACTATAATGCATTTTCCATGTATTGATAAAAAAACAAAAAAAAAACATGCATTTTCCTTATGTATAGTTAAAAAACTAATTTTACACTGTTGCAACTGGACTGGTTTTGTTTGACAGACCTGTCAACCTTGACTGGCTGATCAAATTTAGACAATGTGAAGAGGCTTAATTATTAGAATGGGTTTGAATGGGCATGACTTTTTTTGTTTTTAAGTTGCTTAAGTCATGGCAGGTGCGAGATGTTGATGATCCTAAGGTTAAAAGATATTAACCCATGATAAAGTATAGTGTGAGTTTTAGAAAGTTTAGAAACTATGAAAGTTTGTAGTTCACTTAGTCTCCCCCCCCCCTCTCTCTCTCTCTCTCTTCCATTCTCTCTAGTGTCTCATTTGTCTGTATCTCTCGTCTCTACTTACCTTGAACGTGGAAAAGGTCACCCCACTCCTCTGAGCGTGTTGCAGGCCACGTTCACAGGAAATTAATGGTTTGTGCCAGTGATAGCCGCCGCTCGCTCCCCAGCGTAATATTTTTGGTTTACTTAAAGGACACATTTATTGAAGGAATATATAAATATGGATTCCTGACAGGCACTTAGTTTGATGCATTTGTATATCAGGCCCTTTTTTGGCTTCATTGCTCAAGTAAAGTATTTCAGAGGCAGCACATGTATAATAGACAAAGAGCTTCAGCTTTCAGCATGGTAAGAGTGCCTTGTGATCTGCTGGGTGCAGTTCTAAGCGCTGACTGATGTTCTTTCGCTCAGAATGGGGGGCCGCTGAGGGAAATCATTGGTGCATCCTTGCTGGCTGTATACACTCATACTCTCGGATTATTGTTGAAATGATTCGCCTAGCCACACCAGTGACTAGCGAAAATAATCCACTCAGCATGTCCTTTCAATGACCTGAACAACATGTAATATTTCACATATTACAGTGTGGTCAAACGTACTGTTATGGACCATTAGTCTTAATTTCTTTAAATGGAAGTGTCAAAACTGATTCTGGAAAATAAATTCTAGCCCTACAGTATGTTCTATATCCCGATGACCATCCTTTTGCATTTTAGCCCATGCTAGCGCATGATTCATTACCATCTGCTCAATATGGCCTTGACTGTCCGATTGTTACATTAGAACCCCACAGTCACCTCAACTGGCTCTATTAATCAAACTGACTGCTCTGGAGCCCCTTAAACATTTATAATTTGTGCTTTAGTGCAGATTAAAAGACACAGTCTGGTTACAAGCTGTTGCAGAGAGAAAAGCATAAGCATTGTTTGTTTAAACCCACATTGGAAATACCAAAATTTGACATTTTATTTGACAGAACGCATTTAAAATTAGTAGTTATTTATTCACCTCTGTGATCCGATGTGCTCCTCCATGTTCTGTCAGAATCACAAAGTTTCATTCTAACAAATGCAAAAGGTTTAAAGACTCATTTGGCTTCACTAAGATGATTGTGATTGTTTTTAACAGCTCTTAGAGCTCCTTCAGATTTTCAGATGTGTTATTTTTATGCTGTGCGCCTGACAGACTTCAAGCCAAAAGGCACAGACAGTTCTCTGAAGCACCCCATGCACATCCACACACACACACACACACACACCCTTGCCGAACACTATTCTTACTAATGTGATGTGGCTAGAATAGCGCTAATGAATTGACCAAATAATTCACAACATGACATGAGACACTGCTGTGTTCTCTACCTAATTCTCAGCTCTCATCTAAATGTCCCTGACATTTCTATCCAACCACTTGGATGTACTGTTTACCACATTGACAACACAATTTAGCTCCAGAGAAGCCAAATGAATTGAAGTGGTGTTGATCAGTAAATTATGTGTCTTTGATGTCCGAATGCTGTTTATCTGACATGGAGAACCTGATGATTCAATCTCACCAGTTCTGCTAGTGAGGAAGATTTCTGTTTTCAGCTTTTGTTTTTTGTTTTTGTTTTTAACAAGCCATTCAGAACCTGCAAATGCTGTTTACTTGTCTATACTACAGTATACTGTTTCAGTTTGTCATATACTACATAGGGCTGCAGTAGGTTGTATATTAATTATTCACAGTATATGTATACAACAGTTCGTTCTGGTCCTCAAATCTGATTGTTTGAGAACCGTGAGATATTTTACTGGTATTGCTACAGGAATGCCCTTTCACCTTTTGTATCACTTCGCTCCCCATATTTCTCACAGCGAGTGCCATAGCGGTCATCTAATTCCATTAAAATTTATAGTTTTTTAGGAGAGAATGTACTTGTTTAGACTTCAAATATGAGGTTTGTTAATAAAGATAACATCTTTTTGAAAATTTGCTCTGACGTTTTTAGAAGATCTGAGCTCCAGGACATCAGTGGCCATTTAGCTCTCATGAATCCGCCGAGAGCAGCCTTACCTCGGCCAGATCTTCTGGAATTTGCCGCTGGCTCTGATGTCTCTATATTGGTTTAACATGAGATATAATTAATTTTGGGTAATTCTAACGGGCAGTCTTTGGTCTCATTAATCTATTTGTTCCAGAGCAAATAGTTTTAGCTGAGGGCAAAATCTCATCACATTATATTTTATGTAACTTTAATGCTTTACACTAGAGTGCTACCTTTGTACTTTTGACTGAATTGTCTTGCAACTTTTATGATGGCTGTTGTTGTTGCTGTTGTTGTTTATTATTCAATAAATAATATTTTGTATTCATAGTAGTATTTAGTATTGAGAAACAGTGTTTGTGTGTGTTCGTGATGGTGATTCAAGTGACATTGTTCCGCGACGAGACTAGTTTTATGAGTCAGCAGTAAAGCCTTTTATATTGAAAGAGACTGAAACAGAAGTTATTTTTACTTTTAATAACAGCTTGTAAGACGCATTTAACAAATGCACTGAGCAGCACTGTCATCGGAAATCACCCTTAACAGATGAAAGATAGAAAGACAAAGATATTGCTTTCCTCAGTGGACATTCAAACTAATGTTTTATTGTGAATATGAATATGAGCTGAAGAATGAATGCTGTGTCAGATGCAGGTAATCACACTCGTTCAGTCCATCTCTCTCTCTCATAATACTCTTCATAATACAGTGAGCATTTAATACAGAAATACAATAAGCTTTTAATGAAGCAACTCAGCGTTCCTTCGTTACTAGTTCTAAAATGACGAAAAAGATTTCAATCTGTGGCGGAAGGAAGTAGTTCTGCACAAAAGGGTTTTTAATGACACTCTGTTGTTGTTTTTCTTATATATTTACACACTCGTGCCGTCGAACTGTTATATAAACACAATATCACACTCGTAGACGTGAAATATGGCTGTATATCGGCATGGCTGTAATTTGGCCGTAGGCACAAAGTGACAATATGTGTGCGTGCGTGTGCTTTGAGTCACAATGTATGTGTGTGTGTGTGTGTGTGTATATGAGCAATATCACGTCTACTCGTGTAATATTGCTTATATATATATACACACACACACACACACACACACACACACACACACACACACACACACACACACACACACACACACACACATTGTTCAATGTAGTCCTAAAGATTAATTTTCGTGTATGTAGAAGAATATTGCCATTTAGTATACACAATTAAAATATATTCTACTCTTTGGGCTCACTAAGATTTTCATTTTGAAAGAAATTAATACTTTTATTTAGCAATGATGCATTAAATTGATCAAAACTGACAGTAAAGACAATTATAATGTTTCATAAGATTTTCTATACCAAATAGCTAAGTGCTGTTCTATTGAACTGTTCTATTCTATTTGGAGAAAAAATAAATAAATAAATAAATAATCACAGTTTACACAAAATTATTTAGCCGCACAACTGTTTTATTTAATGATAATAATAACTTAAGAAATGTGTCTTGAGCAGCAAATCAGCATATTACAATGACACTAGAGACTGTAGTAATGATGCTGAAAATTCAGCTTTGCATCACAGGAATGAATTTATATTTAAAACATACTAAAATAGAAAAGAGTTCCTTTTTTTTAATAATATTTGACAATATTACTATTTGTACTGCATTTTGATCTAAATAATGCAGCTTTGTTAAGCATTTGAGAATTAATAAGAGATTTCAAAAACATAAAAAATATTGACAGACTCCAAACTTTTAAATAATAGTGTACATTTTTCCATTTTATCAGCTGAAAACACAAATAAAATCAATATACCTGATTACAGTGGCTATTTGGTTAACCATTTAAGAAGAAATATGTAATTACCAATATATTTATCAACTAGGCTGAAAACAGAAGTCATATAGCCAGTATTTGAACCATCATTTATATAGAAGATTATTACTGATTTTGACGAATATGTTTTTAGAAAAACTCTTGCATTGGACCTGTTAGGACATACTGTAATATCATACTTGCCTTTAAAATAAAACCATTAACAACAGGTTGCATAAACAAAACGAAGATGGGTTTTCTGGCTTATACTGCTTTTGTTTACTGGGTTTATTGATTTAGATATTTGATATAGTGACCTTCTCATGCTACCCTTCTAGCAGAATGGAAAAAGTAATAAACAGATTTAATGTAGATGAATTTGTTAGAACAGACTTAAAATAGACTTTTTAAAAGTAGCCATTATGGAGAGGATTGAAAGGTGAAGAGGTTGTTGATGTGTGTAGGCCTACTTAAAAGTGCACTAATGTTGACGTTACACTTCAACATTTAATACTTGAATACTGTGACAATCTCACAGGCTCAGTTCATCATTAGCCTCAGATTTTCTCCTTTTCAACTGTTTTTAGTTGCATGAATGCAGTGTACTGTCATTAATCTTTAAATGCATGTAAAAATACACTTCCCACGCCCATCAGAAAATGCATAGTTCATGGTCTAGCTATTTTATGGGTCAGTGTTAATGGATCCGCTGGCAGAATCGCATACAGATCCATGAGTCACATGGCCACTCTGAACAAACATGTTTATGGTTTCGTTGCTGCTTTCAGTTCGCGCTAATGCTGCCGTTTGTGCTCCAGGTTTGATGTCACGCGGGGAGTGTGTCTCAGATTGAGAGATGGCATAATTGAAATGTGATTGTTTCTGTCCTTTCTTCTCTCCTAAATCTCAACATATCGAGTTGTAAAGCTCGCTCTGCGTGTCGCCTGGTTTCACAGCTCTGAATATAATCAATGCTAATGTGACTACCGATGTGGCTCGCAGGCTGTGATGAGTCACAGAGGACAGGAAAAATAAAAAATAAAGACCAGGCCTGTTCATGCAGAGGTTTTAGTTGCCTTTCACATTAGCATCTAACAGGTATTTCGACTCCTTTAAAGTGGCAATAGTGCTGTTCCAATATACAATTGAGTTAATTCATATAAATTGGTGTCAAAAAGTGGCTCAATTTACCTGCATTTATAATATTTTCTCTTGCATTATTATAAAGGTTGACTCTTATCTCTACTCAGGAGTGAAAATGACCATACATGAGATATAATTTAAACCTCAGCACACATTTAAATTTATAAACCTCCTGATTTTTGTTTCTTGTCGGGTTTCATGAGACGTCCTCATTAATTCTGCCCAGAGTGTGTTGGTTACTTCGAAGGACTTTTTTTTCCAGATATAATTTAGTTTAAAAGAGAGACCACACTGGATCAATAGAGGCCGAGTCAATGATGGATGGTACGCCATTTATTAATTTCACCTCTAGACAAATTAAAACCACACTGGGTTCTTAAACATGGAGCATATGAGCAGAAATAGTTTGACTTTGCATATAATCTCATTTATTTTGTAGGTTGGATCAAATTTTATTTTTATGTTTATTTATCTATTGTCACTTATACTTTCATGGCTCAGCTAATATTTAATTTTTAGATTTTTCCCCCCAGTCAGAAGAGTCATCATTTTAACCAAACAGCCACTGGTATATTGACTATTTTGTTTGTGTTTTCAGCAGTGTAGGGTAAGTTACTCTAAAAAAGAAATTTATTACTAGCTACTAAATACATCTTCAACAGTGTAATTAGAGTACTGTACTTATTGCTCTCTTTAAAAAGTATTTCAATTGCATAAATTATTATTGAAATGACCAACATATATAAAGGGATAAGGTTAAATTAAAAACATACATTTTAACATTAGATGTTATGATTTGATGTGATTTGATGTTAAATTCACCATAATTTTTTATAGAATTGTTCTACAGTCTCCTATTTAATGGAATTATAACATACATAACTAATAAAATTCCAGGGGAAGTTGTGGCCTAATGGTTAGAGAGTTTGACTCCTAACTCTAAGGTTGTAGGTTCGAGTCTCAGGCCGGCAATACCGTAACTGAGCTGCCCTTGAGCAAGGCACCAAACCCCCAACTTCCCCCGGGTGCTGCAGCATAAATTGGCTGCCCACTGCTCCGTGTGTGTGTGTGTTCACTGCTGTGTGTGTGCACTTTGGATGGGTTAAATGCAGAACACAAATTCTGAGTATGGGTCTTGGCCGCATGTCACGTCATTTTTTTTTATTTTTTTTTTTTTTTACAGACAAAAAAAAGGAATATTTTCTTACTTTACTTTTTCAAAGGAATTGTAATTAAATTACAGTAATTATACCCAGTACTAGTTTTCAGATGAAAACTGTGCATTATAAGATTTTTTAATGTTTATGAAAGTCTTTTATGCTCACCAATGCTGCATATATGTGATTAAAAAAAACAGCAAAAAAAAAAAAAAAAAAAAGTTATGGTGATTTTCACAGCTCTGTTTATATTTAACATACTTTGGTTTAAAATTTACATGATACAGCATTCACTACTGATACACTGATGAACTGTTTACAGAGAGAGAGAGAGAAAAAAAGCAATTCAAAAGAAAGCAGAGAATTTTGATTTCATGTTGACATACCTGTATTTACAGCAATGATAAGCTACAGAGACAAATGGGGAAAACCCACGTGGAACCAAATAAGAAGCAATGACCTGCTGGTTTGCTTTTAAGTACTGATTATCTTACAAAGCGAGACAGACAGACAGACAGATACAGCCCAGGAGAAGGGGACAGAGCTGATGGATGCTGAGGTGCGTAAGTAGGGTAGGTCAAACTTGAAGCTGAGGACATGTCCAACTTTCCCGGGCCCTGCCGCTCAGATGAACTCATTAGAAGTTAATTAATCACATGCATCGATCCATTGTCACTTTTCTCTGTGGCTGCCTGAGAGAGAGACGGGGCTCAGGTTCTGCACAAAAAGCTCTCTGTGTCAACATCCACATCCTTTAGGAGCGGTTTCTGCTGAGGCGCCAAATCCACACCAGAAATATGAGCAGGTTATCGGCTTAACAGGTTGGAATATGTCCTCTTTATACTCACGATCGCTATAGATCGATCTTCATGCATGCAGGAAATACACACACTTATACTCCCCTACTCCAGCTAAAATCCATTCAGCTGAAGTGTATAAATGTGACAGTACTGAAACTGGGGACTGTATTTTATGATTACAGGTTGCTCTAAACATTGTGCAGTTTAATGAACCAACGTTGCCAGAATGAAGCCTGCAGCTTGTGATGAAGGGAAATGTTTGATGTTGTTTAACCTTTCATTTGTCTTTGTGAATGGTAGGCTTGTAAATAGATCCATTTATTAAAAAAGTATTTGAAATACATTCATTTTCACTTATTTCTGCAGCACCAGATAGAATTAAATTAACAACAGCTGTGTTCAACTTCCCACTGGATGGGATTAAGAAGGTCTATAATGCATGGAGAGAGATTCCCAGTCATCTTGATGCCGTCCTAACCTTTGACCCCCTGGTTGGGAAGTTTCAACAAACAGACTAGTGTTTTGTTAGTGTCACAGAACCACATATACTGATGCAAATTATAGGATACACACATATACACACACAATTTCCAAACTGCGTATAGAAAAATGTAGAAGATTGCTTGCTGTACACATTTTTTGTTAAGAAGACATGCAAAGACACTAAGAAGGAAACACATTAGCTGTATCCCAATTCAGAAGCTGCACCCTTCAAAGGCTGCATTCTAAGACCAAAGACGTCACAGCAGCGTGACAGAAGCTGTCACATTTCAAAAGCTGCCTCAAAATGTGTCTTTCATTTCACAGGCCATAAAGAATCGAAAAGATCCTTCGACTTTTCTTCGATTCATTGAGCGCTGGTGATTTTCTTTTTCTTTTCTTTTTTGAGAAAGAGAGAAATTGCCGTACTACACTTTTTAATGTAAGTATTGTGTTTCAACTTTCTCAAATCTCTAATAATATACATTATATATATAAAAAAGGGGGGCTCACCGTAGCGCCATTTTGGAGAATATACACTGAACGCAAGCAGCGTATGCTCTTCTGTATCAGTTGCGCTGCACAGATGCACTGTTTTTGTTCAAATCAAAGCATAAATGCACGCAGAAAATGTATCCTTGTGGCACGGCTGACACAGAAGAGCGTAAGCTGCTTACGTTCAGTGGATATTCTCCAAAATGACGCTACGGTGATGTGGAGAGATGAGAGACGAATTGTTAAATAAAGTAGTTAATTTTGATTTCTTCGCATACAAAAAGTATTCTTGTGGCTTCATAACGTTAAGGTTGAATCACTGATGGCAGATGAACTATTCTGACGATGTCTTTCATACTTTTCTGGACCTTGACAGTGTAATTTACTTGGCAGTTAATGGGACAGTCACAAGCCTCCCAATATTTATCTTAAATTGTCTTCCGAAGACTAATGAAGCTTTTACGGGTTTGGAACGACATGGGGGTAAGTGATTAATGACAAAATTTTCATTTTGGGGTGGAGTATCCCTTTAACACTCCAAAGACAAAGGAAATCATGAAATCACATCATATGACCCCTTTAAAAAAAAAAATTGCTTTTAGCTACATACTGTACATATACACACACACACCTATAAAAGGACACTAAATAATTATTAACTATATTTCCAACCCTACCATCATATAGGTAAACAATTAAAACATTAATTTAATAAATCTAAATATGCGTACAGTTCTGAATTGTTTTAAGCCAGCACATAACCATCATTATAAAAGACTTTATGTACTGCTTTAATTTCAATTGGTAACAAGTTCCAGAGTTGGATGGCCTTTACAGAAAAAGCTCTTTGTCCTTGTGTGGTTCTGCAAAAGTCAATTCTACTGAACCTGACTATTATCATCATGTCTCTTTATCAGGTTACATATAGTTATACCTTATTGTGCAAACATTTAAAAATCAGTTTTATAAATAACAAAAAAATAAGCACATTCAAATTTCTTACTAAGATCCAATTTTATAAATAGGTTATACTTTTTAAGTATAATTGAACTACAGTAAGACTTTGTCTCAACAAGTCATGTGACTGAATAATTTGCTCAGAGAAGAAGATATCATCAGAGTAATATCATTGCACAGCATCTCAAATGTTCTTCTGGTGATTCTGAAACACCAAAGCTTTTCTGGTAACTAACGTTTACACTTTCCAGGAGAATATATTCGAATGGCTTACTCATATATTTGCATATTCAGTTGAGGGAAAAAAAAAAGTGTTTAGCATTGGGAAAAAATGTCACACTTCAGCTTTAAACACTTAAAATGTGCTGACTTAAGGCTCAGGTATGTTTTTTTAAGAAATAGGCCAGGATTCATTATGCCTCAGGAGTGTTCTGTAACATTTGTGAAAAGTATGTTTTATTTTAGGTGCTGTGGAATTGGGGTGGCAACACAGGTGTCAAATATGCAAAGTTTGAGCATGTGCAGTCTTTACCTCAGCCTGTGGCAGATTCCATTTCACCCAGGACCGAAACATGAGTGGCTGTTATTTTTGAGACATTCAACCAGATTGTTGTCAGTGAGATTCTTACTTTAGGTGTCATCTATGGAAAACTATTTTTCACAATATTACCATTGGAGGTGTAAAATGCTTTGTTTTCACTCACACTTTTGAAGGACATGCTCAAACGTTATACTGTTTGAAATGTATAGCGAATGTAAATAATTTTAAATAAAGTATCTTTCATAAAACTCATTATTACCCTTACACATTGATTTTTAATACCGGATACACATAAAATGTCTCATAACTGTGTCAACAAAAATCTATAATGCGACACATGATAATATTATATAGGATTCTGTTATTTTTGGCATGTTCATTCCCTTGTTGTATTTTTTGTCTTTCTGTATTTTAAATGGGAAGTCAGCATTAAATGAATAGTGGCCACAGTAAGTTTTTGAACATTTGAGTCACATTTAATAACGTCCCAATGGATTTTGTTATAAAATACAAAGGCATTCATACATTTTAAGTGTAGCTTATGTGTCCAAATACTACTTCAGATGTTGTAGACGGCCATAAAATGTATTTGTGTTGGTAATCAAATGCAGTGGCTATGTGTAATGAAATTCTGAAGAGTACAGTAAACATACTGTATGATGACAAATGCTCTCTGTTCACACTGGTGGAAAAAAATGAAGCCAATAAACCCTGTTATTTAAGTTTATCACATAAAAAACAGCACCACGTAAATTCTGAACTCTGTGTTCAGAGTAAGTTGTGAAAAAATTGATCAATATATTGATTTTGGCCCAGACACATATTATATGATCTACTCTATGTGCAGTAATTGTCACGGCTCGTCTACTGTGGCGGAGACGAAGGAACACGGAAACCAAGGGAATTAACAGCAACAGTTTATATTCATCTAAATAACACGGAATACAGGCAGGAACACACACGTAGACCAAGGGGTTGATGAACAATACTGGATGCTAGACATGGAAACACGCAAGACTTAAATTATGGGACTAATCATGGAAATAAACAGACACACCTGGACCTAATGAGGGAACACCTGAAATCAAAGAACACAATCACAAGGGAGAAACTAGGTAATGGACTGACAGCAATGGAGAAGGAGCTTTTTTTTATTATTATTATTAATCTTTTACTTTTTATGTATTTGTTTATTTATGTGTTTATTTATTTTTGTCACAAACAAATAATTTACACATAGTAGAAGTTCTTTTGAACTTTCTATTCATCAGGGAATCTTGAAAATTCTAAGCAGCAAAAACTGTTCTCAAAAGTGATAATAATAATAATAATAACTGAGCACAAATTATAATTAAATAATAATATCATTATAATCATGTATAAAATATAATAAATAATATAATCCTGATAAAATTACCAATTTCTACAAATATATATATAACTGCAAACTGTAAAAACTGTTTTCAACAGTGATAATAATAAGAACCCCTATTACCATTATTTCCAATAATAATTATATATATATATATATATATATATATATATATATATATGTGACCCTTGACCACAAAACCACTAATAAGGGTAAATTTTTCGAAATTGAGATTTATAAGTCATCTGAAAGCTGAAAAAAAAAAGAAAAAAAAAAAGATATATATATATATATATATATATATATATATATATATATATATATATATATATATATATATATATATATATATATATTTCCAGTGATGTATGGTTTGTTATGATAGGACAATATTGGTGAACAGGACCTTTTCAAAAATCCTGGTAAATCCTGCTTTTTAATAGCTTTCTATGTAAATATGACGCTTGAGACTCAGGCTACTTTTCCATTCATCAGCTAATGTGCATCTCGTGTTTATAAGAGCAAAAACTCCTGATTGGCTAGTAATGTTAGTTTGGTTGAGAGTGAAAGCCTTGTTCATCTCATACATTGGTAAGCGAACCCATGAACTCAAACATTATATCAACAAGTGTTTTTAAATGTAGGACGACTTTTTTTTTTCTTCCCGCAGCCAAACGCTGCACGCCAAAGATCCGGCACAGTGCCAGAGAACTTTAAGACCTGCATATATTACGTTATTTTGAATGCGATAAATCGCGATTAATCTTTTGATGGCACTAATACATATATATATATATATATATATATATATATATATATATATATATATATATATATATATAATTAATTTTCTTGCCACTATATTTGATTACAACAAATCAAAAATTAATCAAAAGAAAAGTTTTCAATTATAATTATTAATAATAAATGATTAATTACTAAGAAGTAATGGATACAAAAAATTAATAAAAAATTGCCTTGCCATCACAAGAATAAATTACATTTTTAAATATTAAATATATATAATATAATATATATATATATATATATATATATATATATATATATATATATATATATATATATATATATATATATATTAAATGGTAAAAAAATATCTCACAATATTAATATTTTACAATATTACTATTTTTAATTTTTAAAATGTTATAGTTTTATTTCTTTCAATAATATTAACAAAATATATAATTATATATTAAATAATAATAATCTGGTCTTTTAATATTCAGCCATGTCTTTTCTTGTCACTACATTTCATTACAACATATCAAAAATTAATCTACAGAAAAGTTTCTTTTTAGTTTAAAGGAGGCCCATCAGCCATTCAGATTCTAGAGATGAAAGAGCGTCTCACTAAAACTTCACCATCACAGGAAAAGTGGCTGTGTATCAGCCTTCCGTTCAATCGGCAAATCCCTCATTCCCATGGCTGATGCTTTAGGAATAAGCTAAAAGCCCTTTACTTCACTCACTGAAGTCTCCCATGCATATGCTAAAGTATTTTAACAGTAGATTATTGTAGCTACTGTACGTTATGAGGACCTTGGATCTGTGCACTTGTGCGCGTGTATGTGCATGCATCAACAGAGGTCAGACCAGTGGTAGTTCTAGACCACAGTAACTGGGGGCCAGGCAGGGGCCACTTGCACTTTTAGGGGGCACACTTTTAAAATTCATTTTAATCTACTTTCAATATTATTAATTCAGTCATTTTTTACCATGTCATTTATCACTACAATCTCTAGAAGTAAGCTATAACAATTTAAACTCAAATGAATGTTTCATCATGTTTAATTTATCTAACCAAAAAAATTATATTGTAGTTTCAGTGGCGTCATGCTTTGTCATGTGACACACAGCAGCCCCAATAGCACTGTATAACTGATATAGGCTTATGTTTTATTTATTTTTTTATTTTTTTACTTTTTATTCAAAATATTCCCAAACATGTTAACTATATCATGAAATATTTTGATTCTCAAATACAGTAAGTAAATGCATTTTGTACCTTTATAGATTATGTTAGTTAATCTATAAAGGGCATTGGGCAAAGTAGCATAATAGCGTAATCTAATAAACTATGCAAGCTATAGTTTAATATTAAACTATGCAAAAAACCCTCTTTTTACTTAAGTACCAGATATGGGTGTCATGCCATAAAATATTTTTAATACGACTGACTTTGTATTTAATTTGAATTTAATAAAAACATTGTAAATTACAAATTATAATCCTTTTACATTACAGAAAGAGAGCAAAGAACATATACATTATCAAAAACAATATCACTGACTTCATTCTAGCCCGAGATCAAGCACTCTTATAAACGCCCTTTAAAATGAATATCTTATTTAAAATGAATATCTCTTTAAAATGAATATCTTACTTACATTCCTACACACATCTGCACTTTGTTGTTTATGATGAGAAAATTCGCCAGAGAGCAGAATTCAGTCAGCGAGCGTGCGCACTTTATACAAACACTGGCGTTTCGGCAATGACTCATCTGAACGCATCTGATTGGCCACTGCATTTATAAGCGCAGCAGAATCATGTATTATTGATTTTAATGCGCAGCGCTGTAAACAAAAAAATAAAAATAAATAAAAACCTTCTGGCTCTGCAACAGTAGCAGCTGGTGACGTTTTATTTTTTCCATTACTGCCACCCACAGGACAAACTGCACATCGCAACTAAAATTGTTTTGTGTGATACGATTCCAAATTTAAGGGGGCCAGAGCAGGGGCCAAGCTAGTTGACACGGGGGCACTGATGCAACAAATGCTTCATTTCTAATGGGTTTTATTGGTTTTGTCTGCTTGTGCCAGGAGACGGCATCACAGTATGGTAAGGGGCGTAACATTTCCGTCACACGCTTGAGGCATTCGGCCAATCACAATGCACTGGATAGCTGGCCAATTAGAGCACACCTCGCTTTTCAGAATGATGAGCTTTGTAAAAATTGACGTGTTTCAGAAAGGCGGGCATAAAGGAGAAACCATAATGTACATTATGTGGAAAATAATGTGTTTTTTGAACCTTAAACCGCATAAACACATTGCATTACACCAAATACACAAAATAATGTTCATTTTAGCAACATCATATGACCCCTTTAAATAGTCACCCTTCAGGGATGGGTATATATACAGGTATATACACACACACACACACACACACACACACACACCAGTTTTCAACACTTATAGTAGTCAATTAGAAAAAAAATAAAAATAAATAAAATATTGAGCAGCATATCAGCATATTAGAATTATTTCTGAAGGATCATGTGACACTGAAAATTCAGCTTTGCATCACAGGAATAAATATACAGTATTCATTTAGGAAACAGTTATCTTAAATTTCAATTACAATTGTAATGTTTTTGTTGTTGTTGTTGTTGTTGTTGTTTGTTTGTTTTGTTGTTTTTTAACCATTTTTTATTTAAATAAACACAGCCTTGCCAAGCAAGAGACTTCTTTCAAAAATTTATTAAAAACTTGCAAAAATATAATAATAATAATAATAATAACAATAATCATAAAAATGTTATATATTAAATATTATAGTAAATGTAACATTATATTACAAATATTTAAAACATTATACTATTTTAATAGTAAAACATTATATTTATATTTCTAAATAAATAAAATACAGAAATAAAAAGCAAGCCCAATTATGAATTCTTTAACATCTCTCCTTTTATGTTCCAGAGGGGGGAAAAAAGTTAGTTTTGAGGAACATGAGAGTGGTTAATGTAAATGCTGACAGGATGAAGTATGGCTTTACCACAAAGAATGCATGCTATGCTGCTTTAGAATTTAGCTGAAATTAGAGATCTTAGAAGGAGGCATAATTATTCTGCCTGCATTTTGGAACAACCTACATTCATGACTCCAGTCCATAATATGGGAGTGGGAGTTCTTTCTAACATCAGCAATATTCATGACTCGCTCTTCCCCCTTTAGCAGCTACTTCAGAACAACTCATCTAACCACATCAGAGCAAAGTCTCCTGTGATTAATGTCTGATGAGATTAGAGTGCAGCTGAATTGTTTAGTGCTACAATAAGGTTGACATCAACAAAGTCACAAAGGGTTGAATTGTGGCGAAGTGCAGAGTTGGAATAGAGTAATGACATTTTTAAGGTTGGTGATTCTGGGAAATCATGGACTTAATGGGCTTACAAGTTCAGTAGCAGCATCACAGAGCTGCTAAAAGTAAGAATACATCTTCTGTTCAAATGAGAAAATAACCCAGTCACTTAAAAAGTGAATCAAAACTGGTCTGCTTTTATATTACTACATGCAGATGCTACAATTAAAAAAAAAAAATACAAAAAATAAAGAGGACCAAAAAAGCCTTTGATAGTCTAAACATGAAGGTACTGTTTACAATTTATGCCTAACAATCTCCTCCTTAATGCCACTCTGAAACCACAATCTCCTGAAGTCTTCGCAGGTCACTGGAGAAAAGAAAAGTCCCACTTTAAAAGCTCATCTACTTTTAGGCTGCATATTAAATCAAGAACATCCATTTATGCTACCAGCTCTTAAGAGCTACTCACTTTAATTCACATCTGACGCGTGCTTGAATGTACAGAGCTGTAACCGGCTTCGAAACCTCTCATCTTGGCCCGACCTCTGTCCTTGTACAATGGCACACATGTAAATCACATTTTCCCCAACAAGTAACGCAATTAACCTCACCAGCTGGGAACATGCTCCACACATTTGTAAAAGGAATTAAGAAGCAATTGTACATAAAAGCCACACAGGCTTGAATCATGTCATATAGACCTTGTAAAAAAGCGGAAAAATCATGGTGGCTTTGAATGCTTTTGTGTTGAAAAAAAAAAACACATTTGCCAGCCTTCAACCATGACTTGGCTTTCATCATGAAAATGTTTCTCTGCAGGGTTTTGCTTATATGATTATATTCCTGTTGCGTGCTATCCAAATAAGGGGACACTTCCTGAAAAATGGGCTACTTTAAATATTTCTGAAGATGGATTGATAGAATTGCACTAAATGAATCCATGTAAAAAAAAAAAAAAAAAAAAAAACTCAGGTTATTTTATTTGGAGGGAAAGCATGAAAATAGATATTTCCTTACCATGGCAGGGGTGTTAGAATCCCAATTAATTTGATATATGTTGTTTCAACAATAATTGCCAGGATCTTCAAGATCATTAACTAACCGCTGTCAAATGCCAGTATCTTTGTTTGAAACCTCTCATTAATTATTACACAGCTCTCTGGAATACGTGACTCTGATTGGCTAATTGCACCATCCAGCAGTCTGATACTTCCTAATATAGCATTTGCATTTGTTGGAGTTTCCCTGTCAGACGCAAAATTTATGGGAGGAAAGCATTTAAATGAATCATGCAACGAGATTTACTAAGGTTTGTGCAAGTCAGTTTATTGGTATTCGTGCCATAATTTAACACTTAAAAAAAAAAAAGAGATGCTGCTCTCGGTAGATTGCAGTTGTCATTATGGAAATAATCTGGCTGCATCTGTGTTCTTTATTGTATGCATTGTCAGTAGATCTACTGCAGAACTTTCCACTCCCATTGGTTCTTTCATGGGATTACGATTTTATGTTAATTTGCATTGTTTAGTAAATCTGGATCTAAATTGTGAGTGAGATTAATTAAAAACAATGAAGAAATATACAATGATTGATTTAGAAATGTTGACAATATATTTTACATTTATTGCAAAATACTAGATAATTTGGAGAGAGCTGGGAAACTTTAGATGCTAAAATATTATTTTGGTGCAGTTTGGTGGTGATTGCTCTGCAGAATCATGGGTAATGTAATTTTCCATCCTGAGTTTCACTGTCTAACATGATTATTTAAAAATACATTAAAATCATGCAGGCTGATGGCTTAAAAAAAAAAAAAGAAAGAAAAGAAAAGAAAAGAAAAGAAAAGAAAAGAAAAGAAAAGAAAAAAAAAAACGATGAACTCCCTGCAGTTCATTCACAAACCCAAGTTTGGGAAACCCTGGTGTAGTAAATGGTCTAGTAATGTTTAATGCACTTCATGATATTGATAAAAAAAAAAAATTTATTTTTTTATTTTTTTAATGTATCAGGCCAAAAGTAATCTAAAAGTAATCAAAAGGTAGTCATAATACTTTACTTAATATCTGTGATCCAATTGATTATGCTACTAGCTACAATCTTTGTCTTGTAATTTGTAATCTAATGGACTACAATTTGTAAGTAATCCTACCCAGGTAATCTGGCTGCTGATGCCAAACCCTCATTACCAGTCTTCTCTAACCACCATTCAACCCTGAGACAAGAGAGGAAGGATAAATTTACACAATGGCATTTACTTCAAGTTCTCAATGAACAGGTGTTATTGATCACCTGTCAGCTCTCTGACATTCAGTAAGTGTAAAGTGAGTGAAGGAGAAAGTGTGTGTGTGTGTGTGTGTGTGTGTGTGTGTGTGTGTGTGTGTGAGGAGCTACGGTATTCTATCATCTTTGTTATTTTGTTTACAAATAGTACTGTAAGAATTTTCAGTAAGACTACTAAACCCTACCTTCCAAAGATATGACAGCCAATCCAATGTCAGCAGTTTCAAAGTGAAAAATGATTGACAGACAGAGAGCATCTGTTAAGGTTACATATAGCATTGCAGAGCTTTGGAGAACGTTGTAAGAACATTTTACGCATGCTATTCTTAAAAAATTGCTTACGTCACCTGTGATAGAGTTATAAAATGATTTCTACAGCATTGCATGCAATCTCCTGAAAAACTACCTAATATAAAGTGCTATTTTTATTAAAATATTTTCATACAAGTGATATGCAGTTACAAAGGTAAAAAACTGTGTATTAGCACTTGGTTATGCGACAAATTTACCTTTATGCAAATGAATAGTGGCATGATGCAGCAGCTACCTTCTGTTGTACTGTAAACTCACTAAAACATAAGTGCTGTTAACCAAACAGACCAAAATAGATCAATAAAAATCTATAGTTTAGCGGTGCATTTGTGGAAATAAATTCCTCACAAATTCCACAGATTCACACAGTGGACATTCTCATTATATCATAGTTTGTCAGTCCTTGCCAGGTATTGTACCTTGACTTATTATGCCAAATGCTGACTCACTCAAGGGAATTTTAACTTATGTATCATAGGCCTACTTCTTCTTTGTTTCTGTCCTTATAAAATAACAGCAGTTTAACTGCAGTACATGTGTGGTAAATTGTACGCAGTACACTGAAAACTGCACTTCATCTGCATCTAAATTAGGCTGATATCTACTTAAGATGTGCTTCCACAAAAATACATGAGGCATGCAAAAGGTGCCACAGACGTCAGGGTGGCGCCATATTTAATTTTGGACAGGAATGAAAATGAGCATTGAGCTGATGAAACATCTTTCAAAAAAAAAAAAAAATTCAGTAGACAAAAACTCAATAAAACAATTTTGAAAGTTTTGAGATTTGAAATTTAATTGATTTAGTACCTTTATACAGTACATACCAAACGCTATCCCTCACAGCCTTGCCTTCATCTATGTAAAATTCAATATGGCATCTATTAGCTACTTAAAGGTATAGTTCACCTTCAGTTGCTGGTGGTCCTCATTGACTTAGTATGAGAAAAAAAAAAAACCTATGCTATCAGTGGAGACCAGCAACTGAAGGTGAGCTATCCCTTTAACCTCAACTGGATTTAGTTCAAAGTTTGGTTGAACTTGCAACAGAATTCCAACTTCTTAAACTACAAAAATCCAAGAAACCGAACCTGTGTCTCAAATGGACGTAATGCGATGTGACTAACCGCTTGAGTTCTATATTGCGACCAACCTCCGCTGAGAAACTCCGGCTTTATTTTCATCCCTCAGGGTATGGATCAGTTCTCCACAGGGGCGTTATGTTTTCGCCCCATCACGTCTGGGTTGGCTGGCTTTTACGAGGAAATCCTGTTGGCTTTAAGGAGCAGACAGAAAGAGCAGACAGCTGTTTAATGGGATAACGGACAGCTATGGACAGGCAGCTAAAAGAGTGTGGCCGAGGGGCGTAGAGCCCTCATAACGGCCCATAGACTGGGAATCTCTGATGGCGGTGAGGAGAAACTTGATCTTTAACTGTGTGTGTGCTAATGCTGTAATAATGCCCACACTGTTATTGGGTTACAGAAGCATTGGTTAGAAAGTAAGACTGCCTTAATGGAAGGACGGTCAAACATTATCTCTTTTTGTTATTTCATTCTCAATCTCTCCCTTTCTCACTCTGTCATTAAACCCGTGTTGTCCATCTATATTTCTCTTTCTTTGTATTTTCTCACACACATACACACACATTGCTTAGAAGCATGAATCACACAAAACAGGTTATATTTCAGCCAAAATAAAAGAAACTGTTTCTTTTATTTTTGCACTATAATATTAATGACAATTTTCTTCCAAAATTCTCGTTTTATTTTTGGTTTTTGGATTCTTATATAGAGCACTGCAGTAATGATGTACTTATTGGCCGAACCAGCAGTCAACATCATCCTGTTCCCTCCACAAAATCCCAACAGGATTTTTACATTGGCTTTTGGATTATTGCGAAAAATAAGCTCTCTGACCAACACAAGTTTATGATTATTACATATTTTGTTCAGCATGATTAATCTTCACAAACAAACACAACTGAAAAGCTAAACGTATGCAGCATTTTATAAAAATATATATATTATTATATATAATATTATATATATATGTATTAGATTCTTAAACTAATTGTATTTTGCTTAAAGAAATGAAGCCTATTTTAGGACAATTTAAGCTGAGGTGTTTTATTTTCTCCTCTTAAATGGTCTCCTTTTCCCAGTTTAATATGCAGAGACTATAAGTCATTGGTAGAATTGCATTGCCAAAAAATTTACATACCTGGATCAGCCAATGGCATGAGGGGTGGGACTATTTGTTTGTCCGACCAATGGCATGGAGTAAGTGTTCAGGGAAAACCTGTATGAAATAATTGTGCAGAAATTTCACGTGTTCAACTGTTTTGCAGTTTAATAACTTGCGCTCTTCTTTTGAAGGTAAAAAAAAAAGTCACTAAATTTTTGAACGTTCATCTGTTTTTATTTCCCTTCTGTAATGCAGGGCATAAATCTACCTTTTCCCGCAACGTCAACAACTCTTCACTGACCTACATGGAGGCCCAGACCAGTGCTAGAGAGACACAGAGGAATCATGAGGCATTATGAATGAGCTGGGAAATTTGAGTGTGGAGAGACAGCGAGGGTAAGGAGGGCACATTTTACCAAAGCGCTGCGTGGAAGGTTTTCTGAGGTCATTGATCAAACAGTTTTCTAAAAATGAATAGGAACTTCCTGTCACTTTCTGAATCAATGGAAGTTGATTGATCCTCATCCTAATGCTAAGGGCGGCTTTGAGGAGACCTGAAAAGTCAGCCTGAAAAGAAAATGATGAATCAAAGTGGCTAAACAACTGACAGGCCTGCAGACACCAAATAATATTGGGTTATTTTTACCCAGTTTAATGGGAAGCCTGTAATGAACTGACACTGGTCTTCAGATTAAAACTCAAAATAATTGGTCCTTCATTACTTTAGGAGTCTCATTTACTGTGCTCAGCTTTATTTCATGCACACTGTTAGACAGTTCAGTGACATCTTGTAATTATCTTATTTGGCCTTAAACTGAGTCTACAGTGTCAAGTAAATATTTTTTGTCCTCCCTAGAAACAAAGAACATTTAATGTTCAATATACACGTCTAGTTGGAGCATGATTTTAAACCAAACAGATTTTAGTGTGGGCTGCATTGAAATGCACTGAAAATAAAAACAAGCCAAGAAAACATTTATTGAAATAGAAATATTTTGTAACATACATCTTTACTGTCACTTTTGAACAGTTTAATGCATCCTTGCTGAAGAAAAGTATTAATTTCTAAAAACGCAAGTAAACTAGAATTTACATTTTGTGTATAATGTACATTTTCTGTTTTCTAGTGCAAAAGTCAATGCATTGGAGTTAGGGCGTTGTAGTTGGTTGCCAAGGAATTGGTGGTTGCTAGGGTCTTCTGGGTGGTTTCTAGTCCATTGATAATTAGTTGCTAGGGTGTTCTGGGTGGTTTCTAGGGCATTGCTAAGTGGTTGTTATGGTATTCTGACTGGTTTCTAGAGGATGCTAAGTGGTTGCTAAGGTGCTCGGGTGGATACTTAATAATTCAGGTCAAAAGGTCTATGATTCTGTTCAATATAGTAGGGTGTTCAAAAAGGTCGGCATGTTAGTCCATGCATGCTGCAAATAAATCCTATGACGACATCATAATCAGCAAAATCATACTTTACTACTAAAAGATATTGATACAAATACAGTAGTAATCAGTGTAAACAAAAATGTATTATCTTATTCCAGTATTTCTGCATGCTAAGCATTTTTTTTTTCTTATCATATCACACATGCAAATGTCAAATTGTAATGAAGGCAATAGCAGGTCGGGTCTCCCATGGGGTGCGCTATTTGTGTGGCCCTCTGAGTTGCTTCCTATGTAGAGTGTTCCAGATCTGTCACTTGCGAGGTTCATCATAAGTGTATCAGTTAGGATGCTCCCTTAGAAGGCAGCTAACTGGGATTTTGAACCTAGATTTTGAAACAGAGCTTAAAGTTTGATATTCTTGTCCGTCAGGTGAAAAGCATGAATCTAACTGCTTAACTCTCTTGCGTGCCAAACTGATCCTTACTGGTTTACATGCAGTTCACCAAAACTCAACAGTAAAGATAACTCAAGATTTGCATAAAAACAGAAAACCTCTATTGTATCTTGTAAGAGAGCAAAAAAAAAAAAAATAGACAAAGGATAACTCCTAATTTTATGAACTCCTAATATGTGAAAAAAATAAAAAAATAAATAAATAAAATAAATTAGTTCCTCCCTCATGTTTTCAAGTTCAGATTAGCTGCAAATACACAAAAACATTTCCTTTTTTTCTTCCCTTTTTGCACATTGGGATGCCAGTACCTTCAGTATAAATAGTATCTAACATTATTTGTACATAGCCTTTTTATGTCTGGTTCTCAAACGCTTGTGGGTGTAAAATAGATTTCTAACACTTATTTTCAGTGCTCCAACAGGCAAGTAATTGAGATCCAAAACACAAAACAACAACAACAACAACAACATAATCTGACAGACTTTTTAACAGCGGAACTCAAATCTTACATTTCTCAATTTTTTAAGTTCTCATGTATCTCATATTTTAGTCTTTGACAAGGTGCAATAAAGGGTTTTTTTGTTCTTCAAAGTGTTCATTTGAATCGAATGGACATTTGTAGGGGGTTTATTTCACTCTAACATAATCGATGTAACCAAAATTTGTGCAACCTTTTCAAACCAAAAACACTTTGGACACACATTCATGACCCTAAATGAGAGAAAAGTCACAAAAATTTAATAAAATAAAATAAAATACAAAATATATATTAAAAAATAATAATAAAAAAAATGGTTTTACCAATATTTTAAGTAGTTTAAAAATCAAATGGGCCCCAACAAGAGTAAACTTAAAAGGAATACATTTTAAAATTGACTTACCCTCAGGCCATTTAGGATGTAGATGAGTTTGTCTCTTCATCAGAACAGATTTAGAGAAATACTGTATTACATCACTTGTTCACCAATGAATCCTCTGCAGTGAATGGGTGCATGAGTATTCAAATTCAATTCAAGTCAAGTTTATTTGTATAGCGCTTTTTATGATACAAATCGGTTCAAAGCAACTTTACAGAAAATTAATGAAAAAAAAAAAATAAATACAACATTTTATGAGGAAAAAAAATCCATCATTCTGGCTTTTGGCCAAAATATGAACCCATAGTCCATAATAACGCTTCCACCAGTGTAAAATTGCATTCCCTTGTTGTCCCCTCACATCAAAATCCAGCCACATATTTGTTGAATTGTGTTGAATAGCTTTGGACTGTTTTTACTTGATCTGTGCATATGTCTCTCCTAATTCAGACAAGCTGACTTTTTCACTGCAGAAAGCAATATTACAGATTATGGACTCTGCATTTACCTGTAAGTAGTGGTTTAAGTAAAAAATGTCTTAATGACGAAATTGTTTCTTACAAACACGCAGCTTTTCACTTCACAAGATGTTAATTGATGGACTGGAGTCGTGTGGATTACTTGTGGATTATTGTGATGTTTTTATCAGCTGTTTGGACACTCATTCTGACGGCACCCATTCACTGCAGAGGATCCATTGATGAGCAAGTGATGTAATGCTAAATTTCCAAATCTGTTCAGATGAAGAAACGAATCTTGGATGACCTGGGGGTGGGTACATTTTTAGCAATTTTTTCATTTTTGGTTCCAGATCTGTTTGAATATCTAACCTCTTTGAGCACCTGTAATAGTGATACGTCTTAGCAAACACCACAGAAGAACAGGATCAAACATACAACTTCAAAATAAGTGTTCTGCCATTTATCTGACTGGCAGAAACATGTTCTCTTCTGGTTTCTTTCTGCTCATTAGCACTCCCCATCTTCAGATGTGTCCTCTCTTTGCACACTCCTTTTCTCATTTTCCTCTCTCTCTCTCTCTCTTGGTTTCGGCCTGTAGGCACGGGTTCTGTCTCCTGCTCTGTGCCGGTAATAAATGAGGGCACCGCTTAAGCCGCTGGCACTTGCAGGGAGGCTAAATTAGCACCATTGATTGTCCGCCTTCGACAACCTGACAAAAGACTTGATCACTCATCTTATTAAAAGAGGATTACTGTGATGTTTGCATCTTGTTACGCCCATAAGGATCTCTTATTCTCTCTTTGCACTATCATTCTTGTTCTTTCACTCATTTAAAGCATTAAATGGTTTCTCTAAACCTTAATTATTGTAATCACGCTGTTTAGAGCAACTCTTCCATAGACAGCGCTGTCAGAAGTATCTCGCGGGTGATGATGGATCGAACATCTGCATAGGGAGGATTGTCCTTTCTAGCAGCTGTCACACTGAATGTTTCTCAGACTAAATAAAACTCTGGCTGCATTGCTTTTTGACACTCTTACGGCGGTAGCAAATAATGTCAGAAGCAACTATATCATCGCTGTCAACTCTGGAGTATTTGTGGGATAGCCTTTTCACCAAAACTTCTATAAACCACATTTAATAATGTTTGAAGTAGAAGAGATGTGACTGATGTGCTCATCAATAAAAGTTTCACACGTTCTCATCTGTACTTTTCAAATACAGCATCACAGCACTTATTTGTGATGTTATGCATGCATGGATTTGTAATTTAGTGAACCTGTTCATTTAGACCAGGGGTCGGCAACCTACGGCAGAGGGATAATCGCTGGCACGCGAGCAATAGGGAAAACTGCATACTGACGTACATTTTGAGATAATAACTTATCTTAGTCACACAGCCTGTTAGGAGCTATAAATACTATTAAAGTGTGAGAATTAACTTGCACTAGTCTACGGATGCGCGTGCGACCGCTGCATATAGGCACTTCAGATCAAAGCCTCAGCGGTTTACAGCGCTCGTCAATATCAAAATGACTGAGATGGCCAATCAAATCAAAGTAGGCGGGGTTTACTGTTGACAGAAGCTGAGCATGAAGCATCAGTTTAACACTGAAGAGAGCGAGGTAAGAAGCAGCAAATCATTTAATATTAGTAAACTTTTAACGATAGTTTACGATAGAAATATTAAATGACCGTCAGCTATATCCAGTGATGCAAACTTCTCAATTTATTAATTTTTTTTCTCAAATATATTGATTAATAAAAGTTGCGTGGCAACGCAGACAACAAGTTTATGAGCTTCTGAATGAGCTTCTGAATGCGCGCGCATCAATTAAAGCAGCGCATTGATATTGAACGGTGATTAAACTGAACGGTTTTAATGCATTGGCCTTGTCTCTCTCTCACACACACACACACAGTGATCTTCAGGACGGTCACACTGTATATCTTTTATTCAAGAAACTTTTGAAAAGTTTAAAAAACAATTTATGTAAAAAAAATCTTCAGAAACTATTTGCATGAAAATCAAAGAGGCCTATTGTTTTTTTATTGTATCATTTAAAATGTGTATGTACTGTCCAAAGCATTAATGCATTCTGTATAATGGGATTGGCTGTTGGCACAGTGCTTAACCAGAAAAATAAAAAATGTCATGCCGAAAAGGTTGCTGACCCCTGATTTAATAATAATAATAATAATAATTTAGACTATTCATTTAAATGAAGTTCTGCACAGATGGAAAAAAAGATTATTCGATTATTACTATAATTGTTCTTCTTTTTTAATATATCTTTTAGAATTTTTATTTTAAATAAAATTATATAAATATAAAACCTAAATATTTATATATTACAATATTTTTCAATGAAATATTCATTATTAAAAATAAAAGACATACATTAAATGTATAGAATGGGACTTTTGAGAACTTTTGAGCAATGACTCAAAGTACAGTGAAAAAAAATATCTGTGAATATATATATATATATATAATGTTTATTTATTGTAACAGTATATATCATGATATATTTATTTATGCATTTTAAATACTTTAAAGATTAAACTTCAACTGATTTTTTAAATAATTATTAGCTTTTGGTGAACTAAATTGTAACTAAATTATGAAAGCAAATTAGAGCCAGTTTAATCACTAAAACTGAATTTAAGTGCCGGTCTGTGAGCATCTTTGCCCAAACGGGCCACAGTTTTTTGCTTGGTGTCATATTTTTTCAATTGCACTTCCAGTGCTGTCCAAAATGTAAATTATGGCTTGCATCCTAGCTCTCTTTCATAACTCAAACCTCCCACATAACTTTACTTATTTCACAAACACACGTAAACAAAAGCAAAGTATAGCAGCTCCGGGTAAATCCGCTTCCATTGTAACAAACGGAGAATATGACTGCTTCATCTAATTACAAATTAAACTCAGGTTAATCTGGATTCTCAGTAAATACATGAGATGCACAGCACCACGCACACCATCAGCCACGTCATCTGATGAGTCAAAACTGAGGATATCTGGAACACCTCTCCCATGCCTTCTCTCTGATTTTAATCCCCGGACATCCTGTTAGCTTTCAGCGTGTGTTGTAATAAATACCGTTGTCTCTGAAAGTCCATGAGAGAGGCTCAAAACAGAAAGGATTAATACATAACAGGCATTATGGAGGGTAAACACCTCATTCTGTAGTGCAGTAATGCTATCTCTGTCTCCACAGAGATTAGGCAGGCTGCAGCGGGCTCTCAATAGCTGTTTTTAGCTGATTCAGGATGTGCCTGCATTCAAAATGTGTTGTTGTTATTAGTATTTCTTATTGTCACTCTCATATAATTGGCACTTTTTGCTGCAGTGAAATTCAGCAATGTGTTACATATTCTTAAAAAAAAGAAAAAAAAGTGTCCTTTTTTATTTTTTTTCTGCAGTTGTCCTAAATTTCCAATTCATGTAGGCATACGAAAAGGTATCAGCAATACCAAAACTTTTAGTTTATTTGTAGATAGAAATATACTAGCTGAATTTTCAGCATCATTAATCCAGTGTCACACAACCCAAGAAACGATCAAGAGACATTTCTCATTATAAATGTTGAAATTAGTAGTGCTGCTTAATATATTTTTTTTTTGTGGAAACTGATACATTTTATGTATTTTTTTTTAGGATTATTTAATGAGCAAAGTTCAAAAGAACTTTATTTACTTGAAATGTCTTTACTGTCGATTTTGATCAATTAAATGTATCCTTTATGAAGACCATATCAATATTAATATCTCTGTTAAATTTAGTGATATAACTGTGATATATCGAGTATAATTTAATCTATTTAACATATTTGAAAGACATAATTTTAACATTTAATATGCCTAAATGGCTAATTATTAGATTTCTTTCTCTCTTTTTTTAGCATCTATTAAGAACTACAGAGCATAATTAATCTTTTAAAAACATTTAATTGAAAGAAAGAAAAAAAATGAATAAAATGAATGTCACATTTACCTATATTATTTAGGATTAGTAAGTGTAGTGAATAGTCATATTTATTCATAATTTGTTTTCATGCTGAAGCTTAATTTATGCAGTTATTTTCATGGTAAATAAATAATAAAGTCACTAGAAAAAAATAAAACATTTTGGATCAATATTTTAATGTCAGGATTGATCCTCTTGATTCACTATCAAGGGAATCAATACTTCAAGATCAACCTGTCCATCACTTAGCATCATTATTACTATGGGGATTTGAAAAAATCCCTAACCTTAATTATGAATCTCATCCACCATGCTCTGTGCACAAACATGAATGACACCGTACATTTGTTGAGGAGAGTTGTGATCTTATTTTTTCAAGCAATCTGGCTGATGATAAAATTTGTGCATTTGCACATTTTCTAGATAAATTTATTGCATCCCGTTCAAACCAAAGGGAACATGAAAAACATTAAGTGATAAAAGCTCTCTCTTAATCAGCCACAATGCTACATTTTGTTATATGCCAGCGATCAATTTTTGCGATGTCATGCCAAGTAGCTCCACCCACATCGGAAACTTGGATGAAATTCAAATTTAGTGAGTTGGCTTTTTTCTTTTCTTTTAAATGATAGAAACTCCTCATTGAAGTCATGTAGTTTATGCTGTTCGGCTGCAGTGGATTGTGAGTGATTGGCTGTGATTTTGTTGCACGTCATTTTCCTTTTTTAGTGTGGACAGACAAATTGCTTGTCGCATCAAGCCTGGTGAGGACAAGCTGCTACGAGTCAACTCTCACGGTCTGATTTTCAGTGTTGGGAAGGTTACTTTGGAAATTTTATAGGTTACAGATTACACGTTACCCTATTTAAAATGTAATAGTAGTGTTACTTTTTCAATTACTTTATTAAAGTAATGTAACTGATTACTTTTGATTACTTTTTGATTACTTTTCTAAATTTCTAATGAATGTTTATTTGCAACTGTTAATCATTTTCAAACATTTACACCATGCAGGGTTAACCTTACAGTAGTGCTCAACACTGTGAGACTTTCAAAATCTTTCTTCACCTGAATTAAGATGATCAAATTTGAACACATCCAACACAAAATCAGACTTTAGTACCGCCTTTTACTTTGAGATTGATCTGACCTTCAATGCAGATTTAAAATCAAAAGAAATTGTTTACTGATACTGTTTTTGAAACCAAATCTTTTCATAACTACAGGAAACACTGCATCTAACAATGGTTTGGGGAAAAAATTGTTAATTAAAAAATAATAATAAATAAAAGCATATACATCAACTCAAATACAGTTATTTAATAAGCATGTGTCCTATTCTGTGTACTAAACTCCTGAAACATTGCTGTCTCTTTGTATATGATATGACAATAGTTTTCTCAAAATAAGTAAATGCTCATGAAGTGATTCAGAGCAGTTCTAGAGATTATGTTTATGTACATATATATTGAGGCACAGGCTGAAAACACCACGAGCTTCAGTAGGTCTATGTGTAGTAAATGAAAAGTTCTCTCCGGAACTGCACCTTCACATCCATTTTTCTTTTCAGTCTCTTTATTTTGCCCTGATATCTATCTCTCTCATGACTTTAATACTCAAGATTTAACAAAACTATACTTTCTAAATTGACAACATGTCAAAATTAGCACACCACTACAATATCTTTATGGAAAAATCCTAATACTGAACATGAGTCATGTTTTTCCCTTACAAAAATTAGCCATGCTTTTATTATAGTAAAAGTACAGTAACCATGTTTTTGTTGTTGTTGTTGTTTGTTTTGGGCAAATGGGTTACCATTTGTATTTATTTTTACTACAAATTCCATGGTTAAACTATGGTTAGTGAAGCAAAAGCCATGGTTAATTTGTGGTTACCATGGTTTAACATTAGTAACCATTTTCTTTGGATTTACAGTAAAATCGTCATTAATTTTCATAAGGGCTGTATTGTTATCTGCCCTAGCTCCCCCTAAACCTATTATAAAATATGATTATGTTTCTGCTAAATTACTACTGTAACATTACAATATAAAATAATGATGTGCTTTATACAGTATTTTGAGTGATGGTGAGCAATGGGCTACTGCTGCTTAACTAAGTAAACAAAGACAAAACTACAATAGCATATTTACAGATGAAACTGACCTGCACTTGAAACCCTGAACAGTAGTTTTGCTTCTCTGCTCCACATGTGCGCTTCCACAGTCCAGTCCATTCTCTCTCTCGCATTGATTACTCTGATCCAAACCGTATGGCGGAGGCGCTGAGAGCACGCGAGCCAAAGCATTGCCAGTCACGACTAACCGATTCATGATTTATTAGAGATTTAATTATCGAATGGCGGATTCGGAAATTATCACTTTAGTACATTTGGCAGGCAGTTATAAAATAATAATATTAAAATAGTGGGGCAAATCGGCTGCCAGGCCACCGGGAATTGTCCCAGTTCTCCCGATGGCCAGTCCGCGCCTGATTTCCACAGACACGCAGAACGTGCAGGATTCATATATAGTTTTTTTGCGGCTTAATAATCACAGACACTAGTCCATATTGCGTTTTGATATACTGACCTACTTTTGATTTATTCATCCAAAATGTGGCATATTCCGTCTGCATTAGGCTAGGAATTCCGTTTTATGACTATATTCTATGAATCAGTCTGTGTTTTCCGCATCGCAGAAATTATAGGGCCGTATGTCTCAGAAAAGTCAGTGCAATTTGGGAAAGAAATAAATTAAATCTGTATGTGGATGTGTGTAAATAATCAAATATATTCCCCTTTGTAGTCCCCATAAGTAACTGTAATGTAATTACACATTTTTTCTTAGTATCTAACGGATTACAGTTACTTTTATTTTGTAATTAAATTACGTAACGCCGTTACATGTAACTAGTTACTCCCCAACACTGCTGATTTTTGCCTGTTCTTCAACCACACTCTGAGGTGTTTTGATCCGCCATCTGCTTTCTAATGAAATTTACTGGCCATCTCAGGAACAGTGGGGTGCTACACTGGTTCAGGATAACATCATTTACTGAGAGGAAGAGACAAGAGATTGTCTGTGCTGCCCACACAATATATGAAAAACCTGTAATTGCTGCCTTCCTGACCAACAGAGAGATAAAAGGGGACAAATACATCCTGATATGAACACGTCCCTAAACCTCTACTGGAAACATGTAGGACGATTTACATGAAATTGAAAAAGAAGACAATGATGTTAACATCAAAGGAAAGTAAAGATATATTTATGAAAAAAAAAAAAAAAACTAATTACAGCATGTATGACTATGAAACTTAAAGCTCATTTGAGCAAATGCTGACACCAATATACAGTATTCCAGACTGACACTGAAGAACAAAACAGGGAAAATATTTCATGGATGGACAGAATGATGTACAGATGGGTGGATGGACAGACAGAACAACAGATAGATAGACTGAAGAAAAAGATAGATAGACAGACAGACAGACAGGCAGACATATAGATAGACAGATAGATAGACAGACAGATAGATAGAATGACAGAACAATAGATAGAATGATGGATAAATGCCATAGCTGCAGAGAGAGAGATGTAGCTGCAGAGAGACTATGGCAAAACTGGTGGTTTGAACACCTACTGTAACAGAATAAGAAAACTACTCAAGACTGTGGACAGAAATTGCAACAAACCGGATTGTTATCTGGTTTCAGAGAGCAACCTTTAACTGAAACATCCTGACTCAGTGAGCCACAGCCATATAGACCCGGATAAAGCCGGACATGCTGTGCTCTTAATGCACAAGAGATGAGGCAGAAACAGAATTACAGTCTTAACCTCATTCTTTTCCCATTTTGCAAACCACAACAAAGAAGCCCAGTGGAAATGTAATACAAACTCCTATATTTACTCTGTGAAACCCAGGAAGGTTTATGGTATTTCACTAAAGTAAAAAAAAAAAAAATCTAAACTAAATTGGTGTAACACAAGACCAAGGTGAAAGTGACCTGTACTCACATTTACTTCCAAGCCTCTTTTCTGAAGGCATTTCTTTAAACCAGGGGTGGACAACCTGCTTGACGAAAGTAAAATTTACTTGTTAATCACTGAACCATATCCCCCAACTCAAACTAATTATCACTGCATGAATTAATTATGCAATTAACTGTTTACCACTGGATGAATTAATAATGCAATTACTGTTTGTTTGATATGGTGTTGTCAAGCATCATGAGTTGAAGACTTGCAGTGCAACTTTTACTTTTTATATTGAGTTTTGCTAATCACCACCATAGTAGCGTGGAATGTGGAATGTTGGGGACCATGTTTGTTGGACCTCATATTTTGATAGCGGTGACTTAAAGGGCAACTCCACCCCAAAATGAAAATTTTCAGACAACCAAACACAGTTCGTTTGGTTTCAGTGTCACGTTTCGGGGTGTGAAAATGTTGCTACAATAACAGACTCTCGGTGTAAAACTCTCGGACGTATTTTAAAGATTCTATGCTGCAAACTTTAAATATTTCACATACTTTTGCGAATCCAGCGTTTAGTTGATCCTGATAAGCGCTCGTCGTCACAGTTGTAAACATGACAGCTTTTTTCTTTGGAGAGGGCGATTGGCGCCACGGTATCTTTGTTTCAAGGCAGAACGTTAAAGAACGCGACACATACGTCTCCTGGAAATCCTATATAATTCAACCAATCCGATGACAACCTCGAAACTTCTGAAGTGTTTCCACTTTTGTGTTCCATAGGCATCAGACGTTCTGCCAAAGGTCCGTGGGCGTGACGTCTGAGGCTGAGACTATAGTGTAATTAACTTGGCAGTCTATGGGACAGTCACAAGCCTCCAGGTTTTCATACAAAATATTGTGTTCCGAAGATGAACGAAGCTTTTACGGGTTTGGAACGACATGGGGTTTTGGGGTGGATTATCCCTTTAATATCGACTGAAAAATCCAAATTCATTCTTTGCCAGTAGGAAGGCTTCTTAGCTGTTTCCCTGGTAACGGCTGTACTGTGCTCATGAAAGCTACTTTATCAGGCATTTTAGGTACAGTAAGATGAAAATAAAATTTAAGTCTTAAGACCAAGGACCCGTAGGAACCCATCAGGCAGGGTGGTGATACATTTTGGTAGCCCAACTGGAAAATACAATATCAATTCAAGATCAATCTGTCCATCCATCCATCGGGTGGTGATTTAGAGAGCCCTGGGATGGATGGATGGTTAGTTGGATCATGATGTATGGATGGATGGATGAGCAATGGTCAAACATCGTCCAGTGCATGATGACTTTAATATGAAGTAAATAGAAAATAAAGAAACTACAGAAGACATGCCTTGCTTTTATGTGAGATCCAGACAGGTTACCTATATTTGGAGCTAACAGCAAAAAAAAAAAAAGGGGGGGGGGGGGGGTATGAGTATTATCTACACTGTCACCTAAATATGACTGCTTTGAAAACACACTAGCCTTTAATTTGATTAAGACCTTTATACCAACAGAATGACTTTGCAGCAAATTTCGTAACACTTTTCATATTTTTGCAAAAAAAAAAAAAAAAAAACTTGACCTGTATCGATGGAGAATTAAGTACCTGTGAAGCTCATCATTTGTCCAAATCTTGGTCACAGATTGGCACTTTTTTCTCATCACCAGCCCACATCTTTAACCATCAGTATAGCACCGCCCACTAAAACTGTCCAACAAACAAACAAGCATCTGAAAAAGTCAACATGTCAAGGAACACCATCGTAGACAGTGTGTCTGAGTGTCTGAAATCATAGCTGACTGAAAAAACAAGTGGTTTAGTGGCAATTTTGCTGGCAGTTATGAAAGCTCTGACAACTGTGACACAGCACACTTAACGGAGGGGGAAAACCAAACTGTCAGTCAGGGAGTAAGTTTACATTTACATTTAATCATTTAGCAGACGCTTTTATCCAAAGCGACTTACAAATGAGAACAATAGAACAACAGTACCCATAGGAGAAAATTATTGCTCAGTGGTTGCTTTTTCTAAGCTCAGGAGACTTCTCTTATTTTAGTATCAACAGTGTCTCAGATGTTTCTCCTAAAAATCCTTAGGAGAAATGGAAGTAGACACAAATGAGACATGAGAAATATTTGAGAAAATAAGTCAAAACAGAGAATGTGTTGGAAGAAACAGAATATCTCTTTATTGTCTTGCTGCAATCTCTATCAAGGCTCCATTATAGGAATATTTTATTGCTCAGTGGTTGCACTTTCTAACCTCAGGAGACTTAGAAGAAAGGACTTACAAGTGCAAGATGTTTAGTATAATAGCAATTCATTTTTTTAACAAATGTAAAACTAGTCTTTTTTTTTTTTTTTTTTTTTTGTTTAGTATTAAAATTTTGTCTTGTACAGCCCATTTTTGCATGTATGTAAAAATAGGTTATGGTTTCCTCTGTTAAATCACTGTTTCCTCACTCTAAAAAACAGTGTCTAAATAAAACAACTTCAAATATGACAATGCATGCATTGTATTTGATTTAAATAATGTAGATAAATGACACTGAAGCTAACCAGAGGGAAGAAAAATAAAATACAAAAGAGATCTCTTTACTGTTTCAAATATTTCTCCTAGACAGAAATGAGGTTACCTTAAGATTGAATGGAAACTTTTGCTTGAATCTCCTGCTTCTCAGACTTGTTTCCTGAGACAAAAACTCTAACACTCTCACAGTGGTCTCCTTTAAAGCTTTAAAAGAGATCTCAACAACTTTACACACTGTGCTCAGATATTTCTCCTTAGCTAGAGACTCTGGATCTCTCATATTTGTCTCTTTTAAAGCTTTAGAAGAGATCTCAACAACATCACACACTGTGCTCAGGTATTTCTCCTTAGCTAGAGACTCTGGATCTCTCACATTTGTCTCTTTTAAAGCTTTAGAAGAGAACTCCACAACATCACACACTGTGCTCAGATATTTCTCCTGAATTAATGATTTCCCCCCTTTTATTTAGTGCCTTGACTTGATGCACACTTTGTAAAGTTGTTGAGATCTCTTCTAAAGCTTTACAGGAGACAGATATGAGACCCCCAGATTATTTAGCTAAAGAGTCAAATCTGAGCACAGTGTGTGATGTTGATATCTCTAATATGAACTTTTGAGAAGACAAATTTGAGAGATCCAAAGTCTCTAGCTAAGGAGAAATAGCAGAGCACAGTGTGTGATTTTGTTGTGATCTCTTCTGAAGCTTTAAAGTAGACAAATGTGAGAGATCCAGAGTCGCTAGCTAATGAGAAATATCTGAGCACAGTGTGTGATGTTGTTGAAATCTCTTCCAAAGCCTTAAAGGAGAAAAATATGAGACCACCAGAGTCTTTAGACTAGGAGAAATATCTGAGCACAGTGGGTGATGTTGTAGAGATCTTGTTTAAAACTTTGGAGAAGACAAATGTGAGACCATCAGAGTCTCTAGGTAAGGAGAAAAATCTGAGCACAGTGTGTGATGTTGTTGCGATCTCTTCTAAAGCTTTAAAGGAAACAAATGTGAGAGATCCAGAGTCTCTAACTAAGTAGAAATATCGGAGCACAGTGTGTGATGTTGTTGGTATATCTTTTAAAGCTTTAAATGAGACAAATGTGAGAGATCCAGAGTATCGAGCTAAGGAGACATATCTGAGCACAGTGTGTGATGTTGTTGAGATCTCTTTTAAAGCTTTAAATGAGACAAATGTGAGAGATCCAGAGTCTTTAGACTAGGAGAAATATCTGAGCACAGTGTATGTTGTTGAGAGCTCTTTTAAAGCTTTAAAATAGACCACTGTGAGAATATTAGAGTTTTGAAGTTGGAGAAGCAGGAGACTCAAGCAAAAATCTCCATCCGATCTTAAAGTAACCTCATTTCTGTCTAGGAGAAATAATTGAGATGTTAAAGAGATCTCACTTTTGATTTTTCTTTCCTATGGGTATACAAGTGCCATGACCAGTCTCAGTTAATGTAGCAAAGTGCTAGTATTAGTTGGTCAGGTGCTGGCGAAAAGATGTGTTTTTAGAAGGTTTTTTTTTTTTTTTGAAAATGGCTAAAGACTCAGCTGTTCGAATTGAAATCTGGAGGTCATTCCACCAGCTGGGCACAGTCCAGGACAAGGTTTGTGAGAGTGATTTTGAGCCTCTTTGGGATGGCACCACAAGGCGCCGTTCACTTGCAGAATGCAAGCTTCTGGAGGGCGCATAAGTTTGAACTAGCGAGTTTAGGTATATTGGTGCAGCACCAGTGGATGTCTTGTAGGCAAGCATCAGTACCTTAGAGAGGGAAACATAGAGAGTTGGTTGAACAATGAATGGAAGAAGGGATACCGGTCTGTAGTTTTCTTAAAGTGCTAGACTTAGAGTGGGTTTATTAAGCAGTGGGCTTACCCGAGCCTGCTTAAATGCTGTGGGAAATGTAACCAGTGTGAAGAGAGGTGTTGATAATATGAGTAAGCGATGGTATGACTGAAGAAGAAATGGCCTGGAGGAGGTGAGTGGGGATAGGATCAGGTGGACAAGTAATACAGTAGGATGATTGGAAAGGATCAGTTTGGAAACGTCCGTCTCCGAGAGTGGAAAGAATGAGAAAAGAGAGTGTGTATTAGCCATTATGAAGTTTCATCAGTTTGTGGTGTGGCGAATTGGTCACTGATGGTTCTTGTTTTATTTGTGAAGAAAATTGCAAAGTCATCAGCTGTAAGAGTTGATGAAGGAGGAGGGGGAGGAGGACAGAGAAGAGAAAGCTTTGAAAAGTGTGTGAGAGTCAGAGCAGTTGTCAATTTTGTTGTGATAGTATGTCGTTTTATCAGTGAAGACATTTGCATAGAAGGAAGAGAGAAGTGTCTGATACACAGTAAGGTCAGTAGAGTTTTTTGATTTGCGCCATTTCCTCTGTGCAGCCCAGAGTTTAGAGCGATGTTCACAGAGAACATCGGAAAGCCAGGGGGCAGAGGGGGTAGTGCATGCTTGTCTGGATGAAAGTGGGCAAAAGTTGTCTAAACAAGATGTTAGAGTGGAGCAAAGAGTGTCAGTAGCACTGTTTGTGTCCAGTGCTGAAAACTGAGAGGGTAAAGGAAAGAGGATGAAACCATAGAGGACAGGCAAGAGGGAGAGAGTGTGCATAGGTTACGTCGAAAGGTGACCTGCGGAGGAGTGTATGCTGTGTCAGGAGTTAGTGTGAGGTTAGAAGTGTTGAGGAAGTGGTCTGAGGTGTGCAGTGGAGTAACTAAAGTGTTGTCAGTGGAGCAAACGCGTGTGAAGTTGAGGTCCAGTTGGTTAACTGATTTGTGAGTAACTATAGTAGACACTCGCTTAAGATCAAATGAGGCTTTGAGGCCAAATGAGGCAAATTAAGTTTTAGGATGTTTCTGAGCAAGATGGGAGGTGCTTCAATAAAAAAGAATTCAGACTGAAAAAATATAAACAAAAACATCAGCGATGTGTGTAGCAAGAGAAGTAACTAAAGATGTGAAAAAGAGGAAACAGCGTTGTACAGCTGTTATGGTGGTACTATTGCTGATTACTAATAAGCAATAAAGAAAGAAAGAAAGAAAGAAAGAAAGAAAGAAAGATGGAAGAAATTATACAATAAGCAGAAATTAAAATATAAACTCCAACCAATTTAAGATGCTAAATATTAAACTGACCCTCCACAAATATGACTCTGTAAATCGATAAAGATTCACAAAAACATTAAAAGTAAATGCATATTTGTATGCGTCTGTTCAAAAGTTTGGGGTTTATATAAGGTTTTTTAAATGTTTTTGAAAGAAGTCTCATGTTATGCTCACCAAGGATGTATTTATTTGATTAAAAAAAAACAGTAATATTTAGAAATATTATTACAATTCAAAATAACTGTTTTCTATTTGAATATATTTTTTTAAATGTTATTTATTCCTGTGATGTAAAGCTCAATTTTCAGCATCATTACTCCAGTCACATGATCTTTGAGAAATCGTTCCAATATGCTGATTTGCTGCTCAAGAAACATTATTTTTTACAAACGTTGACAACAGTTGTGCTGCTTAATATTCGTGTGGAAATTGTGATACATTTTTTATTTCAGGATTAATTGATGAAAAGACAATTATTATTACAATTATTATTATTATTTTTTTTATTAAATCGTTTTAACATTGTAAATGTTTTACTGTCACTTTTGATAAATTTAATGAACGTCCATCCTTACTGAAGAACATATTAATTATATATATCAGCTATATCACACCAGTAGACATGAGATATGGCTATATATCTGCAAGGCTGTGATTCGGCCATACGCACGAGGTTGCAGGTAATCACAGCGTGCCGATATACAGCCATATCTCACATCTACGAGTGTGATATTGCCTTTAACTAATACTTTATAATATTAGTTTAAATGCACGCTGAGGAAAGCATATCTTTGTCAAACTATCCTCAAAGCCACTAGAAGGCAAGCTTGCAACCTTTAGCCAAAAAAGTGTAACAGCTAATGCTTCCGCTTTGCCAGTACGTGAGAAAGGAGACCAGAGGCCATATTTTTTAAACTTTTTTTTTTATGGATGTCAATGGAGAGGCTTCACTACGCTTCACTAAACAGCATTTTAGAGGAAACAGCTTATAATTTAATGAATCATCATTGTTTTACACTAAATAATACTTTAGGATTTAACTATTTTTATAGTTAACACTGAAAAAAATGACGTTTTATAAGAGAAGTCACTCACTGGAAGGATTCAGCTTTCAGCACTTCTCATATGGTTTCCGTAAACGGCAATTGAGTGTCGCACAACTCTTTCTGAAATTCAATGATGCAAGGCTGTACTGTGATTGGTTATTAAGGCAAATGTGATCCAAGTTGACCGTTATGCTTTCTCCAATAGTAAGTAATACAGACCCTCTCATCTCCCTATAGTAAGACAATCTCTGCTAACCTTTCATCTGTTAGGGTGATTTCCGATGACAGTGCTGCTCAGTGCATTTGTTAACTGCGTCTTACAAGATGTTATTAAAAGTAATGTGATATTTTCAAATGCAAAATAATAATAATAATAAAATAAATGATAACTTCCGTTTCAGTCTCTTTCAATATAAAAGTCTTTACTGCTGACTCGTAAAAAGTCTCTTTTCGCCATCTTTTCGTCAGCAGAACAATGTCACTAAAATCACCATTATGAACACACACACTGTTTCCTAATACTAAATAGTACTATTATGTATATAAAATATAATTTATTGAATAATTAACAACAACAGCCATCATAAAAGTTGCTAGACAATTCAGTCAAAAGTACACAGGCAGCGCTCTAATATACAGCATTTAACTTTTCGCATGTGAGTTTAAAATATACTATCTGAGCCCACAGAGTTTTTTTTTTTTAGGTGACCATTACACACCACAGCCACAATAGCTAGTATGACACATGCATACTTTTTCCTTTTTAATTCACTACATTATGAAATAACTGATATTCTGATTCTCAAATACATGTAAGTAAATGTATTTGATAGATTAAACACCTTTATAATGACCAGGTTAGTTGATCTACAATGGGTGTAGGGTGCTATCCATGTTAGTTCGCGCTGAATCCAAGCTGTGGGATTTACAACACATTAATTCATTCTCTCATTCTGAAAGTTTCCAGTGAACTGGGAGAAGAGTAGACTAAACATTTAAAGGCCGGGACACACCTAGCCGATGGTCGGCCGATGGCGAGCGACGGTCGGGCTAGTTTGTTTGGTGTGTTGCACTCATCAGTTCTCGTTGGGCTCACATCAGTGGCAGTTTGCCCGATTCAACATGTTGAATCGGCATCGGGGCCATCAGCGCGAGTGAGAGCTCTGATTGGATGTTCAGTTTAGCGAACAAGTCAGTGCCCGAGAATTAAAGCAAAAGTGATAAAAACAAGCATGTAAATGAAGGCAGTACAGACAGAAGGCTGTTTAAATGTTACATGATCTTTCCCAATCATTCTAATACCAAATGTTTTCATAACAACATGAGCCGCATAAAATGATTAAAGTTATCAAAGTTACTGATATTCAAAATGGTAAGCAAGCGCTGCTTTGTCTACGTTTCATATACTGCATTTATCTTTGTTTCGGTTTCTCCTTTTGAATGACGAATATATAGGTATTGATAGCTGCTGATATAGACTCTCATGTATGCGCAGAATGCAATTGTTAGATTGCCGTCGGCTGTAGTCTGTGCGGTATGTTTGAGTGCAGCTTTTTGGCCTGACGCTGCCGACATGAGTCGACAACACCATCGGTTTCCGTCGGCACTAGTTCTTTGAAGTCGGCTTGGTGCGTCCGGGCCTTAAATGTTACCTACACAATATGTATATGATATAAATAAAACATGTCGTCAAATTATAATTGAATGGATTATTATTGCCACTTCCATAGACATCGGTGTGTATTTGTGCCAGCAATGATCGGCGAGCGGAATTGCTTCCATGGTATGAGGGTGTGAAAATGCACTGTATCATACACCAGGAAGCGCTCTGTGCCAAAGCCATCCAGATGGATGATGTGATGTCGACTGTGGTGAAAACTATAAACTTGATTCGTTCAAGAGTGCACAACCACAGAGAATTCAAGGCATTTTTGTCTGAAATTGATGCAGAATATGGTGACATAATATGTATCACTCTAACGTGCGGTGGCTGCAGTCATGGCTCTGCTCTACAGCGGTTCTATTTGCTGCGGTCTAAAATTGACCAGTGTTTGAAAGAAAAAATCTGACACTTGATCAACTCAATGACCCTGACTGGCTGGCAGACCAGTCACCTGAATGCACTGAATAAAAGTCTGCAAGGCAAGTACCAGCTGATATCAGAAATGTTTGCGCACTTGAAATCCTTTGCTGTGAAGCTAAGACTTTTTGAGAGACAAATCAGTGACTGCAATGCCTTGCACTTTTCTAGTTTGTCCGAAATTATCTTGAGTTTTTCAGATGCCAACATTCCTGGAAAAATGGATAAATATTTGACAGAGCTCACATCCATCAATCACAGAATTTAATCAGCATTTCCAAGACTTTCCCGCTATTGATAATGACATCAAACTGTTCTCAACCCCTTTCTCTGTTAATGTAGAAGTACAAGAGAATGTGCAGCTGGAACTCATAGAACTGCAGTGTGATGATTCTCTTCGCAGCCGCCACCAGTTTTTTTTTTCCCCTGTCCGAGTTTTACCTGAGTTTAGAAACATCCAGATTCTCCTTATCAAACGTCATGCACAAAGTATGATGAGTCTGTTTGGCTCCACATACATATGTGAGCAATCATTTTTGCTGATGATGCTGAAAAAATGTTCACTGAGAGCCAGTCTGTCTGACAGCAATCTCTGTGATCTGCTTTGTATCTCTACTACACGACTTACTCCTGACTTGACCTCAGTTCTGAAATCTGAGGCACAACATCACTGTTAACATTAATAAAGTTAATGGTGAGTAAAAAATGTATTGAAAGCAATACATTGTAATGATTCTTACACTGTAAAAAATAAGTGTAATTTTAACTGTAAAATTGTGTTAATAGGTTAACAGTAAGTTCCCATAATATATACAGGGAAAAACTGTAAAAGATCTAACCAGACATTTCATGTAATTTTACAGTAAAATGCTTTAGTAAAAAAAAAAAGTTTTTAGAAGTAAAAAAGAACAAATCAATGTATAATTAAAAGTCAAAAACTGTAAACTGATATTCCCAGAACTCCCTGCGTGACACTCCACATTTGAAAGTATTTTGTTTAAATAATCATGTTTTTTAATAGTTTTTGTTATCAGTTATGTATATTTGGGCTTTATGTTACATCTTCTGTTGTTTAATGAAAGTTTATTGCATTATTTAAGTATCATGTGTGTTACCATGATGGTGTTTTGTGTTTGCATGAATGACTCTGTGCACCTTCTATATATAAATATATACTTCTGCTTGTGGTGAAGTTACTTGAGATGAGGCTTGATTCTTCATGTGGTTTTCTCTTTTACCACCTGCATTATTATGGTGGTTGTCAGTATGTTAAAGGTACAAAACAGATTTTAATAGCAGTGTGCGTTGTTGAATTTACCGGTTTACATTCAAATATTCTTGTTTGTAAATTACAGTTTTAGTAAATGTAAATGTGTTCACAGTTTTTCTGTATATATAAATATATATTTAGCATACACCTAACATTTTTAGAGAATAACATTTAAAATATAGCAGACAAAGACAAATTAATGGCAATAATCAACTTGTCTTATAGTACTTTTTTTAATTTTTTTTTTATTTATTTTTTTATTATTATTATCACAACCATGCGGCTTGAGACAACACACATTTTTTTTTTTTTTTTTTTTTTTGGAGGTTTTGAAGCCAGAATTTACTAACATACTGTAGTAACAAAGCTGAGTTGTGTTTGCAAACACCACTCCAAAACTTAGTTTAGTACTCACATACGCCTTGAAGCTGTTCAAACGATTCCATACATGCGCCTTTGTATTTTTAGACAAAGGTTTGTACTATATGGGCTCCTGAAGAGTGATCATTAACATGTCATACACTTTATTTCTAGCTCCTGTATTTAGGGACGAGGTCCTTTTCCATATATGATGATAATGTTTTTCAAGCTTTAAATAGTTCACTCTGTTCTAAGCACACGCATCCTCACGCACACAGCCAATTATATGATAGTAGATAATAGTAATTTTCTCTTATAAATAGACATAATTCTATATATCAAGATAAATGAAAATATTCCACAAATTCAAACGGTCAGTATGTAAAAATAGGTCCACAAAGGGACCTGCAAAACATTGAAGTCCCATGATCTAAAGTGTTTTAAGTGGTTGCTCACTGACCCAAACCAAGAGCCCATCCTCACGTCTCATTCTAGTTCCTAAATCTGATTTCTTCTTCAGTGTAAGTCTATGGGATTTTTTGTTTTATAATCCACCAAGCACAAAATGTAAGTCTGATTGGTGATTCCAAGAAACTCAGATTTGCATTTGATGTGTACTGCCTGTAAGTGTTTCAAGTTGGCATGGTGGGATATTAACAAGTTCTTTCAGATGACAACCTTCTTTATGATTACATGTTTGGGTTATGTAACTAAGCACCCTTACAGACTGGTGATTACAGGGCACAAGCACTTAATAAAATAGATGCGTGGCTCTTTTAAAGGCCCTTAATTGAAAAAGCAGCCTAAGAAACAACAGGAGAACCTTGTGCATTTCCCTGTTTACCAAACGATCAATGATGCTATCTCAGACCTTCCAGGTCTTGATTGCACTGCTAAATTGAATCTCGCTTATTTCAGAGCACAACAGTCCACCTTTGACATTTTCAGTGACCCTTTTACTGCCACTGTAGACAGTGTGCCGGTGCACATTAAAACAACTGCCAGATCTGCAGTACAACAGTCTGAAAGCAAAGTTTCAAGCTACTTTAACACTCACACTTCACTGTTAGCGCTCACTTTAGACAGCCTCCGCCTGAGACTAATACGTTTTTTCCATTAAGAATTTCAGTAATCACAGATTGCATCAAAGTAATGAAAACCTCCGCCATGTTTTATAAAATGCCATGGGACACAACATCAATCTGAACACTGACAAAATGATTTGGTGTAAACAGTCTTGAGTTTCTGGATGGTGCAGCATCAAAATGAAAGGATTTCCCCGAATTACATCTCATATTAACTTAACTGCAGTTTCAATGTATTAAATATAAAGGCATGATTTCCCCACTTCAGGTACAAAAGCTGCAATTTTGTCTTACTGATCTGGTTATTCAGTTTATTGAATCTGCTGTCAATCATCATGATGGTAGGGGAATCTAGTCGATGACCAATAGCCAATAATGCATGAATTATTTGCACTGATTATTATGGATGATAGTCGCCTTTCTCCCATTTCCTAAAAGAATGAGAAAGTAGTATTGCATGCAATTAGACATTGAAAAAAACATCTGGCTTAATGCATAGTAGTCTCTCATTTAAACTTTCTCGCCTGATCAATTAACCTCTAATATCTGAAATTTTATATTCTGAACAGAACAAAATCTTTATTTTATTTTTTGTCTTTTGATCTTAATATTATATTTACTCAGTAATTGTATAAACAAGATTATTTTTCCCCCCAAATTATTTTTTCCCCAGGAAACAGTTGGTCCAAACTAAAAAACAGTAAAAATAACTGTAATAGTTGTAATGACTTTCTGCATGGCCCTTCACTACATGAACACAGGGTGATTTTTTCATTACTTTTAATATCATTTTTAATTATTTTTACTTACTAATTACTTGTCAAGCTCAATTTTCTTTGCTATGCATTCCTCTTGGAAGAGGATTTTTTAAATGTGTATATCTGCTAAAAGTGAAATTTGTCGATGTGTAGGAGTCAATAGCTAGAATATAAATGACCTCTAACATATGAACCCAAATGTTTATTTCACAGTGTCTTATAGGTCAAAGTGTTCCAAGGGAATGAAGAAATGGTCAGTAAACAAGTTTCATGCATTTAAGCCAATACAATCAATATATACTTATGTACCTATATACTGTGTGTGTGTGTGTATATATATATATATATATATATATATATATATATATATATATATACAGTAAAATACTATTTCAGTCTTTCTACAAAATTTCACATTTGACTCAGTGTTACTTGCGATGTCTTTATAAATATTTGTGAAATTTACAAGCGATTTCTAAGTGAAAATGTAAATCCTATAACAGATTTTGTATAATGCAGATCGTGATTACTTAATATATATATCACAAATTACTGTATAACTCCTAATCGCTTTTAATAGTGGCCAATTTTCAAATCATAAAATGCATACTGCAGATCAGCAGCTATTTCAGAGTGAAATGTAAATTTCAGTGCAAATTTGTATTACTGAATATATCACAAAATACTGTATAACTCCTTTTAGCTTTTAATAGTGGCCAATTTTTTTTTTTTACAGTAGATTATCTTTAAACACAGTATTGTTTCAGCATGTATAAAAACAATATACCGCATAAATGTTTTGTCATCCTTATTAGATTCATGTCTGCTGATGGTTGCACTGCCATCTAGCTCCATGTTGTCCTTGATGGAGGAGACCATATGCGCTGGAGATTAAAGCCAGATTAAATCACACAGCGGCCAAGCTCCTAATGAAAGACTGCCCTGAGCTTATCTTTTTAAAAGGAAAGAAGTGATCCCCCCCACCCCCAAGCTTTCCTTTTAACCTCACACACACACGTCATGCTATGTTTAAGCCCATTCACTGTCCCATTGTACATCTCTCTCACTGTTTCTGTGTTAATGATACCATATTCTGTAGTCCACCCCCCCCCCCACCCCCCCCACCCCCCCACCCCCCCCCAAAAAAAAAACAGCAAGCTAATCATTTCTGGAAAAAAATTCTAACTGGTCCGACAATTGGTGGCGTAATGATGAATCACAGTCAGTTTGACCTGTGAGATTGACCAGGTTGTCCTTAAGTGCTTTCTGGGATGATGTTCGTTTATCAAATCGGCCTCTCTGTTTGGATGATTCCGGAGGATTATCCATATAATCCTTAACATTGTGAACTTTCCTTGAAGCTGCTTTTACCTTCAGTCACCCTGCGTGATCTGGTGCCAAAGCCAGTCAAAATTGTGCCTCTCTCTCCGGACAGGGAGGGTGAAATAAACTTAAACTGTTTGGAAAACAATGTAAACTAAGAATAATCCAAGCAAATAATTACTGTTTGCACAAGCAGGCAAATGTTCCGGTGGTTTATACGAGTAAGATTGTTCCTCAGTGAGTAGGAAGAACAAGCCTGCCAATTTTGCAAACAATACAAATTTTGTACATGGCTGTTTAAGTCATTCTAATCACCTTTGATGGAAAGGTTCCTGAAAATCTGCATTTTCTACATATTTAGGCAAAAACAAAAATACTTATCCTGCTTCCACAGTGCTCCATAAATACATGTAATCCAGTTACTGCAGATAAAGAAATATCTGCCTTTTTCTTTTTCATTTTATTTTCTTATGAGGTAAACTGATTTAAAATCTGCTTACCTCATCAAGCATTTTCAAAACGTTCATTTTCAATTAGCTCTTATAACATTTAGGTCAACTACAAACCAATAAAAGCAGTACACAACAAAGACAAGATAGCCTATTGAAAAGATTAAAAGTATCACTATCCGAAGACATAAGTTTATCAATAAAAAAATCAGACCTGCATGTACAGAGATAGAGAGTGCTCAAAATGTCAGAGACCACTAGTGAAAATACATATATTTTTTAAATTATATTCTAATTTAATGATGCATTTTTTTATAAGAAAAAAAGCAATACCTGTTAAAAGTTTGGAATCATTTTGAAATATTTATTACATTGTTTTTGGTCTCTTATGCTCATTTATTTGATCAAGAATACAGTTAATTTGTTGAAATATTACTATAATTTAAAATAACTTTTTTATACTTTAATATATTTTAAAATGTAATTTATTTCTACAAAATGTTATTTATTACTCCAGTCTTCACTGTCAGGCAGAAGGTGGTGAAACACAAAAAGTCTAAACTAACAGAATCGTGACATAACGCTCCCCTTCCAGAAGGTGTGACCTCGTGCCGTAGACAGAAAGAAGCGAGGACGATGAGAAGGTGGCTGGAGGTGGCTTAGAGGTAAACAGACAACTGTAAGAGAGACAAACAGAGAAGTCCAAGGTGGTGATGGAGGTGGAGACCGTCATGTGATGACCTCAAACAGGTGATGCTTGATGGTTATTCAGGCCACAACCAGGGATGTGCCCCCCAGTGGCTTTGCCACTGAGGAGTACTGATGGGAACAAGCGTGGGAATGACCAAAGGCAGGGATGACGTGGATGAAGCCCACTCCGCAACCGAAGAGCAAAGTTGGAGGAGAGAATGGCGAAGATCCTTGTGGTTGAGACGGAGCCACAGTGATGACCTCCCGAGATTGAAGTGGGGATTCGGAGGCCAGAGGTTGAGTTGGGGCAACCGAGGGTGGAGGGGGCGCCTGAGGGAAGACGGAGCCAGAGGAATCTGAAGGAGTGGAGGGTTGGACAGCAGCAAATGGCCTGAAAGTCTGTGGTGCAGGTGGTGCGACGTCTGACCAAGGTGGAGCCGGCCTACCAAGTGAGTCTTGCGATGCCGAATGGCTGATGGTACACACTGAAGTCGAGGGTGGAAGGAGCAGAGGCAGAGGTGGTACTGAAGAACTGGTGGGATACAGTGATGACTGGATGGCAGGGATTGCTGAGGACTGGGGAAGAGACTGGAGACCCACACAGAAACTAATAAAAAAAAAAAGCATTCATAATATCAGTCTGGAGAGGTGGTGGGAGAGGGAGGCTGGGCAGGTCTAATGAGGCAGGTATACGGAAGACTAGTTCAGGCAAAAGTAATGGGGGCAGAATAATAGCCTCTCCAAGCTTAATAGTGCATCAGTCAACATCTCACTCTCAGTGGCAGGAGGGTGGGCAGGGCTCACTTCTAAACCCTCGAAGTCCACTTATACTTATTCAGGCGCGCGCTGCTTGGGCTTTAACATGTGATCCTCAGGCGCTCTCAGGAGCGTGGGATCTAACATCATGGCGAAGTCCTAATCGCTGCCTGTGGTGGGCTCAGGCTGTTGATCCTTGTAGGCTGGGTGGTTCTGGATCAGGAGTGGGGCTGGCAGGCTCGTCCAAATACTGACGATACCAGGAAACTAAACTCAAACAGAACAGAACATATACTGTATACACATGATAATGCAAAGATTAATAAGTGAACAGCTGAACATAATGAGTGACCATGACAACCTAGGATGAACTCAGGCAGAAGGTGATGAAACACAAAAATTGTTTATATAGTGTAATATCAAACAGTTGTTTTAAATTTTTATAATATTTCACAATATTACTGTTTTTACTGTATTTTTGACTAAACAAATGCAGCCTTGGTAAGCAGAAGAGACTTCTTTCAAAAACATTAATAAATCTTAATTTTTCCAAACTTTTGACCTGTAATGCATTATGAGTAACAATTTGATTTCATTTTCATTTTTAGGTATGTCACCCTACATATTGTACCATCTGAAATATTATTTAACCATCAACATCATGATGTTTTATTGTTTTTCATTATTCAAAATCCTGGACAAACCACCTGTAGAAACACACTCTTTTCTCTCTATATGCACCAGACACTTTCTTATAAACACTGCATGTTACGAGGACTTAATAAGAGATAACACAAATGTTTATGAATGCACCACAAATCATATTGCACTACTTGCTTCTTAACCTTAAATACCTCTTTTGCACAATATCATGTACAGTTATTATGTAAAGTGCTTGGATAGTCTGTCTTAGGTTATGTGTATGTATAGTCAACTAATTATAGTATATGTATAGTTAGAGCACCTCTTCAGAAAGTTAGCTATGTAGGTCTATAAATTGTTCTTACGTCTAGTGTAGTATGTTTATATTTATGTTTATTTATGCAGCACCGTGGTCCTGCGAGACAAGGTATTTCGTTCCCCTGTATGTCCACACATGTAGCAGAATGACAATAAAGCCCGACTTGACTTGACTTAAATCTTCAGGTTTGTTTTATGATTTGGTTTAAATACGATTTTGAATCCCATATTTTCAAGGTAGTCCAGGACTTCTGTATGTCCTTTAATGTTCATAACGTCACCAAACCAATAACTGTTTCCAAACATACAGAAGCACACAGAAGCCATGCATTATTTGTTTTCACAACTTATAAGCAAGTTTGACTATAAAACTAGTGTATTTTCTGTCCTTTGATACAGTAACACATGACTGTGTGAACATCTGCCTGGTGTCAGATTTTTCTTCAGTTTTTTCTCTCTCCAGAGCTTTTAAGATGATAGAAAGGGTATCACACTGTAAAACCAACACTAATGTGTCACAACGATTTCTTTTCCACTTAAACCTTTTTTTTCATCCATTGTTTTTAAAATGGGATCTTTACAGTCCATTGCTCAGAGTCAATGCCGGGAACAGCAAACTCAAACAAGTGCTCGCTGGAAAAGAAAGCATTGATAAAATGCTAGTTAGAAAGCACTCAGGTCTGACCAGTGGTTGTATCTGTAACTTAGAAAAAGACTTCAGGCCCCCCGGGTGCACTGCGGTTATTATTCTGCTCACAACTCATTTGCTTAGCCAAATCAATGCATTATATGATGCATTAAACACTATCATCAATGAAAGAAATGCAAATGCAGCGCTTCTTCAAGACAAGATGCAACATTTGTTTCCTAAACGCATTGCCAATGTGATTACTATTTGTATGTTAAGTGAAATTCAAGCAAACATGCCTTTTGAACAATGAATGCATAATTTAAATGTTACCATTTAAACATTTATAGCATGTTTAATTCATGGCATTCACAAATTGATTTCATTGTATTTATGATAAATGAGATTAATTAAATGTGTTTAACACTACTTAATTTATTAAACAACAACACATTTACTCAGTTTAAACTTAAATTACAAATCTGGGTTTCATTTATTACTGCATTTGTCACCAAAACTTTGTTCTCCATAATTTACTGAAGCACCATATGTTTCTGAATACTGATCTTGAAAACTTAAGCAGTTGTAACATATGCAGATTTGGAGAGCTACTGAAATGCAGGCTACATTCATACAGCAGCAGAATACAGATGTCAGTCCTGTATTCCAGTGTTTAATACGGTTATGTTCACACACAGTTCAGTTTTGTACTATAGCGACAACCACCACAACTGAACACACTCCCATATTTTTCAGTAATCTCAAGCACAGTTTCAGCTAATCCTGCTGTTGGAACTGAACTGTACTGGTAAATAAAAAAAAAAAAAAAAGGTACTTGCAACTTTTTATTTCAAAATTTGGATATTGCTTTTAAACAATTTTAGGTGAACACAAACAACACAATTTGAATCGTTTATGAATGAGTTATGGCAAGCTAACACTACAAGACTTTCGGGGTAGAGACACGGTATCAGAGTCCTGCCTAAACTCCTGCAGACCCAATCACAAGATCACAATAATAATGCCACACAACATTTTTATAGCTTCAAATAACTAACTTAATATATATATATATATATATATATATATATATATATATATATATATATATATATATATATATAACAATTGAACATACAGTACATCAGCATGATAAAAACTACCTAACATGATTGAAACCATCTTTAGTAGAAATGTGTAAAGTAGAAGTGTAATTTGATTATTTAGTTTGTCTCACGTCCCATTAGATTACATGGAGAGGATGGGGTTTATGACATACTATGTGGCTGATCAAAGCATGGCTTCACTTTTCACTACTTGTGCATCACACTTGTGTGGACGTAATCTAGCCAATCATAGTTGGAGATGTTACAAATGGAAAAATCTTCTAAGTGACATGACATGTGGCCAAGTATGATAACCAGTAGTCTGAATCTGTGCTCTGCATTTCACACATCCAAGTGCACACACACAGCAGTAAGTAGTGAACACACACTCACTATGAATACACTCCAGGAAGCTGCGTAATCACTTGTTATGTTAGAAAACCTTTTTTTTTTTTTTTTTTTTTTTTTTTTGCTGTTGGTTGGGACTGCGTCTTGACCAAATGTCTTGTAGTTTGTGCGCTTTGTCAGTATTGTGTTGTGTAGAATCTGTGCTGTTATTACAAGATGTCAACAGATGACAAGAAACTTTGTTGTGTAGTGTGAACAACACAGCAATTTAGGTAGTCTTACAGTCCTGTAGTCTGAGCTAAGCTTGCCCTTAAGTGGTCTGATTGACACTGACATGTTAGCAGTTGGACAATTAGTAAAAATAAAAAAAATCACACTCAAAAAGAAGCTTCATGACCAAAGGGAAAAGTAATCAGTTACATTTACTGAGAAAAAAAAGGGTAATTAAATTACAGTTACTTATGCAAACGTTAACAATTACAAAGGGGGTTTCTTTCCAACATTGCATTGAAAATATGAGAAACCAATGTTTCAGGAGTTGAGGACACAGCATAGGACACATGCTTATTCGGTAACTGTTTCATTTCCTATTTTGATTTATGTAAATGCTTTATTTTTTTAATATTAATTGTATTTTTTCAAAGGCATTGTATCTTATGATTTTAAATCTGCATTTAACCTCAGAACAATCTCAAAGTAAAAAGTGCTCCGAAAGTCTGATGTTGTGGTGGCTATGCTTTAAAATTAAATTAATTCAAGAATAAAGAATTTTAAAAGTCTGACAGTAATTAGTGTTGAGTACTACTGTAAGGTTAACCCTGCCTGCTTTAAATGTTTGAAAATGATTAACAGCTGAAAACATTCATTAGAAATGTAGAAAGCTAATCAAATATAACCACTTAAATTACTTTAATAAAGTAATTGAAATAGTTACACAACTTATTACATTTTAAATAGAGTAACTTGTAATCTGTAACCTATTACATTTCCAAAGTAACCTTCCCAACACTGTCTGCAAGCGAGTACCGCATCAAAACAGCGACGCTCTCATTATAATCAACAAAGAGCAGACATGGTGTAAATAAGAGATGAATTGAGCAGTAGCAGCTTTGTTGATCACATGTAAATCGTTTGCAGGAGTCCACAAGTCTTCTTACATTCGCTCAGAGATCTGGTGCTGAACCGCAGGCCTTAAACAGGCACGTGTGTAAAATCACAGTGACGGCTTCAGTGATTATAATGGGATGGAAGTGTTCTAGTGTTGCTGGCTTTCTGTGTATAACTTATTCAGAATCAGAATCAGAGTTTTATTTTTCATGCTGCTAAGTTTTTCATGTTGTGACATTTAGCCACTGTCTTGAATTGCTGATATATAAAACAGCAATAAATTAATTTAGAAACACAGTTGTTAGCTTGTACAAGGAATGCAGTTACACCACAAAAAAATGAACTAGTCTACAACATCAAGAAAAAACGATCTGTTTTGTCAAAACTGTGCAGTCCAAATGCATGGCATAATTTTAAATCAAAATGTATTTTTGATAGAGGTTTTTTCTTTTTAAGTAAAATATATATATATATATATATATTAAAAATTAACCAAACCCAAAACTAACATAACCTAAAGTCAAATATCTGTACCTAATTTTCACATCCCATTTAATTCTATTTTTCTCATTAAATCAGTCCTTACAGAGGATTATAAGGATACAATCAGGGACTTGTGTTAAGGAGACCTCAGCTGAATTTTGGACACTCTGTGTAAAGTGGCACTAGTGAACACTCTAAAGCAAATCACTCCCACATACCTTCTCAGACACTAAGGTGTTTTGCTGTTTTAAGAGTCGTATCTAGATCACTGCCATAGAAACTAGGGGTGTAGCAACCATTATAACAGTCTTTTAAGAATAACTATGTTCAGTTAGCCATTTTTAAATAATCATTATTATTAGAGCTTTGCATCATGGCTATGTAAAGTGTTGGTTTTAAGACCAAGCAGAAGTCTCTGGCAACCAGTTGCATTAGTAGTTGAATGAATAAATTGATGTTGTAACACTACGACCTTAAAGAAATAGCTCATCCAAAAATTACAGTTTGCTGAAAATGTACTCTTAGGTCATCCAAGACGTAGATGAGTTTTCTTCTTCATCTGAACAGATTTGGAGAAATTTTGCAATACATCAACTGATTACCAATGGATAGTCTGCAGTGAATGGGTGCCGTCAAAATGAGAGTCCAAACAGCTGATTAAAATCATAATAATCCATGCGCCTTAATGATGGGTTTGTTTCTTACAAACACGCAGCTTTTCACTTTACAAATTGTTGATTGATGGACTGGAGTTGTGTGGATTACTTGTGGATTATTGTGATGTTTTAATCAGCTGTTTGACTCTCATTCTGACGGCACCCATTCACTACAGTGGATCCACTGGTGAGCAAGTAAAGTGAATGCTAAATTTCTCCAAATCTGTTCTGATGAATAAACAAACTGCATGCTGGATGGCCTGAAGGTGAATACATTTTCAACAAATTTTCATTTTAGTGGGAACTATTCCTTTAATTTGAACACCCATGATAGAAACCGCAATAAGAGCTTCTCATGGAAAAAGCCTCCAAAACCTCATGATGGTCTCTGCTGACCTTTAGCTAACAGGAGGAGAATAAGTGCATGTGTGTGTTCCAGGCCTGCTGACAGATTATGGATTTGCCACAAGCAAATATTTATGTTTATATGGCCATACATCACAATCAATGAACTAGCTGGTACAACAAGTAAATGGCAAACATTCATATGGGTTCAGTTGGTGTAATATACCAGGTAATTTTTTAAAAAAAGGATTGAACTAGTATTTGGGTAATGCTTGTTATTTGAAAAATAATTTTCAACTTAATGTCTACAGACAGCAGCTGTTGATTACCACAGACAGTATGATGTGTTAAATTTGACCCTCTGTTCATTACAATGGTAGATAACTGAGCTATAGAGTTGTGTCCATTGTAAGTGTATACATTAGCTGTTAGCACCTTTTCTGTTCAATTTAATTTTTTTTTTATCTGTGAAAATCAGCAGCCATGGATTGTCAATAGACATTAAAGGATTTGTTTATACAGAGCCCCTGAGGGACGGGGTGATGAGAAAAAATTGAGACAAGAGGAAAATGCTTTTACATTTTGCATTTTCCTCAAGAAACTTTGTGTTCTCTCATAAAACTTGTATCCTGTTGTAAAACATTTGGGTTCTGCAAACTTTGTGTTTACTCGCTTAAGTATTAAAAATACAGTTTTTCCTCCTACCTCATATGATTTCATCCACAAAAGTTTTGTGAGCAAAGTCAAAGTTTCTCAGAGGAAATATATATTTTTGCAAAAAGTGTTGAAACATAGTTCTCTTATGTAAAACATTTGGGTTTTGTCAATAAACTTTGCATTTACTCGCAAAAGTATTCAAGGTGGGGTAAGTGATTTCTGGTAGCCAATGTTGACATTTGAAATCACCAAAACAAACACGCCTCTACCCCAAAAGGGTCTCTCCCCTATTTTGATAGCTCCGCCCCACACATACATACGCAACTCCGGCAACGATTAGTTCTGTGAAACAAAGCAAAACCAATGTTATACCGTGTCTACACCAGACACGAGTGGCGCAACAAAACACTATAGATCTCATTATAATCAGTGATGCAGTCTACACCATAGATGCCGTGCGGCACGACATGACAAATCCTTGACAGAAAACTGCTGCTGCGTTCTATTTATGACGTACGGTGCTCAGGAGCTGACATGGTCGGTTCACTTAGTTTTGTAGTGCCTATGACATAATAACTCATGGGAACGTGATTATATGTCATGACCACAAGATGTTAATTTGTGGGAATGTCATATTAACTTGTGGGAACGTGATATGTCGTGGCCACAAGATCATTTTGTCGAGGTAACGGCATCTTTATGTCATGGCCTCTAGATGGTATGTTAAGGGAATGACATCCATTTCTCGTGGCCACGAGTTTAATGCGGAAAAACCAACAAACAAGTATTCAAAAAATGCTGTTCTAAATGCCACATAACCCTGATATTTGTATGTATTACATTGCATTGGCATGGCATATTCAAGCTTAGCATGTCTAGACATGTTGCACCGGATTTGACATCAGAAGCGATTTAAATGTTTTAAAAGTTGTATGAATTACTTTTCAGTGCTTTTTGGAGCTATATGCCTTTATTAAATGGAAAAGGGATGCTCTTTATGGGTTTGGAATGAAATGAGGGTGAGTAAACGATGACTTTTATTTTTGGGTAAACCAATTTAAAAAGCAATAAATATTCCTTTAAATCATGAAGTCATGAAGCAGACATGGTGTTACATATTCAGTGAACCAGTTTGACCTCAGCACACATCGTAAACTGTGAAATACTGCCAAGCAGAAACTGTGTCTCTACATCCCTGTCCTTATGTTCTATATCTCTCTATATAACCAGTGATCCCTCACAGGATCTCAACATAAGGGATTTGTCATAGACCAGAGACAGATGTGCCGTGCCCTGTCCTCTCTTCCTCTCACTCTATTTGTTTAGCAGGATTACAGCCTGTCATCTCTGGGGACGGCGGTCATGGTGCAAAGCGCTCGGCTCTTAAAGGGCCGGCGTGCAGACATGCAGTCGAGCCGAGGGGCCCGTTCACATAACCAGTGTGTCTCTGAATGGACTCCCACCGAGCTTGGCTCCACGGGACCCCAATTCTCTCCCATCCAGAGTGTTTCTCAACAGGCCTGAATGGTAAATGGATGTTCATTTGATCCAAAGCTTGCAATGACACCTCTGACACAGTCCTTGTGGGCTCTGTGATAAATATTTAAAAAGCAAGAGAAAGAAATGTTTGATTGGAGAGAGAAAGTATTATGTGAGAAATGCTCACTGACTAAAAACAGAGAGGGATCATGAGTGGGTGTGCGTTTGGAGCAAAGATGGGAGGCGAATGGCAGTCTACACACTGCGCTGATTATATATTCCTTTTGAAGGTAGGTGTGGTGTCAGGTATGCTTTGAGAGGCTTTTCTACTCTTGATGTTTCTGGGCTAACAAAGACATGTCGAAGAAACATTCGCTGATGTGAAGACTTTGTTACTCGCTTTCCTGTGGCACTTTGCAGGCAGCTTGCTGCTAATTTATTGAGCGTTGATGTTTGGCATCTTGTGGGCAGATGTGTTTGACTAACATTATCTGCTGAGGAGGGTTCACGACATCTTTATTTTCAGACGACATGCACAGGCATTTTTTGATGCACTGTGAAGACTATAAAAGAATATGTAAGAACAACAACACCAACGAAACAAAACTCGTTAATCACTAAAAAATAAAAAATAAAATAAAAATAAAAATCCCACAAAAACTTGCAGCTTGTAGTTGCAATTATAGTTTTTTAACAACAAAAATTCGAAAGGAATAGTTTGCATAAAAATGAACATTATTTCATTATTTACTTACCCCAATGCACTTATTTTTCTATGAAACACAACAGGATATATATATATATATATATATATATATATATATATATATATATATATATATATATATATATATATATATAATTTTTTTTTTTTTTTTACACATTTATACAGCGCTACAAAAAACACACACTATATACTAAAAAGTGGCCTATACAGCTCATGACATATAATAGTGTTATGCGACTCACAGACTCAAATTTAAGTCATTACTATCTTGAATGCCAATACCAAAATGCCATTGGTGTTCCAATATCATAACAAAATAAAACATACTCATTTGAATATTCAAAGCAGAGAATGAGATTTGAGAGTTGCCACAGAGGGGAAGATATTTGTGCTACTCTCAAAAGTCACTTATGCTCACCAAGGCTGCATCAATTTGATCAACACCACAGTAAATATTATAAAATATTGTCGCATTTTAAAATAATTGTTTTACCTTTGAATATATTTTAAAATGTAATTTATTCCTGCAATGCAATTGTCGCATGTGTCTTCAGTATCACATGATTCTTCAGAAATTCTAATATACTGATTTGCTGCTCAAGAAACATTAATTATTATTATTCTAAATGTTGAAATCAGTTGTTCCCCTTAATATTTTTGTGGAACCCAGAAAATACCTTTTTTGAATAGAAAAAAAAGATGATATACTTTAATTTATTTGAAACAGAAATCTTTGCGACATTATATGCATAACATAATTATAATATTAATGTCTTTACTTTTTAATCAATTAATGCATCATTGCTGAATAAAAGTTTTACTTAAATGATGACATTTTTAAAAAGCATAGACAATTTACAGTAACCCACTTACAAGGGAGATTTAGCAGGCAAAACACAACGTAAGACAAAATAAATTTTACAGTTGGATTTCAATCTACAAAGTAAATTTTGAGGTGTTTTCTTAGACACATCAAATGTAGGGCAGGACTTTATTTTGTCCATTGGGAAATGACTGGGTCGTTGTTCTTTGCTTATTGCTGCATTCTCATTTGAGTGACAGATTGCTGGAGGGGAGGGATTATTGCTTTTATCTATAGGACAGTAATTGACAGGAAACAATATGAAGAAGTAACACAATGAAGACAGACCCCTGCTGGATTCAAACAGGTCACCTGTACATACTGGAAGCATCATTGCTTTAATATGTCAGAGCACATGACATTCATAATAATTTCCAACATATCTGAGTTGGTCTGATTAAAGTGTCTTTAGATTAAACTAGTTTCCAACTAAATTATTCATGTAGTCCCATTGCTAATGGAATAATTACACTTACACGGATTGCATGCATTAAAATTAACTTTAAAGAATTGTAATGAATTTGCACATTTTAATTAACCAAAATGCCCAAGTAGCAAGAATCCTTTTTTTTTTTTTTTTTTGGATAGAAGCGTATTTACATCATGTGGCCCTGCTCTAACTTCCTGTCTTTGTACTTCACTGACACTGTTCAGAGTGTGTGAATCACACAGCTGAAGGATGCGTTCGGGGAGAGTTCTGACCACATAACCATCTGCCATGGAGCATTTCACTGCTTGTTTTTGCCCGTCTGCATTCACAACACTTTGAGATCACATGCCGTCTCTCATAATAGACTGCATCTTCATATCCCTTAACACCCATAATTTTCCATAATGTGCCCGCAGTTGGAGTCATATTTGTGTCCATGCATACCTATTAGACTGCATTCACGTCTAAATGTCTGTAAGCCATTTCCTGATTATTTGTCAGTCTGTGCAAAACTGCTAGTTTGCATGCAAAACTAGTCAAAATATTAAAATAACAATAAATTATGGATGCATGTACTTACAAAGTATGAATTGAGCATACACTTGCCTGTATGTAGATTTGTGCTGTCAGTTAATCAGTTAAAAGAAATGATACCAAATTAGCAAGCTCTATCACCATTCTGCTCACATTATATGAGTAAATGAAACAAGCAAAAGTGTGATATTCTACAGGTGCAGCCGGTACATCAGAGAAGCAATTTATTTTACTGTCCTGTAATTTACAAATAAAACACATTAAGAACAGCAACAAATTTAAATTGTCATAAAAATTAGAAAACGGAGTGTTTGTGATGCTAACAGTATAGAAATGGTACACATTTTGCCTCATATCAGGAATGCATGATATATCAGCACCATATTGTCTCATATTAAAGAGTTTTATTGTATTGCATCACTAAATATTGTATACAGGTGCATCTCAATAAATTAGAATGTTGTGTAAAAATTACTTTATTTCAGTAATTAAACTCAACTTGTGAAACTCGTGTATTAAATAAATCCAGTGCACACAGACTGAAGTAGTTTAAGTCGTTGGTTCTTTTAATTGTGATGAGTTTGGCTCACATTTAATCAAATTAGAATATGGTGACATGCTAATCAGCTAATCAACTCAAAACACCTGCAAAGGTTTCCTGAGCCTTCAAAATAGTCTCTCAGTTTGGTTCACTAGGCTACACAATCATGGGGAAGACTGCTGATCTGACAGTTGTCCAGAAGACAATCATTGACACCCTTCACAAGGAGGGTAAGCCATAAAAATTCATTGCCAAAGAAGCTGGCTGTTCTCAGAGTGCTGTATCCAAGCATGTTAACAGAAAGTTGAGTGAAAGGAAAAAGTGTGGAAGAAAAAGATGCTCAACCAACGAGGGAACCACAGGCTTATGAGGATTGTCAAGCAAAATTGATTCAAGAATTTGAGTGATCTTCACAAGGAATGGACTGAGGCTGGGGTCAAGGCATCAAGAGCCACCACACACAGACGTGTCAAGGAATTTGGCTACAGTTGTATTCCTTTTGTTAAGCCACTCTTGAACCCCGCACAATGTCAGAGGCGTCTTACCTGGGCTAAGGAGAAGAAGAACTGGACTGTTGCCCAGTGGTCCAAAGTCCTCGTTTCAGATGAGAAAAAGTTTTGTATTTTATTTATACAGAATATTTAATTGTGCATGCTTGTCTTCAAACAATTACCTAAATAAGAACAACAGCAAAACAAATATAACACACACGTGTATACACACACACACACACACACACACACACACACACACACACACACACACACACAGTTTTTCATTATTTAAAGGGGTCATATGATTCGGCCAATCACAATGCACTGGATAGCTGGCCAATCAGAGCACACCTTGCTTTTCAGAACGATGAGCTTTGTAAAAAAAAAAAAAAAAACGACGCTTTTCAGAAAGGCGGGGCATAGAGGAGAAACAATAATGTACAGTATGTGGAAAATAATTTAAATTATATATATATATATATATATATATATATATATATATATATATATATATATATATATATATTTTTTTTTTTTTTTACTTTAAACCACATAAACACATTTCATTACACCAAATACACAAAATAATGTTCTTTTTAGCAACATCATTTAACCACTTTAATTAAATATATAATTTAAATAGAAGACTTTTATTACATGACATGCATCTCTCAATGTTATTTTTAAATGTGTGCATGCTTATTTAGTTCAATGAATATTAAAATTCAGGCTTTATATCTGTATAAAATGTGCACAGCATAAATACACCCCTTCTGAATAAATACAAAATATGTATTTTCCTAATGATCAATGTATTAAAAATGTATTAGACATATAAATATATATATATATATATATATATATATATATATATATATATATATATATATATATATATATATATATATGTGTGTGTGTGTGTGTGTGTGTATATGTATGTATATTTATATACATGTTTATATAAATACACACACACACACACACACACACACACACACACACACATATATATATATATATATATATATATATATATATATATATATATATATATATATAATTCATATCTGCAAAATAAGTAAAACAGCTAATTTTGCTTAAATGACAGATTGCAGAAAAGATAATTTTTTATCTTAAGTTGTATGAATTACTTTTCAGTGCTTTTTGGAGCTATATGCCTTTATTATATGGAAAAGGGATGCTCTTTATGGGTTTGGAATGACATGAGGGTGAGTAAACTATGACTTTTATTTTTGGGTAAACCATTTAAAAAGCAATAAATCCTTTTAAATCATGAAGTCATAAAGCAAACATGGTGTTACATATTCAGCGAACCAGTTTGACCTCAGCACACAGTCTCTACATCCCTGTCCTTATGCACTATATCTCTCTGTATAACCTAGATTTAATTCAACAAATGTATAATATTCTAGTATGTCCTCCATAATTTTAAGTATACTGCTCTTAGGTATGCTATCAATTAAAAATAAATTAGATATGATTAGTATAAGATTTTTATTCTATTGCATAACTTCAATTTATTCTATTGCATACACACATAATATTTAATTGTACATGCTTATTTTCCATATTTTTACATTTAGATTGCCTTTGCTGTAATCAAATGCTTATACTTATTTATTTTTTAAAGACTAATATATAGTTTAAATACAGTTAAATGTAATCTTTAACAAATCTCAAAATCCATTTTTCATACTGCACATTATAATATTGTGATGCCTAAATTCAGCTCTAAATTCAGCATTTAAAATGATTTATATAGTTTTCAGTGTTTCATTTTAAAGGTTGATTTATCTAGACAAATGGTAGAACTATAGAATATGAAAAAAAAATCACTCAGTCAGAATGATAATATCAGTGCACTGGTTCATTATAAAACAGCCCTCATCATCCCTGACTCCATCATCTCCTAATTATGTGATCCCACAACCTGCATATGTGAGGTGAGCACCTACAATCCCCTAGTTTAGCGCTCTGCATGGACATTACAAAGCCCTTTTCCTGTTTTCATCTCTGTGCATGTATGCATGTTTGTTTAATACATCCCTGTGAGTCTGCCTCCTTTTAAACCCCATCCATCTCCTTTGTGCACATTGTCGCTCATTCCAGCTGCTCTCTGAAAGCCACAGGAGTTCCCGTAGTTTCCACGCTTTAATTAGCCTCGGAGGGTCAACACACCTTCAGGTGCTATAGTGTGCTCACACATACACCTGCACACACATGCATTTTCCTTCTCATCGAAATCAGCTTTAATTCAGCTTTATATCGAATCTCACCAGGCTCTATTTTCATACTTTAATGAAGTAATGTCAGGGGAACAGTGAAGGGAAATAATGATCAAATACGGCTTCCTCTTCTCCATCGTATATGAGGTTTATTAAAAGAAAGGGTGCAGTCAAAGGCGACATTATAGTGTCTGTTTTTAATTGTGAGCTTGTGCTTCCCTCCTCTCAACTTTTCTAGATTTCATCAGCAAAACACCTCGTCAGCACCCAAACCCACACATACACTCCAGAGAACCTGCTAACTGAACCCGCTAATTGGCGTTTTGGTGTGTGTGTGAAAAGGTTTGCACAAATACTCATTTTTACTAGACAACTAGTCAGTGTTTACTGCATTTAAAAGGCTCACAAACACTTGAAGCATCAGCTACCTTTGCTGTTTCTTGTCCAGCGCTGCGCTGATGGAGTGTGGAAAGAGTATGCCCATCCAGCTCAGATGAAATCGTGTTTATATCCATTATCAGATTAACACTGCAAAAACAACAACAACAAAACATTGTTATTTATAATTGTATAATTTTTTTTTTTTTTTTTTTTCATATAATGAAAGTGAATGGTGACCATGTTTGACAAGCAAGATTTTCGGTGAATAGTGATTTAAATTGTCTGTTTCTCACACAAAGCTACTGCATAACTTCATGATGTAGTGCCCGAGTCATAAGGACTACTGTAATGATGCTATTTTTTCTTTTTGGATCATGACATTCTGCTCTCCATCCACTTTCATTGTATGGATGAAAGATTCTGAAGAACATTTCTTATGGTGTTTCATAGAAAAAAGGAAGTTATACAGTGTGAATATATGATGATGAAATTGAAATTTTTAGGTGAACTATAGCTTTAAAGATAAAAGGTGACAAATTCCACCCCTAATGGCACTCTTTTTGAAACGAATAAATCAACAGTGTCAAACCCGTTGCCAAAATATGATTTATGCATTTCTTTCTCCCTGAGCATCTTCAATGCCATCCATCATATTCTTCAAAATCCCAGAGAACACGGGTTAAATTATCTTCACTTTACACATCTGCAGTGTGTTGAGGGGGTGGGACATCTCTGAAGTTGAATAATAATCTAAATGTCATTAATCATTAGTCCACACTCCTTTCTCCTGCTGTCTCTCTCAGAATGTCTAGGAAGTTGCGTCCTGCCTGTCTGGCGTGGATTTCGTTCTCCGTCATTTCCCAGTACACCCACATGTTTACTGTTGACTGGCTGTGTGTCTCCATTCGTGGCAGGAGCCTTGGTGACTGTGCACACGAGTACGCTCTCTTGCACGTCACACGGAAATATCCATCCTCCCCAAGGGCTCTGGCAGTTCGAGGGTTTGACACAGAGATGTATGGGATATTCAGGGTCTGCTAGAAGTGAACAGTATGCTAGAAGTCAGTTACTAAAGGCGTTAAGTTAGTAATCCTTTGACAGATAAAGCATACAATAAATACGTAATTCCAAATATACACGTTTAGTCAGTGATATTTACAGGATATTTACATGAGAAATGCTTTAGCGTTTAGCATCTTATAGAAATCTACAAATAATATTCCTCTTTCTATGACAATAACGTAAATATGTTTTTAAAAAAAATGTTTTTTAAATACTCATTGGCGTTTTGAAAGAAGAAAAGATTACATTTGAGTAAGCTTGTGCTAAGCTAAAATGCTATTTACTGCTTACCAGATGTGATTATATTTTATGATGAATCCCATCAAGAAAATTCATGAACAAAAACTATATTGTTAATGAGTATTTTTGCATTTGTGGAAAAAATTGGATAAGTTATAGCTTAATTTCATTAATGTAAGTGTGTGTAAGTGTTATGGCAGATTTTTATTCACTTGTAGGTTATACTCTAAACAAACAAACAAACAAATATATAAATTAATTAATTAATAGAAAAGAAAAAGAGTAATATATATATATATATATATATATATATATATATATATATATATATATATATAGATAGATAGATAGAAGTAATACCACATTGTATTTTTTTCTTAAAGCTTTTACTTGTCTTGAAAAAGGTGGCTGCTAACAAGTGGCTAAATGGGACTCCAGAGGCAGTCAGGGACATTAAACATCACTCCGGACAAATAAACTCATCTACTTACTAATTGGCTTTTACAGCCTTATTGTGTTTATAATTGCACTCTTGTAAACTATTCTATCTCAAACTTTTAGGGAAAATGTTTTTTAGTTGTTTCAACTAAATGAGTTGTCCGAAGCTTAATGGTGGTGACGCTGAAGTCATGCGACAGTGGTTTATTTCATTTTGTGAACAAAATATTTAAGAATCATTTGTTGTCACGTCATTTATTTGCAGTAATAAGCCAAAAGCCAATGGAAAAATCCTTGTAGGTTTTTGACTATATAGGGTACCAGGATGATGGCCTACAGAAATACACCATAAATGCAGCACTCTATTTACTGACTGACATTTGTCATTGCCCTGCTTCAGAGTGTCGTGACTGCTGCTGCCCATCATGTTCTCCGGTAAGTGCTCTGTGAATATGTGAGGATCATTAGTTCAAAAGGAAATTCAGCAACAGGTGTGCTTGAGTAAAAGAGTGACCTTGAATTTACATTTGAAAGATTCTGGCAATACTACTGAAAACAGCCTCAGAAGGTTTTAAGCTGGACTCTTTAGAGAGTCTCTTTAGAGTGGCATTGCTTTGTGATGACACAGTGCTGTGTTTAGCAAACATCCAACCTCCTTTTTAGTTAAAGAAACCCAGGTGTGTGAAATTTGGTCCGAGTCCTGAACTGCTAATACTGAAAGCTATTGTGGTGCACAGCATAAAGGAGCTTGCTTAGGGAAACCCAAAACTGCAGGCCGCTCCTGTTATTCCTATGCAGCATATTTACTGTGATAAGTTTAGAGCATGCAACCTTTTTTCGATATAAACACCACAATGATAATATGCACAGTCCCCATTGCAATAAATAGATCACTAGCAGTAATATTCTGTCATTTTTACAAAGTACTGGTTTGAAACTGAAAAACAACATAATTAAGCATACAGTAAGTGCATTATTACTGTGACTTTAAGTATAATGATATACAAAAAAAAAAAAAAAAAAACTAATGTATTCAACATATCTGCTAATGCACAAGTGTATACTTATCAAGCTAAACTACTTGCTATTCACTGACAATGACTGCATGTCATCACATCACATCTCTGCCTACAAAGAACACTGAAAATGTAAGTCATGTTCAGTAATGTAAAACATGTTTTAAATGTGAAGATTGTCATGGGCTCATTCTGACAAATGAATCATAACAGAACATGCTTATATTACGGTGTCAGTGTTTGTTCTTTTCTCACAGTGGTATTAGAGATATGACAGATGATGCATCAAAACATGATTAAAAATATCAAAGGATCTTGTTGCAGCATCTTAACATGGGGAACACATTAGATTTATTTTTGGTCCGAAGCATATCAGACCACAATTTAAAATGAAGTGTTGTCACAGTATTTCCTTTGCCAGACAAACTGAACAGGGACTTTGTGCCAGCACATCGGGCTTTCCCATTTTCACAGGCAGATTATTAGTCACTACTTTGCTCATAACCAAATAGTGTTGTCACAAATTGTCAGTACTTGATATTCTTGATACCAATCTCAATAAACTACAAAAACTAATTTGCTATTTAACACTCCTTTTAATAACTTAAAAAGTTTAATATGAATGTGAATGATTAAAATCATTTAAAAGTTGAATATTAATGCAAATTATTAATTTTGAGTTGAATGACATGTAGCCATCAAGAAAATTAAACATTACTTGATTTATTAAATGTATTCAAGGCAAGTAAATGTTTAATAAAATGAACAAAGAAGCTTATTACAAGCAAAAGTTTTTCATTATCTGCGTTTTTAAAGGAAGTATCTTATACTCACCAAGGCTATTTAATACATTAAAAACAGTTAATATTGTGAAATATTATTTTGATTTAAAATAACTTTTTTTTTCTTTTTTAATATACTTTAAAATGTAATTTATTCCTGTGATGCAAAGCTGAATTTTCAGCATCATTACTCCAGTCTTCAGTGTCACATGATTTTTCAGAAATCATTCTAATATGCTGCTTTGCCCTCAAGAAACATTTATTTTTATTAATGCTGAAAACAGCTGTGCTGCTTAATATTTTTTGTGGAAACTGTAATGCATTTTTCTTCTAGATTATTTGAAATGTTCAGAAGAACAGCCTTTATTTGAAACATAAACTGATATGAATATCAATACTGTCACTTTTGATCAGTTTAACGCTTCCTTGCCAAATAAAATGTACTGACGGTAAAAAATCTGTTGAATTTATATCATTGTGGTCTGGGCTGTGTGTAAATGATGACAGGCCTATTTGTTTATAGCACTGTCTTCACAACCTTCCAAGTAATGGAAACATAAGGAGAAAAGTACAGCTAATTCAGCTTTTGTCAAAATACAACAGAAGGAAGTCAACCTGGGAGGAAATTAGACTGATGTAAAGGCCATGACACTTTTTTTGTTCCTACATGATTCATTTCCATGTGCAGCATCTGTTGCTCCATCTACCTCTTCTTTGTGTGTGTGTGTGTGTGTGTGTGTGTGTGTGTGTGTGTGTGTGTGTGTGTGTGTTTAACACCACCTGATTTTAGCACATGTAAATAAATTCACACTCGCTCTCTCCAGAACATTTATTCACATCACTTTTACACCTCCAACTGTTGGTGTGTCCTAACAGAGATAATTTTAGCGCCGCAACCATTGACAGGAAGAGGAAAAAAAAGCTCTGCCAAGCTATGTTTACATATCTTTGTCAAGAATTCGAATATTTCAGGATGCCAAATTACTCTCAACTTCACTGCTGTGCATGCTAACAGATGGAATTATGTGCTTTATTATGCCAGCTCTCTCCCTCTCACTCTCTTTTTCGTCTTATATGTGTGTGTGACAGGAAGTTTCTTTCAGAAATCTTTTGAAAAAGGAGCCCACACATGCGATCGCATGGCTGAATAACTCTCCTCTGTTTTTTAAAGTTTTACTGCCAGCAATCTGATGCATCTCTCCTCCCCCAGTAAACAGCATGTGTGTTCTTACCCCATCAATAACTTTGCCAATGCTGTGAAATATGATTATGAACACAGAGACTTTGTTGACACTCTCAGCGATTTTTTGCAGTTCTTGCAGCTTTCCTCTAATTTTGTCTGTTCGCTCATCGCTCCTGTTCTGAGAGGAAGGAGAGAGAGAAACGTCCTGAAATAAAAAGTTCCACCCACCCTCAGGCTTCAGGCCCTTGGAAATGTCTGCATGTACTTTGCAAAACTCTTGTGTTTAACAGTAAAAAGCTAACAAAAAAACTAAATGGCGTAGGTTTGGGGGACACATTTTAAGCACTGCCAAACCGACCACACGGAAGTGCCCACTTTAACACTGAGCCGTCCAAAAACGCCCAAATATAGACTGCACATAAGCAAGTAAATGAATGCGCACACATGTCAGCAAATTATAATATAAGATTGTGAGCAGGGGTGGAAGTAACGAATTACAACTACTCACAATACTGTAATTAAATAGTTTTTCGGGTACTTGTACTTTTTGATTATTTTTAGATCTTATATTTTATATAATTTATATTTACATTTAGTCATTTAGCAGACACTTTTATCCAAAGTGATTTACAAATGAGGACAATGGAAGCAATCAAGTGAAATGCACTTACTTAACAGTAATTAAGTGCATAACAGCATTTAACAGCATTTGCACAAGGAAGTCAACAATCAACAATCAAAGGTGGATGGACAAAATTGCTGGACAAAAAAAAAAAAAAAAACCTTAAGATATTAAAATATCTATATGGCAGTATACAGGTCCTTCTCAAAAAATTAGCATATTGTGATGAAAGTTCATTATTTTCCATAATGTAATGATAAAAATAAACTTTCATATATTTTAGATTCATTGCACACCAACTGAAATATTTCAGGTCTTTTATTGTTTTAATACTGATGATTTTGGCATACAGCTCATGAAAACCCAAAAAATCTCAAAAAATTAGCATATCATGAAAAGGTTCTCTAAACAAGCTATTAACCTAATCATCTGAATCAACTAATTAACTCTAAACACCTGCAAAAGATTCCTGAGGCTTTTAAAAACTCCCAGCCTGGTTCATTACTCAAAACCGCAATCATGGGTAAGACTGCCGACCTGACTGCTGTCCAGAAGGCCATCATTGACACCCTCAAGCGAGAGGGTAAGACACAGAAATAAATTTCTGAACGAATAGGCTGTTCCCAGAGTGCTGTATCAAGGCACCTCAGTGGGAAGTCTGTGGGAAGGAAAAAGTGTGGCAAAAAACGCTGCACAACGAAAAGAGGTGACCGGACCCTGAGGAAGATTGTGGAGAAGGACCGATTCCAGACCTTGGGGGACCTGTGGAAGCAGTGGACTGAGTCTGGAGTAGAAACATCCAGAGCCACCGTGCACAGGCGTGTGCTTTTGAACCAGAAACAGCGGCAGAAGCGCCTGACCTGGGCTACAGAGAAGCAGCACTGGACTGTTGCTCAGTGGTCCAAAGTACTTTTTTCGGATGAAAGCAAATTTTGCATGTCATTCGGAAATCAAGGTGCCAGAGTCTGGAGGAAGACTGGGGAGAAGGAAATGCCAAAATGCCTGAAGTCCAGTGTCAAGTACCCACAGTCAGTGATGGTCTGGGGTGCCATGTCAGCTGCTGGTGTTGGTCCACTGTGTTTTATCAAGGGCAGGGTCAATGCAGCTAGCTATCAGGAGATTTTGGAGCACTTCATGCTTCCATCTGCTGAAAAGCTTTATGGAGATGAAGATTTCGTTTTTCAGCACGACCTGGCACCTGCTCACAGTGCCAAAACCACTGGTAAATGGTTTACTGACCATGGTATTACTGTGCTCAATTGGCCTGCCAACTCTCCTGACCTGAACCCCATAGAGAATCTGTGGGATATTGTGAAGAGAAAGTTGAGAGACGCAAGACCCAACACTCTGGATGAGCTTAAGGCCGCTATCGAAGCATCCTGGGCCTCCATAACACCTCAGCAGTGCCACAGGCTGATTGCCTCCATGCCACGCCGCATTGAAGCAGTCATTTCTGCAAAAGGATTCCCGACCAAGTATTGAGTGCATAACTGAACATAATTATTTGAAGGTTGACTTTTTTTGTATTAAAAACAATTTTATTTTATTGGTCGGATGAAATATGCTAATTTTTTTTGAGATAGGAATTTTGGGTTTTCATGAGCTGTATGCCAAAATCATCAGTATTAAAACAATAAAAGACCTGAAATATTTCAGTTGGTGTGCAATGAATCTAAAATATATGAAAGTTTAATTTTTATCATTACATTATGGAAAATAATGAACTTTTTCACAATATGCTAATTTTTTGAGAAGGACCTGTATAGTATGTGGTAGGTTTGCCCATGGTATTAAAAATTATAGTTGTCATGAAATCAAAATGGACCCTACTTTGTTGGTGCACATTAGTCGTGTGGTAAACAATTAAGCCATGCAAGTCAATGCACTGAAGAAAAAAATAAATAAAATTGCCTGTAGTCATAAACTTTAATGAAAATCTGAAAATTAGCTTCCACTCTGGAATGGCGTTCTCGCTCGGATGACGTCATTTTGACAGCTCGGGTTGAATCTGCTTGTAAAGTCATGACGTCCCTTGCCAAGAAGTAGTATACTTCAAGTTAATTTTATTCAGTATACTCAAGTAAAATTGAAGTATATTTTTAAGTATACTTTATGTAGCAAGTATACAAATATTAGTGTTCTAGTAGTATACCTGTAAGTCTATTGTTTCAATACTTCTTGGGACTAAATTGGCCCACTTTTAAGTATACTTTAAGTATAACAGTTGTGGCCTAATGGTTAGAGAGTTGGACTTGTAATCAGAAGGTTGCAGGTTTGAGTCCTGGTGCTGGCAGGAGTTATAGGTGAGAGGGAGTGAATGAACAGCACTTTTTTTTTTCCAGACAATAATATTTTAACGATTTATAAAAGGTGAATCACTGGTCATTTGGGATTTCGGTATGGAGATAAAGGTTAGGGTATTTATTTTTTCAGTAGTATTACATCACATCATGAGTGTATATTAGCATGGTTTGTTGTTTTTTGGGGGTATCTGGTAGGGCGTTTGGACCCAGAAGTGGTGACGTGTGACATGAGACTTAACTAGTGAATATCCTTAACCATTCCCCTCCAACCGTCAGTCTGTTACGAGCAAGAGATGGAGAAGAGGTGTGCTAAAATAAAACCCCACCCTTTATTCAATATTCCATTTCACTTGGAAATACATCACAACACTGAGGTCAGTTGCGACTTCTTGTTCATGGGGATTTTAATACTTTTTCAAGGTATTTTATTGAAGTTAGAAATTCACTAATCCGTGTACTTCTTCAATAGGATAAAAGTGTTTTGTTGAAAGTTGCTGTTTTCTGCATAGATGCTTGATTTGATCGAATATTTATTTGTGATTCATAAAATATCGCTGGCTAAAAAGTACTAGTAACTAGAGTAGTTTTTGAGAAGAGTATAGTGTACTTTTACTTAAGTACTGTTTTGACACCAGTACTTTTACTTGTAATTGAGTATTAATTTCAGAAAAGTAAAAGTACTTGTACTCAAGTGCAAATTTTCAGTACTCTTTCCACCAGGACCACCACTGATTGTGAGAGGAACAGTTTTATACCACATATATTTTGGAGTGATTCTCATAAGTCTCCCATAAGTTACACTGTATAAAATGATTTTTTTTAAAGACTGTTGGAGAGCATTTTTTTCCCCCAAGAAAATATTATTTCAGTCTTTCTACTATCTTTTCTAACGTGTTACTTAAGGAACTGTTTCCACCACAGGATGGATGGATGGATGGATAAAAATTCTGAGTTTGTTTCTCGCAATTCTAACTTTAAAAAGTCATAATTTTGAGATAAAATGTCACAATGACCTTTTTTATTATTATTATTATTCTGTGGCAGAAACAGGCTTCCATGGTAACTTGCTGTTTCTCTTAAATTATTTGTGAAATTTTATACAATTTCGGAGTGAAAATTGCTTCTAAGGTTTTTTTTTTTTTTTTAGTGTACATGTTTGAATGAAATAAAGGAGTTGCTCCTAATTGCCTGAACTTACACTGGTTTACATAATGATAAAAATAGCAATGTATTTCTTTTTTGTAAATAAAAAACATAAATGGCAACAATTTAAAGGTGTGTATAAGAGAGAATACAGCAAATGCAATCATTTTAATAGGGATTATGCGACCACAAGGTGAATTTTTTTTGCTGCAAAATCTTATGTAGACTTCTGGAAAACAAATGAGCTACTTTCCCTCCTTGATTGACTCTATATATCACTACTGCAACTTTTTTTCTAAATATACATTCTCTTTCAAAAAGATTTTTCTTATACTCAATAATTCTGCCTTTAGAAAATAACAGTAATATATCATAATATAACATGTAAAATAACTGTTCTCTATGAGTATATTTTAAAATGCTATATATCCCTGTGATGCAAAATTGAATGTTCAGCATCATTACTCCAGTCTCCAGTGCCATCATTTCTCACAATGACTTTTGCTATCTTGACACTCTCACAATATAATGTAAAAGTAAAGTTTTTACCTTACATTTTAAATGTTTTTAATCTTTTTCCATAGCTTTTAAATACTCTGTACTCACATGAATGTTATAGTTTGTTCTCAATGATCAAAGGGCTGGAGTCAAGACACATACCTCCATCTTTCCATTAACAACTTGTTGTTCAGATTGGTTCCTGACTTCTTCTGGGAGAGTTTTCTTGTGGCACTCCTATAGATAGATAAACCAACTCAGTTTGTACAGAACAGGATTAAAGACCGGGGTGAAGGTTATATTTACAGTAACTGCAGTGTGATTATTACCGGAAATTAAATAAATCTTATGTAAAAAGCTAAAATGAATAATGTCAGACAAATGCTTAATTTTTTATTAAGAGTATGGAAAAGTTGAGGAAAGAATTTCTGTACTAAAAAAACAAATCTGTAAACATTATGTAACTCCACATAAATTATGTTATTGACATACTGTACACGCTGATATGGATGCTGTAGGTCTGGATCGCTACAGTTAGATCTCCTGTGTGACAGTTATTAGCTGCTCCTGTACTTTTCCATTTGTCCGTCACATATTCTCAGTATTGATCAGCTGTCCACTGTCAGACGCCGGAGGCGTTTTTGTCAATTCATCAATTGAAGAGAGAGAGTGTCCATCGCTATTCTGCCGTCCCTGAGCAGCAGTCCGACTGGGCTTTTTCTCGTGCTGTGTTCAGCGGGAGAGGTCACACAGGGCTTGTAGGCTATGTTAAAACACGGACCATCTTCAATATTAACACACTCCAGCAGTTCAGGATCTTCTGCCCTGCTGAAAAAATACAGCATGAATTCACATTCATTAGTGCTAGTTTGGTGTTGGTCTAGATGGTGGAAGTGTGAACATGCTGTTCACCAGCAAATTTAGCAAGCATGGTTGTCTCAACTAGTATTGTCTGGCTGGTGAAGCATGGAAACCTTGGACTTTTCAGCAGGGCAGATCCTCAACATTTATTAAAGCTCCAAAATATCACTCTGCTAATATTTGAAACTTGTTTCAGAGGATTCTGGGAAGCCTTGGATAAGAAATCAGTAATCCCATAAGCCTTGGTTTGTCTTTATATCTTTAGAAGTCTTTGCCAGCTGTGGCTTTCAAGGTTATTGTAGTAACTTAAAAAAAGTGTTACTTTTAAAATAAACATTAATTAAATGTGATAAATTAAAATAAACATTAATAAATAACATATATATATATATATATATATATATATATATATATATATATATATATATATATATATATATATATATATTTTTTTTTCAGCCAACATTTTTCTTGATATAATATAAATAACTAAAATATCTAAAATAACTAAAACTGATATACAAGTTATTACTAAAATAATAAAAACTAATTAGACATTAAAAAAACTAGTAATAAAATACAACAAAATTACTAAAATACTTAATATAAAAATGAAAATATAAAAATAAATAGCAATTTCCATATTATTTGGATGTAGTTATCATGAGAAATTATTAGTATTCAAGTAAACTACCATTGCATTTATTCGCATGCGACTTATGTTGCACTTCACATAGTTTAGCTTTCGTCTGTTTGCATGCTATATTTGACCATGCAGTGCATAAAACGATCACATGGAGTTACATAATAGATGATATGTAATTCATACAGTAATGTGATGAAAGTGTGACATTTATATAGAGTTCCATACTCTCCAATTCGTGATAACATTCAAAGATATCCAAGACTTTTTGCAGAGTCATCCAAACATAGACTAGACTGGAGCAACACAACACAATTTATGAATCTGGGAAAAAGATGACTGTGCCAGTGAACTCATACGGCACAAACAACCATCTGCAGCTGTTAGTTCATATAGGAGAAAAATGAATTGCAGTCTTCTTTAATTAAGCATCGGTCTGCAGCTTTTGCAGTCTACTGTTGTGGCTCCTTACGGTCTGGAAATTTTGGGCCCGAATCATATATAATGTTCAAGACTGCAAACAACAAATTCTTCTAGCTATGCAAACTCGATTTCATGCATTATTGAACTACAAATTGAATCAAAACGAGCCTATAGTTCATAAGAATTCTTTGCGTTTGTAGCAGTGCTGCAAAGTCTCCTTTAGCAAGGATTAGCAGAAATTACATCTTCTAAACTACTACTATTATACAGATTTTAAAGACAACAGTTTGTAAATACAACAGCTCTTGAAATCTATGTATTAAGCAACCTGAATAGCCAAAAGTATACTGTATATCATAGTCGAACGCAAATCCTTCATTTGATAGTGTGAGTGCACACAGGCACTAAACACATGCGCTACAAAGATTCATTAACCAGTGTCTGTGCTTTTTCTCTCCAAAAGTTAAGAACGATAAAATTATCTTTGTATTCATTTAAACTAGAGTTGTGGTTATTTTATTCACATATAAAGAACTAGAAGAATCTTGAAGAGAAACAGCTACTCTTCTACATTGTGATGAACTGTGATTTACACATTTTATTCACCTTTTCATGCAGGCCATTTTGAGAGACAACAAATCAAGCTTATATCCAAATCAAAATGCAGTACACCTCTATTTACAACATGAAAGTGCAGTTTATTAATATTTCAAGTCTCACCTCTGGTGAACCTATCCGACAAAACAAACAAGCTCGGCTATATATTGTATTGAGCAGCAAGGCTAGTTGAAGAGCTGCATAAACCGACGCCTGTGAGATATTTGGCATGCTAAATATCTGGACCTGTTGGCGATTCAAAATCATGCTGTGTGAAAAGTGTTCTGACTGAAAACTACATCGGCGATGACCGACAGCCAATGAGAGAGCAAGATACAGAGCAGCGGGGAGTTCGGGGAGGAGTTATAGACCACAATATCAGCAAGCATGGCTTCTTTTCTTTTTCTTGTTTTTGCTGCAAATCAGCCCACAGGCAATTCGTATTGCAAGCTTCTTGCGGGCTACCATTTTTAATAATAATCCCAGTCTAACGTGAGAACTCCGGTCTTGCACGCGTGATATCACGTTGTTTCCTTGTCACATCTTGCGTGTGTTTGGCTGCAGTGCTGTCAGAATGAGAGTCTAAACAGCTGATAAAAACATCACAATAATCCACAAGTAATCCACAAAACTCCAGTCAATCACTAAATGTCTTGTAAAGTGGAAAGCTCGATGTTTGTAAGAAACAAATCCATCAAGACATTTAAAACTTCAAAACGTTGCTTCTGGCTAAAATGCAGGTCCATAATCCATAGTACTGATTTCTTCAGTGTAAGTTTACTCTATGTTCAAAACGCTGTGTATTTTAACACTTACTCTAGTGCAGTGCCATGCTTCATAGACCCCCATTATAAGTGCATCACTACAAATATCACTTTGTTTGTTTTTATAAACTGATGGATGAGCTGAAATTATCTTCTAAAGCTTCACTTGTATAAAACCCAGAACAGTCATTTTACTTTGATTCAGGAAGTGTAGCTAGAAGTCACAATTTTCACCTGTAAATAACTGAATTCATCTTATCTGTCATACATCTGTGCATCTTGAAGTCTATACCATCTTCAAAGGGAGAAAGAGAGAGTGACAGGCTGACATGCATCACACCATCCTCACATTAATACACACCTTATTTATGAGACTTGTATAGTGTGTCTAAACTTGAACATTCCTGTTATAATCACACTTTTGCTGTGAAGACAGTTTTGTTGATTATAACCCCAGCATTCTAGTCTGGACACATCTTTGCTTGTAACACAGACGGTATGTTACTCTGTGCACATAGAGCTGTTCAGACGTGACGTCAATTTTTAGGCCGACACGGAAGACTAGTTCACCACAGGTTCCCTCAGGAACTTCTAATGGGTTTTTAAAGTAGCGGTTTTGGATTTGTGAGTAAAATAATGTTTGTGGTCAACATGACTGTAAAAGACTTTCCTGTTTCATTTCCAGAACATCAATTGCACACAAACCTCAAGATGTGATTCTTGAAAGTGTGCTTTAAATGGAAGTTCTTCACAAGCAGCTTATGGTACGTATATGTACATACGTGCTTGACGAATCCATTTATTACATCTTGTTACATTGCTAACACAATAGTTTTAAAATCCGCATTTGTGGTATGACTAATTGAAACGCTTTAATCTAGCAAAAGCAACTGTTGGAGATGTGGATATGCCAAACAATGCAATGCAACACATTTGAATCTTAAACTATAAAGTAAACATTAAATAATTACAAAACAATTACCAAACAAGAATTATGTGAAAGATATAATTATATGAAATCTGAATATATACAGTACTTATAAATCCTGAAATATATTATAATTGTAAAATGTAAATCTGAAAATGTATTGGCAAATCTGAATATTTATAAGTCTGAATATATATATATATATATATATATATATATATATATATATATATATATATATATATATATATATAGGTCTGAATAGTTATACATCCTGAATATGTCAATGTAAAGAGCGAGCACACACACACACTTCATTATGCTGCACTTTGATATACTAACACTTTTATGCAATGTTAATTTTAAAGAATTTCAGTAAGAAAAAAAAACAAACAAATAGAATTAGAGGTTAGTTGTACAAGCAATACATCACTTTTTCTTTTTTCACCGATAAGAGCCAGCAATAAAAAATAAAAAGTACAAATAAATCCAACTACAACCAGTGATAAAGTTAGTGTGATCAGGCTTTAAAAGGCACATTCTAGTTTTATTGCATTACATCACTCAAATATAGATGGGGTAGTGATCCTTTCATATATTCCATTTATCTCCAGTGTTTATATCCAAGCAGAGTCTTTATTTTCTAATAAAGACAATTCCCTCAATTCATTCTGTACGAGCCAATAAAGGATTAAGCCTTACATCTGTCCCATTAAACAGCAGAAAATGCACTCCATAACATTATCTTCATAACATTTTCTCAGAAAGCTTGATCGGATAGATGAAAAAACACTTAGCATGTGCGCAGAGAGAGAGAGAGAGCTGCAGCACAATGACAGGTCACAGAGCTTTTCTACTCCATATGTTCTGATAAATACAAACAGGGATTCCACTATCATGGAAAACCTGGATATAGAAATTCTGGAAGATGTGGAAAATAACTAATAAAATACTTGTATATATTTTTTTATTATTATTATTTAAAATGTAAAATCTTTTTTTAAAGAACTAATCAAGGCTATTTATTTGATAAAAAAATACAGCAAAACAGTAATACTGTGAAATATTTTTTACAATTTAAAACAAGGTTTTCTATTTTAATATTTTAAAAATGATGCAAAGCTGAATTTTCAGCATCAATACTCCAGTCTTCAGTGTCACATGATCCTTCAGAAATCATTCTAATATGATGATTTGCTCAAGAAATATTAATTATTATTAACGAAGTTAAAAATAGTTGTTGTTTTTTTTCTTTTTTTGTAGAAAGTGTGATACAATTTGATGAATAGAAAGTTCCGATTTTTTTCTGCAACAATGTAAAAGTCTTTACTGTTGGTACTATTTGGTGGGGGGGGGGGTCCTAATGACCTACCTAATATAACATTTTGATACCATTGCGTCCTTTGTGTCTGAATTGTAAGCAAACCTTTTTTCTCTCTCTCTTTTGGACTTGTTCTTCTCAGTGAATCAGTTCACAAACTAGTCTGCAGTAGAAGGATTATTCTAAATCTGTATGTACTAATCAAAAAATTACTAGAAATTGACAAATGTGGGATCACCATTTAAGGGAAAAATAAATATAAATGACAGATTTGTGCAGATGCATTCTTCAAAGGTGCATTTTTCCTGATGCCATTGTATAAATGTGCATATTTCTGGTTATCCATTATTAATTTATTCCACAAGTGAACGATTACTGAAATCCACAGTAGCATTCGTCTGGTCATGTGATCTCAACATGATGCTTCTGCTCTGTCAAATAAAACAGCTTTTACGATGCTACCGACATGACTGGAGTCTGTACACCATGTTCAAAAGCACTATTCATTTATTTATGAATAAAACTTTGTAATGAGGAAAAAAATTACTTAAGCTGTACTATATAAACATCTGACAGATTTTGGATTTGTTGAGGATCAAGGCTGTCAGTAAAGCACCTGGGTTATTACGAAGCGCGATCCCGCTGACATGTGTCACAGCTGCAGGTGTATCTTAGATTCATGTTCGACGTATCCCATGCGCTGTTTGTTTTTGCAGGCATTCATGATTCAGATTCAGTGTTCAGATTATTGCTGGTCTGCGGTGCGTGAAATGCAGGATTGCCACCTAACGGCAGCCGGAGATAGTGTGCACTGCTGCTGTCACCTCTTTAATGTGTGGACATCTGACTGTGTGTGTGTGTGTGTGTGTGTGTTTGTGTGTGTGTGCCCGGCTATATGAATCACTCTCTCAGCTGGTGAGGGGGTGGAGTGTGTACTGGCAGAGAAAGCAGATGTTTGCTGCTTTTGGAAGACACACAAAGTACTCAGAAAGAGAGCGTGAGGTGGAGAGAGAGGGAGACGAATCAATGAAGATGTTATAAAAACAGTAGAACCTTTTTATGATGGATTTCCGTTAAGCCGCAGGTGAAAATGAGAAAGTATGCTACTGATACACAGACTCTTTACATCAGCACAGGCTCATCACAACCTTGAATGGAAGAAAAGATAAACAAATAAAAAAAGAGGGGAAAAGACACCAATATCATAGGAAATTCAGTGCAAATTTTATGACCCCATCAGGGTAAAAAATTGAATGAAATATTAAATGATCCAGTGAAACACACTGCAAAAGTTCTGTTATTGTTAGCCAAAACTAAAACTAACAAAAATCATTTTTGGTAATTGAAATGAAGCAAACTAAAATACAATACAAATATTAGATGAAACCCTTAGAAAAACTGACATAAGTTTAAATACTAACATCACTAAAACTGTAAATAAATAAATAAAACTAATAAAATAGTTTTATACTGTATATATATTTCTATTAAAAATGTTAAAACAAGCTAAAATTAAAATGAAAATTAAATATATAACAATAAAAGCTAAACTACATAAATAATACTACAATGCATCATAATTGTGATTTCCATAAAGGCTTAAATGCAATTTGAGCTAATAAACTGAGCCATAAATGTCATGTGACCAATCATTGCTGAAGTACAAGCAAATGACATCAAGACAACACTGACTGGCTGATGGAACCACAACCTCTACCGAAAGATGCCAGTGAATGATGGTATTTTCAAACAGGTTACTTGAACACTCTACCCACCTACCATTGGTTGGATAAACATGTAGTCTCACCCCAAACTCACACCACTGGATGAGCCAGTGTTACTGTGTTAGGCTGGTTGAGATGTAGTCACAGCTGAAAAGCTTGTATTGACACAATTAGTGTGCTTAGTAATGGAGTCTGTTGTCAGACCATTCATTTTTTTTTTGGCCTCGGCTGATTCTAAATGTCTATCCTCTCTAATTAATGAAAAACCTTTGAATGCTGATCAGCAGGAGAAAATCCACACCGCCTTGTACATTGCAGGGCTTCCACGAAAAACAATGCATTCCACCCACATTATACAGACTCACTCATAGCGATGCACATGTCCTCTTCCACACGCTCTCTTGTTATCCTTCTTTTCATCAGGGAGCTGGATCCATTACATTCAAAGTGAAAGAGGGCATCTATCAAATTATGGAGACAAATGACCTGTTTGCAATGCATTATACATGCAGAAAGAAAGAAAGACTGTATGAGAGAGAGAAAAACAGAAAGGAAAGGCATAATGTCCTTTATGAAAACACACACCTTTGTTTCAGTATTCCAGGAATCCCTCCATGTACCTGCTGGTGAAATCAGATTAAGATAAATGTGCAAGGCACCTGTCAAAGCACAAAAGGTAATTAATTCCACAGTTAAAGCTCAAACGCGGTTTTAAACTCTTCTGTCAATGTTAAGCCCGCAGCCCATGATAATTGTTGCCAAAGACAGCCACTACCTTCACTCCCATCTACCAGTCAGCATTTCAAAAAGTACTTCAAAAAGTTAATCTAAAAGTAGGTTAACAACCTAATGACATTACTGAAGGAATGACTTTTTGAACACTCCTACCATTTGCCATTGGTCGGGTTCAACAGATAGTTCCACCCCAAACTAACACTATTGGTTCAATCACTATGTTCGAATACGCCTTCTTCTATATAGTATGTGAAAACAGTATGGCAAAAGAGTAGTCCAAATTCATGGGCTGCAACTGGAATAACATACTTATAGTATAGTAGTTTAAGTATGTCCAAACTCACAGTTCTCCAAAAAAAAAAAAAAAAAAAATGAAATTGACATTGAAATTGAAAAGGAAAAAGTACCTGGATGACTTTCTACTTCCAGCAAGATTCTGAAGTGTACATATCATGGACACTTTACAATCCCATGGGGCTACGGGAGAGGATTAGTGAATGGCAGTGAAGTGACACAACTGGCACTAGTAGGTCACATGATAATGACAACATTGTGAGGGTAGATTACATTGATTCTATATAGAACATAACTTCTTCATGACCACTAAAAAAGTATCTATTGAAAATAAGTACCTACTCAAGAGAGTATGCAATTGGCTGTGTTCGAATATGCCTATTTCCATACTATATAGTATGCAAAAAGTATTGCAAAAGAGTAACATGTCTGAATCCATAGGCTGCATCCAAAATCGCATATTTCTCTACTATATCGGTGAAAAACAGTATGTGAACAGAGTAGTATGTCTGAATTTTCAGTATTCATAAAAAACATCAGATGACCTTTTATTTCCGGCATCAATATGATGGACACTTTACTATTCTATGAGTCTACGTGAGAGGATGAAATGCATGACAAATGACAACATGACATCAATGTTCTTTTAATGGTCGCTAAGTAATTACTAAAAAAAAAATTGTATTTATTAAAAAAAGAAAAAAAAAATACTATTCAGAAAGTATGCTGTTTTGGATGCAGTCATAGCATTCGAAAAACAGTATGCAAAAAGTACCAGAGTTGACCTATTTCAGACAAGATTTTTGAATGTGCATTTGATGGATTTTTTTTTTTTTATTTTATTTTTTTTTTTACTTTTTTTATATACGGTTGTGAAGTTACCAAATGTAGTACCTGCTAGACACTATGCGATTTAGACACATCTAATGTTTTGATAGAGACTTACTCTTATCATGGTAATCAAATTATGAATGTCTTACTTATAAAAGTCTCCGAAAGGGTTGTGATGCTAGTGTGATAAAGCAAAATTTTAGGTGCAATCACATTAGCGAAATTTTGTCAAAATTCTGCAAGCAAAAAAAAGTGTCCAATGTCAATAGTCAGTACTGTAGGTACTGTAAGACACAGCTCACATTGAAGTCACTGTCAAACCTAGCAAATTACTACTTGAGCTTTTTTCTTGAACCCATCGCGAAATCTGCATGAGGAAACCTTTTGCCGTTTTGCAAAATTGTGTGGTTTCCTATTGAGATGACAGGATTTTGCTGTGAAAATCAAACAACATTAAAATAACCACACCTTTAAAACTTGGCTGGTACATGCACAATAACCATAGTATCTACCGGAACAATAAAACATTTGATTTAATGATGCTGACGTAACACTAGCGCCCCTTGAGAACTGAGGTTGTACGTTTGTGCAACATGTCCACATGTTGAAATGTATTTACCAAGTATTCACATCAGTGTACTTGTGTCAAATCAGAATCAGAATAAGCTTTATCGGCATATGTTAACACATACATGGAATTTGTCTTGGTGACAGAAGCTTCCACACTACATACATAATGACAGCGACAAGACCGAGGATAATATAAGTAGAATAAGTGAATAAAAAATACACAATATACAAAACAGACAATAGACAGTACAGATATGCAAATGCAAGGGGATGTAAATAAGAGATATGGTGTGCTAAATAAATATAAGTATAAATAGTGTTGTTTATTGCATGTTTATTGCCCAGTGGAGGAAACTGATGGCCTGGGGGAAGAAAGAAACTAAAAAAAAAGCATCAATTGCATGCCAATGTGCACACTTTGATCTGTATCATGTTGCTTGATGAAGGGAAAAAACCTTAAGGTGTGATGGCTCGTAAAAGAGGAGGAGGCAAATGCAGGCAATCAGAAGAAGTTTATTGATAATAGAGTCCAGTATGTAGGCAATGGTGAGAGAAGGTCTACGGTGGCGTGAGAAGTGCTGATGGTGAAGTCTGTGGTGAATGTGAAGGCGGTCGATGGATGAAACCAGGAACAGACCGGAACACTCACACGAAGACGACAACACGAACACAATCCAGAACACGAACACGGGAGACGGTAATCCAACTGGGAAGCTGAGACATGAATGAGGATCTGACAACAGACAGAGAGATGAGTGAGTTTATGTAGCTGAGTGGAGATGAGGATCAGCTGGAGCGAGACAATCAACACACAGGTGACAACAATCAACCAAACGAGCACATGGAGACTACGTGAGTACAAAAACAAACACAAAACATGACACGGAGGAACCAATGGATTTCCTACCGTGACAGTACCCCCTCCCCTAGGACGTCACCTGACGTTCCCAGCCTGCTTTACCTGTAGATTGTAATCATCAATAAGGCGGTGATCCAGTATGTCCCGAGCAGGAACCCACCTTCTCTCCTCCGGACCGTAACCTTCCCAATCCACCAAGTACTGAAATCCGCGTCCCCTCCGTCTAGAGTCCAGAATACGATTAACCAAATATGTGGTTTCCCCATTAACGATACGAGGCGGGGGGGGGAACCGGGGCAGGCGGGTTAAGACGGGAAAAAATCACCGGTTTAATTTTGGACACATGGAACACGGGATGAACCCTCCTGTACGCCGGAGGAAGGCTAAGACGCACTGTTACCGGATTAATGATTTTGGTAACAGAAAACGGGCCAATAAATTTGGGAGCAAGCTTATTCGAAACGGAACGCATCTGAATATTCTGGGTTGAAAGCCACACTCTTTGACTGACGACGTAACGGGGAGGCTTCGACCGGTGGCGATCGGCCTTAGCCTTGGTGCGCGACCTAGCCTGGAGCAGAGCTCTGCGAGCTCTGGTCCAGGTGCGGTGACACCTCTGGACTAGTGCGTGTGCGGAGGGGACCGAAACCTCGGATTCCGTACTGACAAAATTAGGTGGTTGGTACCCTAAACTACACTTAAATGGAGACATGCCCGTAGATGACACTGGTAAAGAATTGTGTGCGTACTCCACAATTGAGAGTTGCTGACACCAGGACGAAGGATTATTGGAAGCCAAACGTCGCAAAACCCTTTCGACATCCTGATTGGCTCGCTAGGTTTGACCATTGCTCTGGGGATGGAACCCGGAAGAAAGACTAACAGTCGCTCCTAACAATTTACAAAATTCTCGCCAAAATTTGGACACAAATTGGGGACCCCTGTCAGAAACCACGTCTGTCGGAAGGCCATGTATACGGAAGACGTGGTCAATGACAGCTACCGCTGTTTCCTTGGCTGATGGTAATTTGGGCAAGGGAATAAAATGAGTCGCCTTCGAGAACCGGTCCACTACGGTTAAAATCACCGTATTGCCCTTAGAGGGTGGGAGGGCGGTAATGAAATCTAGCGAAATGTGGGACCAGGGTCTCGAAGGGACAGACAGCGGTAAGAGTAACCCATCTGGAGGTCGATTGGAAGTCTTACCAATAGCGCAAACTGAACAAGCCAAGACGAAGTCGTGGACGTCACGAGCCATACCAGGCCACCAAAATCGTTGCTTGACTAGAAACCTAGTTCTACTAACCCCTGGGTGACAAGCAACACTGGAACAATGACCCCACTGGAGAACGTCTGACCGTAACCCCTCCGGCACAAACAATCGGTTCGGTGGGCAATGAGCCGGGGGCGTTACCCCTTCTAAGGCAGTCAACACCTTCGATTCGACCTCCCATCTGAGCGCGGAGATAATGATGGTCCCCGGTAAAATGGGCTCGGGAGTAGCAGTACGATCGGAACGCTCAAAAAGACGGGATAAAGCATCGGGTTTGATGTTTTTGGAACCCGGCCGGTAAGAAAGTGTAAAATCGAAACGACCGAAAAACAATGCCCACCGAGCCTGCCTGGAGTTAAGTCTTTTGGCGGTTCTAATGTATTCGAGATTCTTATGGTCCGTCCATACAATGAAAGGTACACCCGACCCTTCAAGCCAGTGACGCCATTCTTCCAGTGCAAGTTTGACTGCCAACAACTCTCGATTGCCAATGTCATAATTAACTTCTGCAGGAGATAAACAGTGAGAATAATACGCGCAAGGATGCACCTTTCCGTCTGAGGATGCGCGTTGGGACAACACTGCTCCTACCCCCACCTCTGACGCGTCGACCTCCACTATGAATTGACGTGAGCGATCAGGGGTGACGAGAATGGGAGCTGAAACAAAGCAGCTTTTCAGTTTGGCAAACGCAGCCTCGGCTGCGTTTGACCACCTGAACGTCAAACTAGGGGAAGTCAAGGCGGTCAGAGGAGCGGCTAGTTGGCTGAAATTGCGAATGAAACGCCGGTAAAAATTGGCGAACCCCAGAAATCTCTGCAGGGCCTTGCGAGACTCTGGGGATGGCCAATTTACCACAGCCTTAACCTTCTCAGGATCCATGCGAACACCCTCAGTCGAAATGATGTGTCCTAGAAAAGAAACAGACTGTGCATGAAAAACGCATTTCTCCGCCTTGACAAACAATCCATTCTCTAGCAACCGCAGAAGCACTCGTCGTACGTGTTGCACGTGTTCCTGGAGAGACGAAGAAAAAAATCAATATGTCATCCAGGTAAACATATATGAACAGATCGACCATGTCTCGCAACACGTCATTAACGAGTGCTTGGAAGACTGCCGCAAGTTCGTTAGCCCGAAAGGCATCACGCAGTACTCAAAATGGCCTCTAGGGGTGTTAAAGGCAGTCTTCCACTCATCCCCCTCCCTGATGCGGACCAAATGATAAGCATTACGTAAGTCCAATTTAGTGAAAACGGACGCTCCCTGCAACCTCTCAAAAGCTGAAGACATAAGCGGCAAAGGATAGGTATTCTTTACCGTTATGTTGTTCAGCCCTCGGTAGTCAATGCAAGGTCGCAAGGATCCGTCCTTCTTTCCCACAAAAAAGAACCCCGCCCCCGCTGGAGAAGAAGAAGGGCGGATGAACCCCGTTGCTAGAGAACTGGATATATATTTCTCCATGGCCGCCGTCTCTGGAATAGACAAAGAATATAACTTGCCCTTAGGCGGAGAAGTTCCTGGCAATAACTCTATCGCACAGTCATAGGGACGATGAGGAGGAAGAGAATCAGCACGAGACTTACTGAACACCTCCTTCAGGTCGTGGTACTCCGCGGGCACGTTAGCCAAATCCACTGCTTCCCCCTGAAACACAGACTCAGAAACATTAACACCAGCAGACAAAAGACAAGACCAATGACACTCCTCGCTCCAGCTAGCCACAGATCCGAGGCGCCAATCGATCCTGGGGTTGTGTTTCTGGAGCCAGGTGTGACCGAGAACAATGGGAGATTGAGGTGAGTCCGTGATGTAAAATGAAATCTCCTCCGTATGGTTGCCAGATGTGATGAGAGAAACAGGTAAAGTGGTCTGTGTGATGACTGGCAGTCTGTGTCCGTTGAGTGCAAAAGGTGCAATGGGGTGTTTGAGGGAGGTGAGAGGAATGTTGAGTCTAGTAGCAAACTTAAAGTCCATGAAACTACCCTCGGCCCCAGAATCCAACAAAGCGTGATGATCGAGTGCGTGGGTGGACCACCGTAGACTCACCGGAAGGAGTGTCGATGTAGATGAGGTCTTCCTGGCAGAGATCCCACCCGATAGTAGCCTCCGTCTTACTATCGGGCTTGGTCTTTTACCGGACAGCGCTGGATGTGATGTTCTTGGCTGCCGCAGTATAAACACAGTCCCAGGGATCTCCGCCTGATCCTCTCCTCCCGGGAGAGCCGAGCTCGCCCCACCTGCATGGGTTCAAGATCTCCCGGTGGGCTGACCGCAACCTCTGAGCGCTGACGCTGAGCCTCCGGTCTGGTCGCGAGAACTGTTCTCCCCCTCCGTCTGGCGGCTTGGTCGAGTCGGTTGTCTACTCTGATGGTGAGGTCGATCAGGCCATTGAGAGAAGTGGGGAGCTCGACGGCGCGGATCTCCTGTTGGATGCGGTCAGCCAACCCATGCAGGAAGTGATCCCACTGCGCCTCTTCGTTCCACTTACACTCCGCCGCCAGGGTGCGGAACTCAATGGAATAGTCGGATACGGACCTGTCCTCCTGACGTAGGTCCGTGAGAAGTCTAGCCGCCTCCCTCCCGGCGACGGAGCGGTCGAAGACCCGTCTCATCTCCTCCGAAAGGGCGTGGAACGAGGCACAGCAGCTGTCTTGGTTCTCCCACACCGCCGTCCCCCAGAGGGCCGCCCTCCCCGTCAGTAGTGACAAGACGAATGTCACCTTCTTTTCCTCGGTGTTAAACGTGCGGGGCTGCAGGGCGAAGTGCAGAGAACAATGAGACAGAAATGATCGACAAAACTTTGGCTCACCCGCATATTTCTCAGGGATGGGGAGGCGTGGTTCGGACTGGGAAATCCCCCCGGAGACGATCGGCGGTGTGGGTGGCGTGGGAGGCGCAGCGGGTGGCGGTTGTTGTTGTTGTTGAGCCTGGAGAGCGAGCTCGGACACCTTCGTCACCATTGCTTGGAAAGCTCGACCCATCTCATCTATCGCCTTGTCTTGGCGATCCATACGACCAACGGCTCTCTGCAGAAACTCCTCCAGATGAGATGGGGAGCGATCGCCTGCTGCTTCCATGATGGTCAGATCCTACTGTGATGGCTCGTAAAAGAGGAGGAGGCAAATGCAGGCAATCAGAAGAAGTTTATTGATAATAGAGTCCAGTATGTAGGCAATGGTGAGAGAAGGTCTACGGTGGCGTGAGAAGTGCTGATGGTGAAGTCGGTGGTGAATGTGAAGGCGGTCGATGGATGAAACCAGGAACAGACCGGAACACTCACACGAAGACGACAACACGAACACAATCCAGAACACGAACACGAACACGAACACGAACACGGGAGACGGTAATCCAACTGGGAAGCTGAGACATGAATGAGGATCTGACAACAGACAGAGAGATGAGTGAGTTTATGTAGCTGAGTGGAGATGAGGATCAGCTGGAGCGAGACAATCAACACACAGGTGACAACAATCAACCAAACGAGCACATGGAGACTACGTGAGTACAAAAACAAACACAAAACATGACACGGAGGAACCAATGGATTTCCTACCGTGACATAAGGTCTATGTCAGGAATAAAAAGAAAGGGCACAAATATAATAAATTATTTGGTGAGACACATACTGTACTTATATACAGCTAATTCAAGATATTAATAAATATCATATATTAATAATACTAAAGTAACAATGCATAATAATGAATTCCAAACTTGCAGTTCAGACCTTCCCATAAAGACTTGAATGTATTATCAGAGATTTTTAAGCCAACAAAATAATCATCACGAATCATTAACATACTGAGCCAAAATAGAAAAATACTATGACAAAACAGAAAAATAGTTCTGTCTTAAATAATTTTGTTAGTAGCTTGGTAATGTAAATAGCTATTGTTGTTTTTTTTTTTTTTACAAATGGGTGGTTTGACTAAAGTTTAACTCCTCAGTCTGAGTGTGATCTCTTTTCTATATGCTGAAACATCCTTGAATTATATTTCACCTAATTTTCATCTAACATTCACTACTGTCATCTGTGATAGCAGCATGGGATGTCTGCACAAAGGATGGATTCAAACCAACATGGGGTCTCCGAATATGACCAATAACACACGCCTCCAGCCCTCAAAATGTGAATAAACAGATCGCAAGTGAAGAAATATTGCCTCAGATAGGGTGTGTGTATAAAAAACAAACAATTTTAGATCACTTTCCTTCTTTATACTGTGGCATGTACATCTGTACACTGTAATCTACATATAAAGTGAGTCCCATATTTATTGCTTTACTTTTTTTCCTATGAAAAACATGATTTGGCTCATTCTGAATTCAGAAGCTGGTCCTTTATTTTTATTGTTTGTGAGTTCATAAATTACAGTATACTGGACTGTGTTTAAAGGCCCACAGTGTATTTTCCATTTGTGTGCGATGAATAATTCATTGAAATAAAAGGTTTTGATTGTATGCAACTGATTATATATAATGTTGCATAACACTGAAGCTGTGGGCTAGGTATGGTAAGCTTAAAATAAACCTTATTTTAGAGCGTGAGGTAACATCAGTGGTCTTGTCACGTGATATGACACACATAACCACTGTCAACATGGGAATTAACCTCATGATTTCGCTTGATAAATGAAACAGAAATATTACTTAAGGCTGTGATTCAAGCCTTTTTAGAGATTTAAAAGGAAGATGCGGACATGTTCTGATTCCAGGCTTATTCGGCTGCAATGAAATTATATAATGCAAAAAAGGCTCATCAAAATATGATGATAACATAAGAGCATCCCTAAACCCCCAAACATTCCCATCTTATCTATGCTGACACTACATCTTTGTTTTGTCAGCAGTTTTGTGTGAACTGCAAAACTGGCTGTAGTTGCTGCCTGACCAGTATTTACCCTTGTGAAAAAGAAGGACACTTTACCATCCTTTCAGAAAGAGTTCTTATTACGGAAATAATGTACTTTAAAATAATATACTTAAGTGCGGATTGTAATGTAATGTTTTCAGAACTTAATTACATGTTGTTTACAATTAAATTAAAATGTATTATAGTTCATATGTACATTAAATCTAATAAGTAGAACTTCTGAGTGCTTTTTTAAACCAATTAAGTAGGGCTTAAGCACATCTTTATATGTAATTCCATAACTACTTCTACTGTCTTTGAAATTATTTTGCATATTTGAAATACTAGTCTGAGATAGTGCAGTTGCTATACCACACTGTGATGCAGTTTGTAAGGATACTTTCAATAGTACAGCGGTGTATATGTAATACAACACAAGAAACATCTAAAATGAACAGGATGCAGACCAAAACCATTAAGTTTTCCACATCCCAGAATGCTTTGGTAAAGAATGGATCTCAAACAATCACCCACTATGAACCCCTTCGTTCACAGAGATTACACATCCACATCAACTGTTCAGAACTGAAAATTCGGTCATCATCAACCCTCACTCATGTCTCTCTAAAGTAGTAGTATGACTTTCCCCCCTTAGAATAAAAATGTTCACACAATGAAAATCCAGTTAAATTAAACTAAATTATTGGGACATGCTACATATCATGAAATTATGATTTGATTTCAGAAAATGTATAGTTACAAGTTATAGCATCTAGCTAAATTCATTATATTTTAAATTAATTTCCTGTATTTAGGTTTTTCAGGTTAATACGTTTAAAACCAGTGGGAGCTATAAGCTACTGCTGATTCTGATGCAGTTAAATTGTCAAGCTAGCTTTTTAAAGAGTAGTTAGCCACACACTGCTACTGTACTAATAAACAGAAAATGCACAGAAGCTAATTAAGAGGGCATATATTTTTTTTAAGTATTTAGTGAGCACAAAAACAATGAGATCACACAGCATTAAACTTGAACAGACACTATATAAATAAAACTAGAACCTTCAACTTACGTCACAGTAAAATATCCAACTTGTCCATGTTGCCAGACAAACTCGACTGATTGAACCATTAAATCTAGAGAAGGTTGACATTACATAGAAAATTAAACAGTCAACTTTTAGACCCCACAGCTTTTGTAATTCTTATTATAACCACATAAAGAAACAATAACACAAATGAATACTTCCTAATGAATATACAACTACTGTAAGTATATCCACATTAAATGGTATATATTGCATACTAAATTGTGTGCATGATATGCAAATTAGGATCCAGCCATAGCCACAACAGAACACTGGGATGTGGAGTGTATTATGGTCTGTCCTGTTATTTTTGAGAGCAAAAAGGCCCAAAAGGTTGTTAATTCATCATGGATTTAATACGGGATATAAATGGATGAGGAATTGTGCCATTTACTTGAGAGCAATTGTCTAGAAATCATTAACTTCTGCTCAATTAATTAAAGCTTTTTATTCATCTTCCCCAAATACTCCACGGAGGCAAAGAAAATATTAACATAGCGAGAGAAACCGTTGGTTAAGCATAAAAGGCTTCATCACACAGATAATAAAAGAGTAGATTTAATTCCCGCTCTGTAAATGCTAAACACCAGAATCATTATGCTGAAAACCCAACTTAAAATCATCTCATCAGAACTTCTAAAGTTCATCGAGCATGTCTGAGCACAAGAGAGATATCAAGAGCAGCAATGGCGCAAAAATAAAGTTCAGCTCGTTCCATAAAACAATGAGAGTTTAGCCTATATTATTCTCAATGAAATCCACAGCACAAATTACAAGATTTGGCTTGAGTGCAAACAAACCACTTGCTTGGAATATATTACATCTGAAATATAATCTGTTAACATGTTCCAACATGCATGCAAACTTACCCACAATTCCTCACTCCAAGCATGAAATCTAGTATACATTAAATATAGTTCTCAAACTCCAGGCGTTGTTATCCTTGAATTCAAACGGTCATGATCAGAAAGTAATACTGATGTTTATTACCGTTTAATCATGCTTGTATTTTTATTATTGGTGTTCCACTCGAGGAATAAAGGTGGGGTATAAACAAACAGCAGTGCACACTCAGGCGTCTGACATTTTTGGGAACCCTTTCAGTGTCATAAAGGTGCCGGAGAGATGGATGAGGTAAGAGAAAGAGTGCAAAGCCAGACCATCAGTGGAATAAAGAGAAGGGAGCGGTGGAAATACTGAGGAAAGTGAATTAGATGAAGATTATATGGAAAGGGAAGAGTACAACCTCTCTTTCTTGACCCTTACACAATAACCACAGTTCCCTCTTAAATACCGTTGTTAATACAATTATTGCTATTGGAATGAAAGCTGTTGTTACTTGGTATTACCCACCAGACATTTGGCTATTTTGCTAGTTTAAAATGATCTTCTAATAGTTTTATGGTTTTCATGTGATTTTTAAATAAACTTTGCTATTTTTGCATTGTGAAATTATTGTCATACCTAAGCACATTTCCCACAAAATTTTCATTACCATAATGCATCTAGAAATTTCCTTTAATTTATGCTTTTCTTACATGATCCTCATGAGATTTTCATTATTGTAATAAAATAAAAAAATACTTTAATGTGCAATACCTACGTATATCTACTACAAAATATGAATTGTAAAAATATCCAATTGTATCTCTATAGAAAATACAAATAGTGCATCTTAAAATAACATTTATAATATAGTGCCATAATTTTTTTACAGTGTGACATTGTGAGATTCACCCATTAATATGTAGGCTATTATACTACGTGGCAGTTGAATGCTTGAATCTGATTGGCTGACGAATGTTCTGAGGTGTGCAATTATTTTCAGGTAAACGCACGGCGAACGTAGTTCCAGGCAGCTCTCTTGACCGCATTACAGTTCCATATCACTTTGCATAGTTAACTATAACATTAGCAAAATCAGTATTGCATCTGGTCGGTTTTGAAAAGTCAATTTTTAATTTTACGTAAAATGCCAAACCGCGACAAACGCCAGTCTTCCTTTTTTGCAGAATGCGATATATCCTCTCAACCAATCACAGCGCACCATTCCACACACTCTAGACAGTAATGGTGGTGCTTTGAATACACCCGGCATCCTAGTTTTCCTCATCTACTTTGTACTTTGTGATCAACAAACAAGGGCTGCGTGATAAATCGCATGTGATTGTCTTGCGAATCTCGTCAGTAAAGCCGGTTCTGTGATTAATAGTACTGGTAAATCTCCATCACGTGCTTTCAGATGGAAATTATTCAGATGCATTTAATACACAGAACTGTAGATCACTTACAAGCTACGTTATATCGCGTTCATTAGATGAACTGCATTCGATTATGAGAGCGATATTACGTAGTTGTCAGTGTTTTTATTAATGCCATTTATGTTTTTGTTAATACAGCACATCACACTAGTCAACTAAATGCATGTAACATGGCAAAGATGAATGCACATTTGGAAGTTGAATGTAAGGGAAATGTCATTTTGGAATTTCTGTGGTCTAATGTGGTATTGTTGTTCATTTTCTTGCTCATAATTACATTTTCTTTTATTGCTCTAAATTAATTTTAGCATTAACAAGATGACCCGTTGAATTCATTTTGGGAACGATGACTGATGAATGTATACTTTAGTCCAGTGCCTGTATATAAGACTAGTATTGACCAAGTTGAGAGGCTGTCGTATGTGGATCAACTTACAATGATGCGTATTTTCATCAGTTTCAATATGAAAAATAACTTTCATAGTAATTCAATGGATTTATTGCATTTTGAGAAGAAAAAAAGGTATCATGGATTTATTGCATCTTGGGGGGAAAAAAATAAAATTTTATAATAAATCTTTGAAAATCAAGACCTGGATTTTAATTTTTAATGTTATTATAACCTAAAGATACCATGTGAAAGTTTGAAACAGAAAATAGTGGTTTTCATCTTGCCACTTTCTTGGTAAAGAAAACACATTTTTACTATATATATATATATATATATACATATACATACACACACACACACACACACACACACACACATATATATATATTTATATATATGTATGTATGTGTATGTATGTGGGTGTGTGTTCACCTAACGGAAAGCTGATTTGGTTGCACATTCCCAGGAGCTGGCTGAAGTACACTGTCTTATCTGTGGGTGCCAGACCCATTTCATTCATCCTGTTAGACCATAAAAACACAGAGCGCCGTCACAGAAAGTGAAAAATGAGAGAGGCCCCTTTGGCAAGGTCATTTAATACAGGATACATTCTGGCGATTGCTCACTCAAAGTTTTACACCCTCTTATCGGTTACAGCCATTACATGCACGAAGAAGATACATTCTGAAACACTTAAGGTGATATTAAGTGTGAATGATGTAAAAGGAGGGTAACAAGTGTGGACCTCCATATGAATCATGCCCAGGTCACACTCTTTGACATTGTGACAGAGAATGTTAATGGCATCAGTCACTGGCACACCTTTGTCAAATGAGGTAACACCCCTAAGGAGTGATTACATAAAATGAATGATCGCATATTACATTATTAATTTACACAAATTAATTTACTCCCAGAGCGATCTAAATGTTCCTGGTTATGTAGGGACAGACCTGATATCTAAAAACAACACAATTACACTCAATATGTGAATGTGAATTTTTCTTTGCTTAACATCTCTCAACTACGGTGGCCAGGAAGTGCAAAACAGATTACAATTCTGAATACAAAATAAATTACCAATGCAAATACAACTCTAAAAAACAAAATAACAATTCAGAAAACACAACAACAATTCAGAAAACATTATAACAAGTCAGAAAATACAATGACAAATTTGAAAACAAAATAACAAGTCAGAAAACACAATGACAAATCCCAAACCAAAATAAGTCAGAGAGGTAGGTATAGTTTGAGATGGCGCCATTGGTTTGGGATTACTCACCGCTGACTGGATAAGACATCTGTCAATCAACGTATACAGAAAGAACCAGCTGAAGAACAGCAGAGTTGTGGTAGAAAGTTCGGAAATGGTCTTAAAGTAGCTTGGTTTAAATGTATTGTATGAATTGCGCTTACTATGGAATAAAAGATACGGAGTGTCTATTTACACTTTGTGCTAATAACCTGCCTTACTGGCAGTAACTCCATTCTCCAATGTGTGTCAACACTTTAATAGCGGCTGTAATTAATCACAGGTGGTTAAGCATGTGCCCTTGGCTTTTTGACACGATCGACCCGGGTTCGATCCCACCTTTTGCCTAACTTTTTTCCCCTCCCTTTTCAAATCTTGCATCACATCGTAAAGGCATTTATTTTCAATAAAAATTAAGGAAATAATCAAAAAGGTGAAAATAAAGTATAGAGTAGGGTTAGGGTAGGTGTAGGGAGGGTTATATTGTACCAATAATGTGGCATCCATTTAATAATTTGAATTAAAATTATATTTTACACTCAATACGGTATCATTTGCCCAAAGTATAAATAGACGATCCGTATGTTTTATTCCATAGTGAGCACAATTCATACAATACATTTAAACTGAGCTACTTTAAGACCATCTCCGAACTTTCTACCAAGACTCTGCTGTTCTTCAGCTGGTTCTTTCTGTATACGTTGATTGACATATGTCCCGTCCACTCAGCGGTGAGTAATCCCAAACCAATGGTGCTGTCTCAAACTATACCTACCTCTTTCGGTTTGTCAGAATTGTCGTTGTGTTTTCTGACTTGTTATTTTGTTTTCAGATTTGTAGTTGTGTTTCTGATTTGTTATTTTGTTTTTGAATTTGTCATTGTGTTTTCTGACTTGTTAATGTTTTCTGAATTGTTTTTGTGTTTTCTGAATTATTTTGTTTTTTAGAATTGCACTTGCATTTGCAATTAGTTTTTTTTTGTTTTCAGAATTGTAATCTGTTTTGCACTTCTTGGCCACCGTACTCAACTTTATGTCCAGAGGATAATTTTTAAGCATTGATCATAAGAAATGTTACTTGCGCAGCAAATCAGCATATTAGAATGATTCCTGAAGGATCATGTGTTATTTTAAATGTATTTTAAACAGTTATAAATAAATAAATAAATATAAAACAGTTATTTTGAATTCTAATAATTTCACAATTTTACTGGTTTTACTGTATTTTTATTTGCATAATTGCAGCCTTATTGAGCATAAGAGACTCCTTTCAATAGCATAAAAATTGTACAGATCAGAAAATTTGAGATATTTGATAAATAATATTATATAATGCATGGGATACATAAAATTCTAGCTGTGAAATTAGCCTTAGCAAGATTTAGATATTCTAAAAAACTGTAAAATATTATTTCACTCACCATGATTTCCACCCAAAAAATTAATGGATATTTTAGTTGTGGTGGAAATTACATTTGTTTATGATGGTTCATATACTGTATATAATAGAAAGACAAAAGAAGAGAGAGGGTTTTAAAAAAAATAAAAAATAAAAAAATAACCTGACCTTCTGTTTAACAGTGTCTAGATTGTGCATTGCCACCATGACATTTGCTTTATTATTCCGTTCGATCTCCTCCAGCATGTAATCCAGACACCTGAAAGACACCAGCTGCTCATAAATCATCCTGCTTTTGGTCTGCACTTTCAGCCAACATGACTGTTGACCGCCAAACACAAAAAGCTTTTGAAAAGATCTGATTTATTTTGAAAGCTGTCAGAATCTGCCTTAATCATAAGAGGCTTACCTACGGTGAGATAAGCCAAGACTCTAGATAAATCTCTACTGCCTGTGAAACATTCTGTCAGCACATAGAACATCTGAATGAAGCACAGTTCAGAGGAAGTATGATGTTCAGATAAGGTCCTATATGTAACAAGTATCTTAGGACTGCTGATCTGGACTCAGAATCTACTTGGCCATGTCATCTTGCTCCTTAAAGAGAGGCAAAGTGAACCTGACCCAAGACTTCTGCTTTCTGAAACAAAACATTCTTATTAAATGAAGAATTTTTCCATAATTATCTGGTCCAAAACAGCATGTTGTCCACCTTGATGGTTTCAGTAAACTCAAAATGGCAAAGAAATTATTTTAAATTAGACCAAACAAGCTTACACAACGGCTAAAAAAAAACAACAAAAAAAAAACAAGATGAATGACGTAAACCGAAAACCTGGAAATTTTAAAGTGTGATTCCTAACATAAAATTAAATAATATTTATCTAGTTAATCCAGTGACAGACAGACAGACAGACAGACAGACAGAGAGAGAGAGAGAGAGAGAGAGAGAGAGAGAGAGATAGATAGATAGATAGATAGATAGATAGATAGATAGATAGATAGATAGATAGATAGATAGATAGATAGATAGATAGATAGATAGAAATGAACTAATGCATATTAAATCAGCTCATGGTGACTGTGCTTTTCTAGACTGTCCAGTCATGTTACTTCATTAATTAGGTAACATGACTGGACATGACATAAAACTTATTTTAAATTATTTAAAATAAGACCAAACGAGCTTTAAAATAGCTGAACAGCTTAAAAAAAAAAGATGAATTTCATAATTAACTGACATAATTTAACATTTTAATTTGTATTCTTCAGCAGTTGCAATTTTTATTGAAGAACCAGGCTTCCTATAGTCTTGTAGAACCTTGAATTTTAAAGTGTGATTTCTAAAATAACATTTTCTAAAATAAAAATAAAAAATTATAAAATATAAAATAAAATAGTCATGGATTTGTCTATGAATATACATTTCTCTACTTCATCCAGTGTCAAAAAAATTAATAAAAATAAAAATAAAACTTTTAAAATCACAATTACAAATGACTGGAAAAGTTATATAAACTCATTGGTTGAGTTCGGGTAAGAGTTTGAGTCAGAAGCCAAAGACTGGTGGGTAATGATGTCATTATATGGAAAATACTGAGCTCATGAATATTAAATCAGCACACAGTGACTGTGCTTTTCCAGACTTCATTAATATTCATGAGCCAAAGTTGTACCATTCTGTCTCGGAACAGAAATATCAAGCCAGCATTGATTGCTTATATGCAATCTAATATTAATCCAGAGACGAAGTCTGTAGATATCAAACAAATGTAATATTATAATAAAACAATTAGACATAACACATTTAAAATAGCTTAAACAAAAAACAAAAAAATAAATAAACGATATAGCTAATTAAAGCCTATATCTGAAATTTTGTTTTTTACGTGAGCTAAGAGAGAAATAGAACAATATTTTAATATCAGACAACGGGGATGTGGCCTAAAAGTGGGAGTCCATGGCCACCCTGCATCAGACTCTATTGGAATCAGCTGTGAGGGTCTCTTGTGTGTTTTTTGAGATTAGCTCGATTTGTTTTGTGTGGGTTAGTGACCGGTAATGGAGCTGCTGCCCAAGAAGAGTTATCAGATGAGTCACTTATGATGCTCCATTTCAGTTCAGACGCTGCCTTAGAAAGCAGCAGCCTTTGTAAACAAGGCAGCTCACTAGGTTTTGGAACAGACTTCAAGAGTGAATTTTACAGGACGAATTTAGAACATTTCTTGCCTCTGGTACTTTCTGTTAGTGGATTCATAGTCAGGGTTGATGGGGTCTTCATATCCAATCTCCGCAGCTCGGCTTCTCTCCTGGTACATGTAAGCCCCCCTTACCAACTTGGCACCAAAACACCAGCCCTCCCTTCTTGATACCTTAACACCCATGGACACATTATCAAACGCCCCCTGAGCACAGAGAATTCATTACATTGCAACACCTGATTTTCATGAATTCTGATATACCATGTAAACATACTCTTACATTTGCAATGCAGACCTCCCTCAGAATCCAAATGACAAAAACTGGTCATTCAAAATCAGCATGGTATTGAATTTAATGTTGTGGGGACTCGTTTAATATGTAAAGAGGTTAGACAATATTTAAGGAATAGTTCACTGAAAAATGAAAAAATTGCTAAAAATGTACTCATCCTCAGGCCATCCAAGATATAGATGAATTATTTTCTTTATCAAAACAGATTTGGAGAAATTTAGCACTTGCTCAAAAGATTCTTTGCAGTGAATGGGTGCCGTCAGAATGATAGTCCGAATAGCTGATAAAAACGTCACAATAATCCACATGACTCCGGTCCATCAATTAACATCTTGTGAAGTGAAAAGCTGCATGTATATAATAAATCCATCATTAATACAAGTTTTTTTTTTTTTTTTTTTTAAACCATTGTATTGTTTCCGATAAGGAAACAAACTCATCTACATCTTGGATTGCCTAAGGATGAGTAAATTAAATAAAATTTAAATGTTGGGGTGAACTACTCCTTTAACAAAGGTAATCAACTGTATTTTCTGGAAAAGAAGTTGCAAAGGGTCAAAAATGCATTGTTTACAGAAAAAAAAAAAAAAATACAGATAAGCTACATTTGTGTAGGGAACAATGTAAAATACCAGTAAATAAAAGAAAATGTTAACAAACATTATAAACGTATTTTAGTTTCCCTTATTCTACAAATCCTTTAAATTTAACAGTATTCAGAAATAGGAATGAAATATATAAGTATAAAACAAAGAAATTATAGTGGCATTATAAACAACATCTATTACTAAAACTAAAATAATATATTTAAAGTGAAACTGAAACTACCTGGATTTAGCAAATGCGCTATACAAATAATCTTGGACTCATGTATCTATATTCTGGGAAGTACGGTACATACAAATGTCTTAAAGGGTAATAGTAGCAAAAACAGAATAATTATTCACGAATGCTAAAAAGAAGGTGGAAAAGGTCATGAAAAACTAACTGTTACTATTTTTGGTGCAAGAAACCTGACTAACATTATAAGCAGACCCTGTTATGATAGAAAGTATATCGAGACTCAGTGTGTGTGCACTGCATGTGTTTAATTATCACCATCATCATTTATTTTCTTACAGTATTACTTGCAATACGAAGAAAGATTGCAAGCACCACGGTGTTAAATGTCAGTTTTGATGTTGCACTGTCTAAATGTTATCCTGCTATAATAGCATGTTTTCTGCACAGCCCCTAACTGTAGATAAATCCCAGAATAGAATCATGTGATCCACGTTAACACCATTCATAGGTGTCAGACGTGTGTGTGTGTGTGTGTGTGTGTGTGTGCATGTATGAGTCTCACTTTGAAGTAGCACTGATAGGTGTTGAAAACAACAGCTTTGTCTCGGTTGAAACTTCTCTTCATTTCCACAGTGAGTCTGAGGATAGCAGGCTGGAAATACGTCTGTTCGGTGTCCACAATCAGCCTGACGCCATATTCCACCGCATGCTGTTCAGCACACGAGAAACAAGGTAAACAAGGCAGCAAGGTAAAACATGTTAATTAGCTCACTAAAAAAAGCTATCACCACAGACAGTGTTATTTTAATTGATGTGGCAACCATCATTCCTGATATCACCAAGGATTTGTCAACAAATAATGATGCTATAACAACATCTGCAATAATGACAATAATACAGTGGTGCTAAAGAGTAATTGGACATTTAAAAATATGTAATGTAATGTAAGGTAAAATATTATGTTCACATCAGGCAAGTGGCCACATGATAAGCAGGAAAATTACGGAGTGAAGTCTTTATCCAGTCAAAAAAACAGAATTCACAGTTTAACTGTGAATTTCTCAAATTTCTAATTAATTAACCAAAAGTAGGTCATTACACGTAAATCAAATCATGATATGGAATAGTATCTGTAAATATAAAGCCGCAAAAGTTGATTTAAATATGAATCCTGCCTGTCTCTGTTAATGAATTGCGCAGATGCGCGTGACGCTTCGCGTTGATTTCAGCTTCTGCTGTCTCACTAAATGAGGACGTAAACACATGATCAGCATCTCCAGAACTGCTCTGAGAGTCACTTTATGAGCATTTTACCATTTGATTTGAGTGAAACTAGCGTCACATCACATACACACAACTGTAAAGGTATTCACGGCAACCCGTCAAAATAAAAGTCCGGTTTGAAATAATGACAATAGAATGTACACAGTTTACTACTACTACTACTATTACTACTACTAAAATGAAACAAACATTATTTTAAAGGAATAATCCCACAACATTTCTTTTCATATTTTAATTTTAATAGTAAATCCCCCCCCCCAAAAAATAAAAAATAAATAAAGTTTGCTTGATTTTCAATAATTAAATGATAAATGATGAAATTAATGTTATATGCCTTCATTTGTTAACCAGAAAAATGTAAATACACAACACAGAAAAAAAAAAAATTCATAAGGCTACTTTAAGAAAAAATAAAATGAATAAATTAAGTTGTATTATGCATTCAAATAGTTAGACATGCTAAAACACAGAATTTGGTAACAATACAAATATAAATAATATGGTGATAAAAAATAAAACATTTCATAGGGCCCTAAACATGTATTTTTTATTAAACCTTTAATAAATTGATGTGAAATGTATATACTATTAAAAAGCAGTTGAGAAAAATTAAATGGAAAAAAAAAAACTTTTTTTTTTTTTATTAAAGTGGAAATCAGTTTACTAAATAATAAACTTGACTGACTGCTACTTTAAAGGGATATTATTTGTGTTGTTTATTATTTATTTTTATGTATACTATATAATTTTTGTGCAATTACTTGCATGTCAGTTGAGTTTGTGGCAAAACCTTTTTCAGTGTTTACATGTTGTTTATACCTGCATAAGATTTATTAAAATAGATGTTTAAAGTACAATTTGAATTTTTTGCATTTTGTTATTTTCAGTTGAATAAAAGAACATTTTTCCCTATATATTTCATCATTGAGGATTTCTTTAAAAAAAGTTTAAAAATCTTGTCTCGTCTCGTTCTCGTGAACCCAGTCTCGTGTCTCGTCTCGTCTCATGGGATAAGTGTCTCGTCACACCCCTATTAACTACACTACTGTTAAAAAGTTTGAGGTTGGTAAGGTGTCTTAATATTTTTGATTATGCTTACAAAGGCTGCATTTATTTGATCAAAAACACAGTAAAACCAGTTATAATGTGATGTAATTTAAAATAACTTTTCTATTTTAAAGGGGTCATGAACTGAGAAATCAAAATTACCTTGATCTTTTGACATATAAGAGGCCACTGTACTTTAAAAACATCCTGCAAGTTTCAGAACTCAAAACTTTCTCTTTAGTCTAAAAACAGCTTATATTGAAGTCATTCTGTAGTGTAGGGCTGCCCCTATAGTCAACTTACCATTAGTCGATGAGAAGAGGCTTAGTCTATCAAAATTGTATTAGTCGCTTAGTTGCAGAAAAAAAAAAAAAATCACAGGAAATGGTGAAGTCACGTAGACCATGACGGACATATTAACAGATGTTCTATGTGGTAATCCAAACATTTGTTTCGTTTAGCCACCTCAAATGTGGCTTATAATCTGACACTTTACATCAAATGCAACATTAGATGGCCAACCACTCTGACGTTAACCTTGAAAAATGTGTGCTATTCAAAAGTAGCGCGCTCACTGCATGACAGTTTACTTGGAGGCACTGATGCGATAATTTGCATTTAACTTAAAATACTCAATCAAAATTGTCTATATGTAGCCTATATATTTTTGTCTCATTTGTTTGATCGGATTCTCTTTGGCAACTTTCAGGACTTGTGCGAAAATCTGCTGATCTTTTGGGTCATATTTCCGCAGAAATAAAGAAAATTCTGAAGGGTTCATAAACTTTCAAGCAGCACCGTATATATTGGCACAAGTCGCATTGCACCGCAACTCACTGTAGAAAGAGTGAAATCCAGTTCCAATTTATATATATATAAAAAAAAAAAAAACACTCGTATTGTATTCTCCAGGTAACCAATTTGGAGAAAAACTGCTATATGAAATCTCCAACCTTTGTTTGATTTGGTACTTCCAGACTGAGAAACAGGAAGCCTTGAGTCTACTGTGAGTCACAGCTTGTACTGCTTGTACCAGCGGCCTTTCACAGTGCGACATAAACCCGATACATGTTCCTCGCATCAAGTCGACGGGGCGGAACAACTCTCTAACCTCCACACTCTGCTGAAGGCTTTCTCAAAATCGATCTCTGTTACATTCTCCATCCATGACTGTCTGTTAGACCATGACCTTCTGCCACTCAGCACAGGAGAATACAGCCAATGAACGCACCTTAGCCAAGACGCCCAGGCGCTGAATCATCCCTTTCATCTGCCCTTCCTCTTCTTCGGTGAACTTGGACAGAGGGGCTCCAGCTGACCAGTCTGTTCAAAAAATAAATACAAAAGTGAAAGCAATTCAGAATATGAACACATATGAGTTTCAAGTAAATCTTACTAATAATTAACCTTTAAATACAGATTTTTTTTCCCCACTACATTACTTTCTTCAATTCCAGTTTATTATGCAATAAGAAAGCCATTCATAGGTTGACTTCATAAAGACTGTAAACATTGGATCTTTGTCACATTTGTGAATTCTGTTTGGAAACATGTATTAGCCATGCATGTTAAATGTTGTTGCTCATACTTGTAACAATTTGTGATATAAACTAGTGTTACTTTAGTATTAATTGTTATTATAGTGTTCATTAATATTTTGAATTAGCTTTTACTTTTATATTTTCAGTTGTCATTTTACTTTTAGTAAAAAAATTTGCAATTTTGTTATGTGCTTATTTTCAATTTTATTATTTTATTTGTATTTATTTTTATTTCAGTTTTAGTTTATTTTCAGTTAGTAATTTTTGTGCTTAAACTTAAAGCTGCAGTCGGTAACTTTTGGGGCTCGCATCTGTTGGAAGAACATTGTAGCCGGAGCTACTTCTCTCCAATATAAACAAAATCCACCACTCCCAGCTCTTCTGGTCCAATCAGCGCAGGGCTGTGCCACAGTGTTGTTTTGTGTTGAAAATGTAAAAAATATATATAATGAGCGAGTACATCATGAATCCATTTTCCAAACCGTGTTTTTGTCTTATCCTGAATCACTACGGTACACCTATAATAAGTGTTTATATTCGGACTATTTTAGTCTGGTTGGGGTCGGCAACGCTGCAGAGTAGCACAGTACCTGCGTGACTCGCCATAGATGTAAACAGGGAGAAGTAGCTCCGGCTACAATGTTCTTCCACCAGATGCGAGCCCCAAAAGTTACCGACTGCAGCTTTAATTCAGTTATTTTATTTTTTGTTTAATGTAGATTTATTTTTATTTTTTTTTACTAATGATAATAACCCTGATATAAATATAAATAACGCCTCAAATCATTTGTTAGCAATTGCATAGCAATGTCCTGAAAATCATATGCAACATATTTCCTTTGAGGCTGTAAATTTTTTTTTGAGAAAAGCAGCAGTCAAATAAAAATCATTATTTAATTTTTTTTTATGCTGCAATTACACATTCATCTTTAAGTTCCACCTTTAAGAAATGCAAAAAAAAAAAAAAAAACCCTGAGACTATTTTCTGTGCTTGTGATGGAAGCCACTTGTTTTTCTTGCTTGCAAAATTTTCCCCAGGGAAAGAATTTTGATGAATTTTCATGATTGATGTACTGCTCTGTACAATATATATATATATATATAATATATATATATATATATATACCACCGAAATTACACATTCACCTTTAAGTCACACCTTTAAATTATGCAAAAAAAAATAATAATAATAATAATAATTTAAAGACTGTTTTCTGTACTTGTGATGGAAGCCTCTTGCTTCTCTAGCAGGCAAAATTTCAGACTTGTCTTCATAATTGAATTACCTGGTAAAACCTCAAAACTGCAAAGGGGCATTTGCAGTGTTTATAGAACCAATTAGACCATGGGAAATCGATAACCCTCTTAATTTATGATGTGGTTAAGGTATCCGTTTCTTGCTGTCTGCCTACCTGCAGGTTCGGGACAACTAGTAGATCAGATATCTTTGTTCTCTCGTTGATCAGACGGTTCCAGTCCAGCATGTCCACCGTGCTTTTGGGAACAAATAAAAATAGCATTCACGTTTCAGCAGTGTGTCCCCCATAATGTTTCTTAAACATCAGACGATTTACATGAACTGGTCGATTCTGCAGTGCAAAGTGCTCCTATATGAGTTTAGTTACTCAGGGGTTTAGTTGACTCGAGGAGGTCAAGCAGAGTAATGGAGCACCCATGGAATAGTCCTTGAGTAGCTCTCCTCAGTTCATAAGATAACTTCATTGTCTGCCATTGATTGAGAAGATTTACCAGTCTGAGTGTCAGAACAGCTACGGGAAAATGGTGTTTCTCACCCTGATGAGTGCAGTCGTCCATCAGAGAAGCAGCTATGAATGTTGCCTTGAGCTCCCAGTCTGGCTAGACATGTCAGCAAAGAAAACACACACGTTTTCATTCATCAGACCCAACACTCCAAAAAAGACTGCATGATTAAAGGGAAAGCTCAACCAGAACACACTCACTGGGGCTTCTGTGTTCCTTGGAACACAAAATGATACATTCTGAAGAACAGTTCTTAAGGCCCACTCACACCAAGAACGATAACTATAAAAATAACTATAAGAACTAGATAAAAAAAAAACTTTGTCAAGACAAACTTTAGGTTGGCTTAAGAAAGCCTCGCCTGAAAGTTTAAAGCAGTTGTAAAAGTCTGAAGTTTGAACATTTAGATAGATTAGCATGTTTTTAGCATGATTAGCCTGTGACTAGCATATTGCTGACATGATTAGCAAATTACTTGCATGTTGCTAGCATGTTTGTAGCGTGATTAGCATGTTACTCATCACTAATAACCTCATCAGAGTCCACACCGACGGACAATATTGTTCTGTTTATTATAAGCACATGCCGCAGTTTTGTCATCTGATGTTTTTTTCAGCTATTTAAAAAGATCTTGTAATGTGTATTTGTGAATAATGAATTAAAAAGTAAAAATATGCTCATGTTTTCAGTGGTAATTATGTGGTAGTTTAGTGGTTTAAAAAATTTGGACTATTAAAGGTTGTAAGTCTGAACCTTGCAAGGGTTAATTCATGTAGCATCACTATTATACCCTTAAAGGAATAGTTCACCCAAAAATTTAAATTTGCTGAAAAATGTCTGCTTGATCTTTGCATATTTCTCTCTTGATTCAGACAAGACAACTGTTTCACTGGAGAAAGCAATAATATAGATAATAGATAATAATATAGAGGACTCAGAAGCAACGGACTGAAGTTAAAACGTTCTAATAATGGATTTGTTTCATACAAGCACAAAGCTTTTCGCTTCGCAAGATGATAAATGATGGACTGGAGTCGTGTTTTTATCAGCTGTATGGACTCTCATTCTGACGGCACCCATTCACTGCAGAGGATTCACTGGTGAGCAAGTGATGTAATGCTACATTTCTCCAAATCTGTTCTGATGAAGAAACAAACTCATCTACATCTTGGATGGCCTGATAGTGAGTACTTTTTCAGCAAATTTTCATTTTTGGGTGAACTATTCCTTTAAGCAAAACACATTCTCAAGTGGAAATAATCATGTAAAGATGTCCCATGTAAGTTGCTTTGGACACAAGTGTCTGCTAAAAGACTACTTAATTATTAACTGTCATGTTAATTACACTTTACCATTAAAATAAATGCAGCTCATTCTATACAGTCATTGCAATATAGCCTCCAGTTGCTTGCTGTAGGTTAGATTTGTTACAGCTGCTTTACAGTCTACTGCAGTATTAAACACGCTTTAGTGTTGGTTGATCTGTGTGTCTGGCCGCTGTTTGAACCCAAAGCGAACCTGCAATTGCTCTAGATCCAGTTTCTGCTCCAGCACCTCCACACCATCTTTCCCCTGCTTGGCAGCCAGGAAACTGAAAAAGCATCTCCATTTCACCAGCACCTCGGAGAACTGGAGCTACAGGCGCCTGAGGGAAGGATGAGGAGACCGTTTAGTTCACCAAGGTGATGGATTTTAACCCGTGTTATCTGATGAATGAACCCTGCCTGAACCTCAGTCTTACCAGGAATTGTGGTCGCCCCAAGGCAGTCATCTTAATAGCCGTCTTCCGAACTTCCACCTGAGCAGGCAGGTGATATTCTTTTAGAGTTATTTTAGAGGTAACTGCAGCAATGAAAGTGAAACTGCCTGTTTTAGGTGCAATTTTCCAGGAATGCTGAATGAATTCTATGCAGTTATACTTAGTGTTGCCGGTGCATTACAATGGATGTTTTTTCAATACTGCTGGCACAGTGGAAAACTTGAGCTGCATCCACATTCACAAATATAAATGCTTTCAAAAGTTGGTCAGCTTCCATGCTTTCTTGGCACTCATGCACGTACACTAAAAATACATACAAATAATCTGCATAGCACACAACAAGAATTAAAAGAAGAACAGGGTAAAAGTTTGCACCACTTTCCATGAATAGAGTACATTTTGGTGTCCCATTATTTTTTTAAAGGAGGCATAAATCTCAGCTTCAGAGGTTTGAAGCCTGAACACAATGTTACAAAACAACTTATTGCAAGACAACGCTGTTTACTTGAGAGTAGTAGTGTTTTAAAACTTGCATCATTATATATGCCATTAAGATTTCAAAATCTGAACACATGTTGGTGTGTTATACTCTTATGTTAGTGATGTCTATTAATATGTTAATGAAATCAGCTCATACAATATGGCACAACTTTGTATTTCAGTTATGAATGGATTCCAGAAACCCTGACCCCTGAAAACTGGTACTATCAAATAAAAGGTATTATCTCAAAATATGCTATGTGTCTTGTGTATTAAGCTATATTTCCCTGCAAACCTGATCTTGAATAATAGTTTGGCCTACACACCTAAAAAGTCGTCCTCCTTGACTCTAAAAGATAATATTGACACTTAAGAAGAAACAAAATCTAGACCCTGTCTGTCTACAGATTTATGTGATTTAATTTTCCCCCTTTCCTGACTAATAACAACAGGCAAAAGGGACTGAATACTGTATGTATACAATGTATATTATACCATTTTTAAAATAACTAAAACAAATTGTATTAACTTTGATTTTGTTGTTTGTTTAATTAGCAAAAATATAATAATAATAATAATAATAATAATAATTTAATAATATATGATTAAATAATTATAATAATAAATAAATAATTAATTTTTATCCAATAAATATGAATAAATTAAAATAAAGAAGTAATAATAATAATAATATTAACTAAATAAAGTATTTTAATCCAATTCATATTAATCAATTAAAATAATCTTACTTTATTAAAATAAAAAAATGTTATTTATGTATTTATTACCCTAATATCGATTTTATTTTTATTTTCTTCATTTCTATTCATTAAACAAATAAAAAAATCGAATCAAAGAGTCAAAAAGGTTCAGAAGCATCCTTTTAAACAATTCAGACAGACATTCAAAAAAATTCAGTAATTTTTCATATAAAAAGAAATTAAAAATCATATAATTCAAAGAAATAAGGTCAAAGAAATAAAAACTTCATTTTCAGGCCCTGCTTTGTATCCTGTTCATGGAAAGTGCCTTATGTTTTGGTCACTGCATTTGTAGCTCCTGGCTTTTGTTTTTGCTTGTAATCTGACTCCAGTTCCAAAGTTAATTACTAATCAGCTTTAATAGACGTTCTGTTACCTGAGGCTTTGATGCATTTCAGGAAAGTCTCCACGTGCTGGTCGCATTTCGCCTCATCGGCATAGAAATAAGTACGAGTTCTCGTCACGCCTTCACGACGATCGCCAAACTTCTGACGGGCTGTGAACTACTTCTCCTGGTGGTCAGCTCCTGAAAATAATGTCAAAAAGGGAAAATTTGATCTTTTCCTTCGATACTACAAAATAATTGAACTGTTAGAATGGTGCACATACTCACCAGGGCTTTCTTTCTCTGATGTAGACATGCAAGATCTATCAACAAAGAGAGAGACATTGACATTTTTAATAAAAAAGGAGACTAATGAAACCAACTACTTGTTCTTTAGGTCTTTTTAGAGACCTTTCTTCCAACAAAATGAAGAAACAGCAGTTTCTGTAGAGAGGAATCAATAATAACTGCAGAGGCTGCTATGAAGTCACTTTACTGTGGTGCACTTCTGCTATTTGTTTCCCTTCTATATTTCAGGGTCAGCACTTAGAGTCACACACTGACTCCTGCCTGATGTCTATGCTTATACCCGCATGCATTTAAACTCTCTGCTGTACTACACTGAGGCTCAGGCTGGGCATAAACCAACTCAAAGGTTACACAGTCACACGGGGCAGTGATTTGTTTAGACTGAGCTCCTGTGATCTCCACATCCTTCAAACGGCACTCACATCAACGCCTCCGCTCTTTCCCATCCACCCCTACAGCCGTGGATACGCTGCATGGGGCGGCTCAGTGGAGACAATGTTTTGACGTCTGTAATGTTCCAACAGTAAGGAATGTTGAGATGTTGATGGGGTCATTAGCAGACAGACTCAAGCCCTTCCAGGCTTAAAGTGCTCAATTAATGCCTCAGTCTGATTTATACATTCAACATAAGAGAATGATAGTTGTCTGTTTTTGTCCAAGATCTCTATCATTTCAAAATCTCTCCATCGTTTATCTATTTTTTTTTCTTTTTTCTGACGTTGGATTAATATCTTTCACTTGAATGTCATAAGTTACACTGCATAAATACAGCTGGATAAAACAACAACAACAAAAAAAATCTTAATTTCAGGCTGCAAAATTATCCAGCATACATGTGATACTTGTAAAATTATTTATTTCATTTGTTGTGATTCAAGCACAGAGATTTTGTGGGATTGTCTTGGACAGACACTTGAATGTTATATAGCAGACAATTCATAAAATCAATACATGCAAGTCAATTACAGTGGACCGATGGTTGTTATTATAATAATGGCTGTCTGCACCAAACCAAGACTTAACAATAGCAGCTTTTTCATACAGAACTCATGGAATGACCAGCCCTGGGTTCCTGCATATTAGATGGCAGCCTACTCAAATGCCACATCCTCCAGCATTCTCCCTCTATCGCACCCCTGATAATGCAGAAAAGCCAAGCTGAGCACTCTATTCTGTATAACAGCATTACAGGATCCATTGGGGTAGATGTTAATGCAATATTGATAGGGGCAGAGGCTCTAAAACACACATCACGAACATAAATTAGCTTTTATTAGCCAGTGACCAGCCAGGGTCCTCTGTGGTTGTAAAGAGCATTTCCAATAAACGCTCCATTTCAGCTCATATGGTCTGTGAGGAGAGCGATCGTGGTGATCGTGAGCCCCTCTCAGGCGATGGAGAGAACTGCACTTCATAGCCACAGAGTAATCTGAGGAGAGAGGCCTATAAAATTGCTCAGACCTCTGACTGCTGCGTTCAGAAATGAGAGCAGTGATGTGGAGGAGAAGTCCATTTATTGGATCTCACTTTGTATCAATGGCTTTTTCTCATAATCCAAATGGCATATCATCTATATCTCCGTCTCTTTCTCTCTCTCTCTCAGTACTCAGGCAATACATTTCATTTATATTTCCAGCAGGAGACCCTCGGGGACAGCACTGACTCTCTGTAATTTCCAAAAGGTCAATGACAAGAACAAATGAAGACATTTTTTAATCAAATGTCATAACGCTGTCACAGTTGTTGAAATGTAGGTGAGACTAATGGTGAAGGACCTGGACTGATAACAGAAAGGTCACAGGTTCAGTTCCAGGTTAGGATGAATGACAAAAAGTTACCTTCAGTATTATTAAAAACAAACCTCCAAGAAGACATACAGGCCGCAGGCTGCATTTCTAACTAGCCCAGTCTGCAATTAATATACAACAAGTTGTGTGAAATAAAAGACACCTGCTATTTGCCAAATAATGTGTGTAAATATTTCAGTAACGCTGACAAACAGGAAATAAATTACAATTAACATTAATATTTGAGCATATTTTTAATCTTATTCAGAAAGTTGAATATGCATTTGGTGGTTGCTAAGGCATTACAAAAAGTCAAAATTAAACAGAAATATTATAGTTAATTATTGTTAATTATATTTTTGTTATTACCCCTAAAATTGAAACTAAAACTATCCATTCGTTCATAAGAGAAGACATGCTTTAGCTACTAGCTATTTTAATAAAATGATAAAAAATATATAATATTTTAATATAATTTAAAATAATAACCATATTTTGTGTAAAAAATTAAATTAAATTCTTTTAAATGCAAAAAATAGAGCTGAAATAACAAAATATAAATGTCAGATGAAAAATTAAAAATAAACAAAAATTAGAAACGATGCTGAAATAAGTTTAAGCCAAAGCGCTAAAATTATTAAATGGCAAACACACACACACACACACACACACACACACACACACACACATATATATATATATATATATATATATATACAGTACAGACCAAAAGTTTGGAAACATTACTATTTTTAATGTTTTTAAAAGAAGTTTCTTCTGCTCATCAAGCCTGCATTTATTTGATCAAAAATACAGAAAAAACAGTAATATTGTGAAATATTATTACAAGTTAAAATAATAGTTTTCTATTTGAATATACTTAAAAAAAAAATTTTTCCTGTGATGCAAAGCTGAATTTTCAGCATCATTACTCCAGCCTTCAGTGTCACATGTAACATCCAGTCTATCACATGATCATTTAGAAATCATTCTAATATTCTGATTTATTATGAGTGTTGGAAACAGTTCTGCTGTCTAATATATTTGATGAATAAAAGGTTACAAAGAACTGCATTTATTCAAAATAAAAAAAAAATTCTAATAATATATCTTCTAATAATATATTTTCTTTACTATCACTTTTTATCAATTTAACACATCCTTGCTGAATAAAAGAATTGATTTTATTTAAAAAAAAAAGAAAGAAAAAAAATTACTGACCCCAAATTACTGACCAGTAGTGTGTATTGTTATTACAAAATATTTATATTTTAAAAACATTTTTTTTTTTTTTTTACTTTTTATTCATCAAAGTATCCTAAAAAAGTATCACATGTTCTGAAAAAATATTAAGCAGCAGAACTGTTTCCAACTTTGATAATGAATCATCATATTAGAATGATTTCTAAAGGATCGTGTGATAATGATCCTAAAAATTCAGCTTTGCATCACAGAAATAAATGATAATTTAAAGTATAATAAATTTAAAAACAATTATTTTAAATTGTAATAATATATCACAATATTACATTTTTTTTTCTGTATTTTTGATCAAATAAATGCAGGCTTGATGAGCAGAAGAAACTTCTTTCAAAAACATTAAAAATAGTAATGTTTCCAAACTTTTGGTCTGTACTGTATATATATATATAGGCCTATATATATTAGTGTTGTCACGGTACCAAAATTGCAGTGTTCGGTACCGATACCAGTGAAAATCCACGGTTCTCGGTACCAATTTTGGTACCAAAGCAAAACACAAAAATATGCTAATTAAAAAAAAAAAAAATTATCACTAAAAATAAAACCAATGCCATTCTTTATACTTATCTACAATTGTGTTTAAAGTTTTTTCCACAAGTAATAAAATTTTGAAAAACAGTAAACAAGTTTCACCCAAATTTAATTTGTCTTTTGATTAATGAAATTTAAACACATTTTATTTTTTGTTAAATAAAGGGGATTTGCTATTAAAATTAAAAGATGGAAGAAATATTGTGTGATTTATTTCTTTAAAAAATAAAGTTTTATTAATTTTTTCAACAGTAGTAGCAGTATCACATACATCTACTAAATAATAGTAATATTTCTAGCACAATGCCTTTATGTAAAAATTAACTTTTATTTTGACGGTTGCCGTGTGTCCCATAGCCTTACATAAATGCGCAAATTCATTTTCCGCCAGCAGGAGGAGCTTTAAGAGCGGGAGAGATACAGGATTATCCGGTAACGGCTGCGAAGCAGCGCTGAGCTCACAAACGCTGCCTTATCAAGCATTACATGCAAAATGAAATGAAAATGAAATCGAAAATTTTCTAAATACAGTTGGTTTCCTTCTGAAATACAGTGATATAAAAACACCCGCATCGGTTTTTGATTTTGAAACGTGCAGTGCTCATGTTTATTCAATGAAGTAAAAGCCTTTTGGAAAATCTATTTGTGGCAGTCAGTTTTGATATTGTAATAAATCAGGGTTGCCAACTCTCACGCATCTGGCGTGACACTCAGGCTTTCAGCATCAATCTCACGCACACGCAAGAAATGTCACGCCAAAATCCAGTTTTCTCCCCTCTCAATCCGTTAATTTTCTGTTGATGACTAGACCACAGCGTATTAATGACAGGAGAGGAGTTTAAGGCCCACAGCTGTTACATCTCCGTACAACGTTCTCGCTGCAGTATTCTCTGATCGTTGATTGGCTGAAAACCTTGCACCTGATACGCCAGTTGCGTGTGAGAAGTTCAGAGAGAGTTCGGAGCTTAGGTTCGGAGTCGGCACGTGTGAACGTTTGGAAGACAATCAAGGTAAGCAAATAATAAAATGGTGAAAAATTAATAAAATGGTGAGCCTTGTCACTACAGACGTAGCCTTGCCTAATCAGTCTGTGTGCCGAGACTAAGTTACAGACTTCAACTATAGTTGCAAATGTTGTCTGACATGATGTGGGCTAGCTAAATTGCTCAATAAAAATAGTCTCATGTAGGGTCCGAAATTAACACCCGCCAAGGGCCAAATGCAGGAAGATTTTCCGTTTGGCCAGTAAATCTCAAAAGGCTATCCCACACTGGCGGGTTAATGTTCATACCAAAATATGAAATTTTCAGCGCGCACGAGCAGAGAGAGAGAGAGAGCCCCGGCCGCGCGCGCGCACTCAATATTCAGAGCGGCCAAAGCGTCAAGCTTCCCCGTACTTTTTGAAAAGCGTCTTTGACAAAGCGACCAGAGCTTCTTTGCAGCTCAAGTCGGCGGCGATGTGTACGTACAGTTAACGCTCTATCTATCTGTTGACGGCGCTGAGGAAAAAGGATATGTGAAGTAGGGCTGCACGATTAATCGCATGCATTTGTCATGCGTGTCTCATCAGTAAAGCCGGTTCCGTGATTAGCGGTAAATGTCTGTCACCTGTTTTCAAACGGGAGCGGCAGTTAATACACAGAGCCGTACTTCACTGACAAGCTACGCAATATTCTGTTCATAATTGAGATTAATCGCATTCGATTATGAACACGATATTGCGTAGCTTGTCAGTGAACTACGGCTCTGTGTATGAACTCCCGGTGCATTTGAAAACAGGTGACGGATATTTACCGCTAATCACGGAACCAGCTTTACTGATGAGACACGCATGACAAATGCATGCGATTAATCGTGCAGCCCTAATGTGAAGCTTCTGCGACTGGAAGAAGCGGTCGCCGCCCATTTGTGGCCGCGCACCCATCAAAGCCGTGCAGAACGTCTTCAGCACTCGCGGATCGTGCACACTCCGCCGCTGGCCAGGCTGCTTCTGCTTTACACACCATGTCCGTTATTTTCTCGAGAAAAGGAGTTTTCTCATAGCGTTTGCAACGCAATACTCGTTCCCTTATCTCTCAGGGAACCGAGGATACGTAAGTAACCGAGTACGTTCTGCCTTCCCTTCCGCACGAGTAAGGTAACAAAACTGAAAAAAGAAAAAAAAAAAAAAATTCACATGATAGTCATATTTCATACATTTTGATCAATATATAGGTTTTTTTTTTATTATACATTTTAAATTTTAAGTTTGTATTCAACATAATAGGCCTACCTTATTATCTAGGAATAGACTGTCACTTGATGGCACCCTGTCATCAATCATGACAATGAAAATGAGCAGCCTTGAACCCTGCTTCAGATACGAACCTCCTGCAGAGGTAGTGAAGCAGGCCAAAACTGCCACTGTGGCACACAACAGACCTAATTTGTGAATCTTGTGTGTTGTAGTTTTCTGGGCAAATGGAGTAACTATTATGTGTCCCTTTTGTTTTGATATTTCTTATTGTTCTGATGTTGTTGTTTTACATGTTATTTAATCACCTTTATTTTGTTCACCTTTATCTTTATTTTTTTATAGTGCAATCAATAAATTAATTGTACATTTTGAAAAAGCGTTTCCATTATATTCAGGTTTTTTGTGCATAAATCAGGGTTTATACTAAGTAAACAAGGACTGACATTGATTTTTAAAATTAGGGTTACCAAACATTTTCTCCGCGCACACGCGCAAACTGAAATTTTTACAGAGTCTCACTCCAGCCAAAGTCCCAAAGTTGGCAACCCTGAATAAATCAATGTGTGGGAAACCCTGGGTTACCGTGGATACCTTTAAATTGACACTGGTTTTACTCAAATGAAACGGTAAAATGCTTGTGAAGTGACTCAGAACAGTTCTGGTGATGTTGTTGATGTATTTATGTCCTCATTGAGACGGCGGATGCTGAAATTACTGCAAGCGTCACGCGCTTCAGTCTATGTAGTAAACGTCTTTGCCATTCATTCATTCACACAGAGACGGGCAGAACAACAACAAAAGAACTTTTGTGGCTTAACATTTACAGATACTGGTCCATGTGGAGATGTGATTTGATTAATTTATGCTAACTTTGACAAATTCCGTGACTGTCCATATTAAAATGTAAGTTTAATTTTCATGACTGGATTTTGAGATTCTGTCCGCGTTTTCTGCTTCGCGGAAATCATAGCGCTGTATGCGTCAAGAACCGGGTTGACCGGGTCCTCGGTACCACCGGTACTTTAAGAAACCTGGTACCGTGACATTTTAATTTTTTTAGTACCGACTTGGTACCGAAGTACCGGGTATTTTGACAACACTAATATATATATATAATATATATATATATATATATATATATATATATATATATATATATATATATATATATATATTTGGGGTGATCCCCATGCACCATGTTGACAAATAATAAAAAGTCCAGTAATTTCTACTTTTAGGGTCTTCAAACACCCCCTCTCCCCAATAATTCATCCCCCGTATGGGTGCAACAGTAATAGTGATGCTTGCCTTGGAGAAGCAAGTTTAAAGCAAAAAAAATCACCCCACTGATATCACAACACAACACAAACTACTAAAAAACTTTTGCTTGTGGAAATATAGAACAGCTGTATATCTGACTATGTACCACAAAATGAAATTCCTAAATAGTGAGTGTGTTGATACCGTCAACATAAGCCAAACAGAAACAATGGGCCTTGACCAAAACAACCAATAGGATATAGTTTCTTCGTTTACATTTGTGACAGCAGATCAAATCTCAGTCTATTTCTGTTGGCTCTCTGCATGAGCACAAATCACAGCACGGCCATTAACCTCTAGGCCCTCTACCGAAAAGTAGTTAGTGTGATGCAAAGCAGGACTTAAAGACTGACTCAGACCCAAAGATTTTGGAATCATGCTGCCAAGCAAAAGAGGATGTACTGAAAGGGAGAAAGTTTTCAGAACACTGACTTAAGGATTCAACTAAATTAATTGCCCAAAGCAGAAGGTTGATATTAGGAGATCAAAAGTTCTTAATTAGTTGCTTTAGATTAAGCAAATTAAGCTCTACAACTCTATGGAGAATAAATAAATAAATAAATGCACTCATTTACATTCTGTTCTTAAACTTGGTGTGATCTATATCACTGATTTATTCATTTGGCCCTTAATTGGTCAGGTATGGCTCATGTCTGCAAATAAATGACTGCAGACTAATTAAATGTTCAGCTGAATGTCTAAAGTAAAATTTGCCTATCAATATATATGTGTGTGTGTATATAAACATTTTAACATTGTGAAATATTTAACAAAAATATTTCAAAATATTTATAAATATTATAATTTATAATATTTTAACTGTTTTCTATTTTAAGATTTTTTTTTTTTAATGTCATTTATTCATTTGATGGCAAAGTTGAATTTTACGTCACATGACCTTTTAGAAATCAGTCTAACACGCTGATTTTATGCTGATTGAATTGCTGATGCTGATTTGAACATAATTCTTTGATGAATAGCAAGGACAATAGAACTGCATTTGAAATAGTATCCATCCATCCATCATAAAATATTAAATGTTAAGCTGAATGTCTTGAGTAACATTCTAGACGACAGACAATGCATTTTGTTAAGTTGCTCACAAAGGGAAGGGAAGGGAAGTCGTGGCCTAATGGTTAGAGAGTCGGACTTCTTTTCTACGCTATAATCCAGCACAGCTCCCACTCCATACACTTGGTTCTTCTGCACTACAGCCCTGATGGACTGATGGTCCTCACCTGCCACAAACTGACCATAGAACGTCATCTTCATAAACTGCTCAAACATCTTCTGTCCCAACAACTTTCTACTGAGGTCCATTATCTGTATGAGACAGAAATATTCTTGTCAAAGCATGCAGATATTATAGTATGATCTAAAGTTGAGTGCTTCATATTCTTTTAAGCACTCAACGCATATTATATATGAATGATTTATTGTGCTTGATAATTGTTTTGCCTAAATGCCACTTGTTATTTAATGCAACGACATGCATACATTTTTCAGTGTGGTTGCACTGCAATGTAGCATTATATTTATACACACATACACAAACTGTGTAATATTTTTCCAATTTAAAATAGTTGTTTTCCATTTTAATATATTTCAAAATAAAGTTTACATTTTATATACGGTAAATTATAGATTACATTTTAGATTTTAATGCATTCCTTTAATGGTCATGTTTAATTTTATGTTACATGATCCTTCAGAAATCATTCTAACATGCTGAATAAATAATAAATACAAGCTTTTAAATGGTGTACAATTTATTTATTTTTTTATGCAAAGTTAGTCTGTACTATAATAAATATATAAATTGTTAGATAACATTTAAAAGTTATGATAGAAAATATTTTTTAAAGTGTCGTGAACATCTGGATGTGGGGTCTCTTGAGTCTGTAAAGGTTGTCTAAAGGTCAAACATACTTGCACATGTCTGAGGTTCATTCTGCCCTTGCCATTAATCTTAACTCTAGTAACGCTACACACTAACCACATGACTTCTGTCTGGCAAGATGCCAATATTGTCAATCATCTGGGACAATGCCACATGAGTAATTCCAGACAGGAACATGGAAGTCTGGCATATACAGTGCATGCTAGAACAGGGTGCCAGTCCTTTTCGGCTAATATTGTATGAATAAACTATATAAGCATTAAATACACAACATACCTCTTTATTCTTCTCAACCAGGACGTCATAGGAGCACAGTTTGAAAACCACCAAGCTTCTAAGTAACTCAAGAATGTCTTGCTCTTGTAGGCTTCTTTGGTCTGTTCAAAGTTTATGGAGATCTTGTTACTAAATGATACATGCTCTCTGAAGTCAACAGGCTGCACTTGTGTGATTGTTTTGGTTGGATGTAAAGCCTGCATACAAGTGGAGATCACCAAAGAGTGTTGTCAAGAGTCTCGAGCCCAAAGGCAGGTAGAGACATCAGTTCACAATTCAGTACAAACAATGCACATAAATTCAAATCGACCTCCTAATGCTTTTGTAAACTACCCTGCACTTGAGCACATTATTTAAGTTATCCGCGGGGCTCCGCCAATATTCAAATCTGGGCGAAAAGATTGGTCCAAATCCCGTGACGTTTCTTTTTATCAACGTCATACCGCGCATGTGACGCCATAAAAGGGATCCTGTTGCATAAACGTTCCGTAACAGAAACATTAGAGTTTTAACATTCCGAGAAGTACATGAATGTAGAAATTAGTTTAGTTAAACTTGAAGGTTATGCATGCAATATATGTAGCTTCAGATAATGCAGAAAATAATAATAACAATAATAATAAAATCACCAAAATCACATTTTTTTTAAATATCTTGTTGTTACTCTCTTGTCTTTAAGTTTTGCTCTTGCAGTTGTGTTTGTGACGTTCGTGGCGTAAAAGTTTGTTGTGCACGTTCCATGAGGTTAACAGCGGGGGGAGCCGTTGCATTGTTAAAGTAATCACTTTTACAAAAAGCTGACAAAACTTCTGGAGATGTCCAAAAGTTATCCATAAACAAAATAAAATACAATTTTGTTCACTTATTCAAACTGCAAAAGTTTAGGTCCGGGATCTGTACCATCATTTACAAAAAGATATATATATTTTAAATGCCTCATAAATGAGAGGAAGAGTAAAGGGGGTAAAGGGGGATGAATCAGTCTAAATGCAAGATAACTACGCAAAAATGCACGTATTTTGCTATTTGTGAAAATGTCCACAACAATATGAAACACGTTAAACACCAACCAATCTGCTCCACAAAAGTAAACAAACAAATAAATAATAATAATAATAAAATAATAATAAATATGCGCTTTGATGACGGGCAACGTGAATGCGCTTGTGCGCGGGCATGTTGACAGGGTTAGTAAGGGGGGCTGAATGGGTCCATGGTTAAGTCCCAAGCATATCCTATAGTCACACCCACTCGATGAGGAGCTGCTCGGGTGGTTTCGCTCAGAATTTAGGAAACCGCTGCACGCCAAAGAGAGCAGGCGCACCGAATTCCCAAGAGCCAGAGCCGGAGATAGGATCACTAATTAGGAATTTCCCTTCTGAAAAGAGAACAACTACCCGTTTTAAAGCCCCCTTTTGTTTTCCAAAATGGACGCACATAAAGTTTGCAGAATTTTTTTTTCTTGACACATTCTGAAGCAGCATATCCTCTCTGAAAATCTGCATTTTGGAAATATTAAATGAAAAGTGGGGATATCAGGGTGTCAGAAGTTTCCAGCAATGAACCAGTTACATCCACCAGTGTTTGGAGCGCATAGTAAAAGCAGAAGTTCTTCTCAGGAACTGGGGCTGGACGGAGGGAATAACAGTTTGGTTTTATAACTTCTGTGCGCCCTCTCCTCCTCTTTTTTCGTCTCTGCCTCAGCCTTTGGAGTCTGAAAGAGAGCGGATAAACGATTTATGCGGATAAAATAACTTCCCAACGATTTAAGTCGACGGTTTTGCGACTTAGGAGATACAGAATAACCCGTCTGAACTTCTGGAGATTGTAAAGAAAAGGAATGCTGAGCAGAAGAGGCGCATGGAGAGATGCTGTTTCTTCTACCATGGATCTAAAGGGCACTTTAGCGGTTTTACTGCTTTTGCTTCAATGCTTGAGCCCTGTTTTCAGTCAAGAACTCAATCCAAAGGGTAGGAACGTGTGCAAAGTTCCAGGGTAAGTCGATGAATAACTTCTAGGGGGGAAGGAAATAAAAGAAAGCATTAATGTCTTCTGAACACATGGTCGACGAAATGCATGATATCAAGCTAGTACAAAGGCCTTATGTGAATAGGTGTGAAAATCAAATGTTATTAAATCAAAGTTTATTCAATGCAGCAGTAATTAATGGCAATTAAACACTATGTCTCTGAGCTTCAAGAAAACAGTCGTGAACATGTAGTAGTATATTAAATTAAGAGTTAAAGTTAAAAATGACAGATCTTTTACATTAATATTTATTTTTAAAGTTACAGATAATGGCAAGTTGTTTGTTATTTTGATTGTTATAAATTAATAAATCAAAATATATACATGAAAGTGTACAGAAATAAGTGATAAGTGACTTTTAAAACTCTACTAAAGTTGTCTGTGATGTTGTTTCAAATAGCAGTCATTTGCATCTGATGTGTGTCAGTCATCCCGTTTCACATCTGGTTCACTGACACACATTGAGGGATAGGGGGCGTCACCAAATATTCAAGCACTGAACCACTGAAGTCGTGGCACAGTTTAGTTGTTGTATAAAAGCCTACGTTTAAAAAATAAATTAATTAATAAATAATAATAATAATAATAATAAACCTTTAATTGGCATTAAATTACTTCTTAAAGCGCATACAAATGATTTATATAAAATTAAAGGACAAAAAAAAAACAAGCATCATTCAATATCAAAGATCTTGTAATAATCTTTCAGTTAACTGTACTCCACTCATTATTTCAGAGTTTGAAACAGAAAAAAAAAAAATGGCCTGTACTGTTCCACAGTCAATACAGACTGTAAACTCTTCCCTAACCTAAACAAAGAGGTCATTGAGGGTTCGACATCTGTATCCATGACCTACATTTCATTAAAGGGAGAGTTCATCCCAAAATTTAAATTCTGGCATTATTTACTCGCCCTCCAGACCTCTTTGAGTTTCGTTCACCTGTTTAACACAAAAGAAGATTTTTTATTTATTTTATTTTTTTGAAGAATTTAGAATTAGTTGCCAGTATCCATTGGCTTCGTATTTCTGTGAAATACTATGAAAGTCAATGGCTACCAGTAACAATTTGGTTATCAACATTATTCTGTTGTGTTCAACAGGAGGAGGACATGTCCTCATCCATCTTCAAAAAATTACGTTTATATATAAAAAAAAAAAAAAACATTCTCAATCAAACCTTCTGCAGATCATCTGCTGCAAACTACATAAAACGAGTTATCAACATGTCAAAGCAATAACCAAGTGCATTTTGTCTCACTGGGCATTTTAGGGGAATTCTACCAACAGTGTTAAATGCTGACTGGTTTACCCAGTTGTTTAAAAGTTTGTTTACTTTGTGATTAGTTGCTCCAGATGGCTATCACTGTACTTGAGATCCGAATGGAAACCACCAGATACGATCTAGTGTGTATTATCACCAACCACAGACGTTGACAGGAAGTTCATATTCGTTTTACAAAATTGCTCAGAATTTCCACGCAGAACTTTATTGTTGCTGAATCAGGTTTTGCCCCCCAGCTGTTGACTGATGCTCGATTTCCATTTGTTTTAGCTTCCACCCAAAGTCATAGCTTCACGTTCTGGCTGTGGGCTGTATGCTGGGTTTGACACAGAGCAGAGAAGTCAGGGCTGTGGTGTAGATCGTGTCTGGCTAAGACACGCACACAAAGGCTAAGCAAACTCTGACTGAAGGCAGAGAGCAGCCCCCACGCTTCAGAGGAAGCCAAAGTGTGGACAAGGCTTCTCTGGGGTCACATGTGGAGGAATATGAGGGGCGGCATACGTCTTATATCCAAGGAGCACTTAGAGAGTATTACATTTTAAGGGGAAGCCACTTAAAGTAGAGATAGCGGGGATAATTTGAAAGGTTTAAAGAAAATTGGGAAGATCATTTTGTTTTTTAATGCATGGAATGATAGAGAGACTTCAAATTAAACTGCTCTTACACATGTTTTCCATTAAATCGATTGATATACACTACAATTCAAAAGTATGTTGTTGTTTTTTTGTTTGTTTTTTAAAAAAATGTATCTTACTCTTACCATGGCGGCATTTATTTGATGAAAAATACTGTAAAAATAGTAAAATATTGTCATAATTTAAAATAACTGTTTTCTATTTTAATATATTTTAAATATTATTTATTACTGTGATGAAAAGCTGAATTTTTAGCAGCCATTGCTTCAGTCTTTCAGAAATCATTCTAATATGCTGATTTGCAGCTCAAGAGTCATAGTCATCAATGTTGAAAATAGTGTTTGAATAAAAAAAAATAGTGAAAATAGATTGATTGAAAATAGTGTTTGATTAAACTGTGAAGCGTTTTTTTTTTTTTTTCAGGATTCTTTGATGAATAGAAAGTTCAGAAGAACAGCATTATTTGAAATAAAACTTTTTTTGTAACATCTCTTTACTGACACTTTTAATAAATTTAATGCTTCCTTTGCCAAATAGATGCTTTAATTTCTTTAAAATAAATTAATAATAAAATTAAAATCTTACTGAGCCCAAACTTTTGAATGGTACATTATTGTACATAATACAATTTAAAGTCCAAAAGAGCCATATTTGTTTAAAATAGATATCTTTTGCAGCATTATAAATGTTTTTACTGTCACTTTTGATCAATTTAATGTCTCTTTGCTGAATAAAAGTATTAATGTCTTAAAAAAAAAACTGACCCAAACCTTTAAATGGTATTAGTCTACAAACGTGTAGAAACCTTCAGATACATTGTGCTGTGGTGCCCATATGGGAGACATGGGTTCATTTCAGGTCCTTATTGTGTCCCGAACCCATTCCTCTTTCTTCCCCCCATCATTTTCTGTCAAAGAAAGGCATGTAAGTTGCTGCAGCAGGCCTGTTGTGAGATGCTTTGAATAAAACATCCATCGCAGACACATGCAAAATTCCACCGGGATCATATGTGATGGATTAATAGTAATTCATGCAAAAAATGTAACTTCTGTCATCATTTACTCACGCTCATGTCGTTCCAAACCCATATGACTTACTTTCTTCTGTGGAACACAAAGGAGATGCATAATGACTCATGCACTATATTTCAATTCTTCTGAAGCCGTGAGACAGCTTCATGTGAGGAAAGTGAATCAAATTTAAGTCATTAATCACAGAAAATGTATTTAGAATTAGTGCATGAAGAACTGCAACTTTTTTTTTCTTTTCTTTTTTTTAAGTAAATAAATACCAACATTTTATATTTTGGATTTAATCAAGCTCAGTTTAATATTCTGAAAAGCTATTTCAAAGCATTTTTCACATATCAATTAATATGGATTCCAGACTGTTTATTGGACTAAATTGCTGGCCTAATGAAGTACATTTGCATTACTAATCAAATCAGGCCTTATTTTGGATCCAGTCACTCATTGACGTTACTGCTGGAAACGGCTTGTCTGGTTCCATGACTGCTGAGAGGGTGGAGAATGGAATGAATGCTTACGCTTGTGTTTGTGTGACTGGATATGAGTCAGTATATGTTTGCTATCTGAAACATCTGCGCTTGTGAAGCTCAGGAGAAGCTACAGATGGCATCCAGACATCTGCAATATTCCTCAAGAGCCACATGCTTAAATCTCTGGTGGACAGATGAAACTTTGGTCAGGGCATTTGCAAAATATGCTGACACAAATGTTTACTGTTCGGCTGTCCTTTTAATGCAGTAAAGATTGAATATTATGTAACTAATAAGCCAGTTCACTTAACTTGACCTTGAATTTTCATCTTATCATCAGGTCACCAGGGTTTATGTGTTGCAGCGGATGGGCGCAGCAAGGCGAAGAGTGTTTAACACGTAAGTGTCATTTCCTTTATGTTAGTGTCACTTTACACGATTTATATCTTGATTATGTCCTTCTCCCCTCAGCGCTCTGTGAAGGTAACTTCACTTGTAATGAGAACGAGGTGTGTGTCCGACCAAACGAATGCCGATGTCGTCATGGATATTTTGGGGCAAGTTGTGACACAAGTGAGTTCAAGCTCATTTTAATCATTAAAAACTCATTTTTGCCTTTTACTCCACATCAGTTAGCTTTAAGGTCACTTATATGCTATTTTGCTCAAAAAACATTTTGCAAATATATGCATTTAAAATGTACACTCTTTCTTTTTCAGGTAAATGGCCTAAAACACTATATCCATATTTTTGTCCAATAAGTTGCTCTTAAGAATATGTCTTGTACTAAATAGCAATAGCAAATCCTTCATTATGTCCCTCTCCAAATTTTTCTTTTAAAGGCATGTACTTCAAAATTAGAAAACTGTGTGGAAAAAAATAAAACACTGTTAACATGAGCAACTCAAAACTGACCCAATTCACACTATTTAAACATGTCTCTTATTCTAAAAATAAATATCATGATCTTTCATAAAGTTCATTCACTTCTGAAATGACTTTTCATTTCTAATGACAAAACCAAGACCACTTGAATAGGGAAAAATGCAAATTAATATTTATTTAAATTCACTCCCATTTAAAAGTTCAGGGTCAGTAACTTTTTTTTCTTTCGTTTTCTTTTTTAGAAATTCATACTTTTATTCAGCAGGGATGCATTAAATTGATCAAAAGTGACAGTAAAGATATTTTTAAAACAGAAAGCAGTTAATTTAATTGTAAAATTATTCGTTTTTACTGTATTTTTATAAAATATTTAACATAATTAACTGATCAATTTGAATTTTATAATCAACATAAAATAATGTCTAATATTACTTTTACAACAACCTGGAAAAATTCTTTCAGCTTCCCAGTTGCACAGTAAAAAGGCTTCTTTACCATTTAACACTGTAAACTAAAACCTGTGCCTTTTTTTTTTTTTTTTTGACTCCTCTAGAGTGTCCCGCTCAGTACTGGGGTCCAGACTGCAAGGGCATGTGCACGTGTCACCCTAACGGTAAATGCAATGATGTGACCGGGAAGTGCACGTGCTACCCAAACCGCTGGGGGGAAAACTGCGAGAAGCCCTGCAACTGTCAGAAAGGGACATGTGACCAGGAGACGGGCAAATGTACCTGCCATGCCGGTTACTGGGGGCCGCAGTGCAACAACAACTGCTACTGCAGCATCAACTCGGTGTGCGACCAGAACACGGGCCGGTGCATCTGCAACCCCGGCTGGTTCGGCCGGAACTGTGGTGCTCAATGCTCATGTAACAACTCGCCTTGTGAGCAGTTTTCGGGCCGATGTCAGTGCAGGGAGAGGTTTTGGGGTCAGCGTTGTGAACGGCACTGTCAGTGCGCGAATGGCAAGTGTAACCCTGTGGATGGATCATGTACCTGTAAACCCGGATACAGAGGAAAGCTATGCCGGGAGCCGTGTCCAGCTGGGTTCTATGGACAGAACTGCAGAAACAAGTGAGGAAAAACTTATATACAATACAAGGCAATTTAAAATTACTATTTTCTATTGTGAAATATTTGATTAAATGTAATTTATTTTTATGACGCAAAGCTGAATTTTCAGCATCATTACTCCAGGCTTCAGTGTCACATGATCCTTCAGAAATCATTCTAATATGCTGATTTACTCCTCAATAAACATTTTGTATTATCATCAATGTTAAAAAAAAGTTTTGCTACTTATTTATTTATTTATTTATTTATTGTGGTAAGAAAGTTTTTTTTCTTTTTTTTTTTTAAGGGGGGAGGGTAATTCTTTTTTCAGTAGGGGTGCATTTAATTTATCAAAGTCACAGCACAGTATTTATAATAATAAATAAATATTCATATTTATTTATATTTCAAATAAATGCTGTTGTTTTTCTATCATCTATTCATCAAAAAATCCTGAATATATTAGAGTTACCACAAAATGCAGCAAACACTCAATATTGATAATATGAAGAACAATTATTCATAATTAAGCACCAATAATAAAAGCATCAAATCAGCATTTCACTATATACTTTTCAAAACAGTAAAAAATAAAAATCTGTGAACAGAATATTGGTGTTCCGTTTAATTTTATTGCTATAACATCATTGAAAAAAAAAAAAATTTTAGTTTTGCAATACAAATGTCTAAAAATTCTTCAATCAATATACATTTACTTGAAAAGCAAAATGACATATCGATAAAATATTATTTTCTGAATAATATATCAAAATTAAATGAGTTTTAAAAAATAAATACATAAAACTTCCGATTGGGGTAAGAAAAATAATATTGTTTTCCTTTTGAATCAAGTTGAATTTTTTTTGACCTCATTGGTAGATATTTGTTCTTGTTGTAAACATAAACTCACTTTGATTTGAAAAAAAAAAATACAAAAAGGTTTTAAGAATTTTTATTATTTTTTTTAGCAAGTAATTGTACCTTGATTTAAGAATGTTTAGTACTGGAGTAAGAAAATCATTTTTAGTATATTCTGGTTTTGACTGTACCTGAACCATCCGGTCTTTTCTTGTTTCTGTTGATCCAGGTGTGGCCACTGTAAAGGCCAGCAGCCCTGTAAGGTGACGGAGGGTCACTGTGAAACATGTGAGAGCGGCTGGAATGGGACAAAATGTGATCAGATGTGTGCAGAGGGTTATTTTGGAGAGAACTGCAAGGATCAGTGTCCGCCGTGCAAAGACGGTCATTACTGCAACCGCATCAACGGGAAGTGTTCCCACTGCAATCCCGGCTGGATTGGAGATCGGTACAGATTTTTGGCCTTTGTAGCGAACTGTTACAATGTTGAGAAGTAGGAGGGGGGAATTTACTAAAAAAGAATTATGCTTCTGACAGAGCTGTTTATTTTCATACACTATCTGCATTTTTAGCATCATTACTCCAGTCTTTAGAGTCACATAATCTTTCAGAAATCATTCTAAAATACTGATTTGCTGCTCAAGAAACATTTATAATTATTATCAATGAAAACATTTGTTTATTTGAAATAGTAATCTTTTGTCTTTACGGTCACTTCTGATCAATTTAACTGCATCCTTGCTGAATACAAGTATTAATAACATTTAAATAAAAAATAAAAAAAAACGTACCCCAAACTTTTGAACGTAGTGTAAATGTTAATAAATGAAAAAAAATAAAACGTTAATAGATTAGGCAAATAGTGCTGATTTTTATCAATTAAGTACAATCTATAAAACTAATATGTGCAATTAAGAGAATTATAGAACTTTTATATGTTGCTCCTTAAGTATTTTTTTGTAGACTGTTTTGATGAAAACTGAAATAGTCTTTGAATTGATCAATTGTATAACCTCTACCTCTTTCTCTTTGCATCTCTCTCTCTCTCTGTATTCAGCTGTGAGGTGCGCTGTCCTAACGGCACCTATGGAGAAAACTGTGAAAAAGACTGCAGCCATTGTTTTAATGGAGACTGCCATTTTGCCACAGGAGAGTGTCTCTGTGACCCTGGCTTCTATGGGACATAGTAAGTCACATCTGAGTCATGCACAAATTTAGGTCATCTTGATATCTAGGCCTGTTTTCATTAACTAATGAATCACAGAAACAACAAAGACTCATTTAAAGAAGAGTAAACCTTGCTAAATAGGACACCAAAAAATAGTTAAATGTGCATTGATTCTTTGTAAACAGGGGCACTAAACATGTCCATCACAGAAAAACATGGTGATTCTCAGGGGAGTATCACATAAACACATAATAGTATGTTTTGTGAGGAAAAGCATATATTTGCTCTTATAACAGAAGGAAAGCATTTTTGATACTCTGTTGACTATAATTACAATTGCAAGACTTATTAATATTGAGGAGTCTGAATCCCTTAATGTTCAGATTTCACTTAAACTTTGTTCAAAAGATAATTTCAGTCTTACAGTATCTATTTTTTTGGTTTGTTTATCAACTTTTTATTTTTATTTAAAAAACACACCTGTATTGGCGAATCTGAATTTTCCGTGTCACATGATCCTTTGGAAATCATTCTAATATGCTGATCTGCTGCTTAAGAAACATTTATTACTTATTATTACCAATGTTGTAAATAGTTGTGCTGTTTGATATTTTTGTGGAAACCTTGATAGATTTTTTTTTCAGGCCTCTTTGATGAATAGAAAGTCAAAAAACAGCATTTAATTGAACATTTTCAATATCATCTTTATAGATTCAGATTTCTGTTTATTTCTTAATACTTTCTTAATACGTTATTTTCTAAAATGTCTTTACTGTCACATTTGATCAAATGAACGCATCCTTGCTGAATTCAAGTACCAACTACATTTAAATAAATATTCTAGTGACCTCAAACTTTTGAATGAAAGTGAAAAATGAAATAAACCAATAGAAATTGTTAGAATATTCAGCCTTCAAATCTGAAATGGCCAGTGGTGACATTCTTGTAATATCTGCATTCTGAACTGCAAATTGTTCCTTCAGGAAATGAGTTTATTTCACTTGATCCGATTATTTCAATCTATCTGTTGAGTAAGACCAATCACTAAACATTAAAGAGTATTGAAAGAAATGATTCTAATACTGACCACAAACTGCACATGAAACACATCATACCTTTTTCTTCGGTTGATGAACCATCACTTGATCGAAGATCTGAAAGATGAGATCAGAGAACATGTTTAAGCAGAATTTATTTTTACTTTTTTCTCAGAAAGACATTTTAAATATTTGGTCAGTTTCAGTTCTGAGTCTTTAAATGAGAAAATCTGTTCTTGTTTCATTCATTGCAAATGCTAAATTCCTCTTCCCTGTTCTTGCATTTCCAATATCAAGATAATTGCCTGTAACTGCTTTGTTCCATTTTCACTGGAAACTCCTGTTGCTATGTACACAGTGCTTATACTGATTCTTTTCATCACTGTTTTTTTTTTTTATGTGCTCTTTTAGCTGCAACCTGACCTGTGAGTTTGGTCAGTTCGGAGTGAACTGTGCCCAGACCTGTCCCTGTCATGACAAGAACTGCAACCCAGTGTCAGGGGCCTGCAACCTATGTAAGAAACCCATCCTACCTCTCTTTGAGAAAAGCAAATGTAACTTCTCAAGCTTTCTGTTTTTTAATTTGCTATGGAGACACAGCAGAACTCCTAAAGTGTTGAGACATACTTGAAGGGTCCAACATCAGTCACTTTTTCCATTACGTAAAGGGGAGGGGAAAAATAGCTGCCCAGTTGACGCCAAGGTCAACTCAAGATTCAACCTTTTGACTCACGACGGATTTGTGAGGACGTCGGTTACTAAAAGTGGAACGAGATGTTTTTACATACAGTAAATGCAGCATGACATCACGTCATGATCATTATACGCAATATGCATTGTATTACAGCCACCCTGATTTTTCCAGGCTAAACAGTTTTCGTCAATGGTGCACAAAAATAATAAGGAAAGAAGAAGTTCCAAACAGGACCAAAAAAAAAAAAAAATACCATTAAAGTCTTTCACAAAATAATTTTCTTAACCATTAATGTCATTTTGCTTTCAATTAAAACATCCTTAAAATAAATATTTCTTTACAAGAACACTTGTTTTCAGAGAATATATTCAATTGATCAGAGAATATATTTAAATGAATAATTAAATGTATTTTTGGTAACACTTTACTTAAAACCTTTATATATATATATATATATATATATATATATATATATATATATATATATATATATATATATATATATATATATATATATATATATATATATAATGCATTTAAATATAAGGTATTCATAATGTACATTGTATTGCATTATATCTTTGCAAAAATAACTGTAACCAAAAGTAAAACATATTATAATATTTGAAGGTTTGTTTGTCATGTTTTAATGCATTATACTTTCTAAAGGTTTAGCAATGAATAGATTAGTCTTATAATATTAAATGTGGATACAATTATTCATGAGATCATATAATACATAAGGTGCATTACAAGGCAAAATTAATGCAGTAAAACAATTTTTGGATAATACATTATTTATAAAGGCTTATAAAGTGTTTCCAAATTTTGTTCTTACCCCATTGACAAGTAATTTGTGTTGTGTTAAGCAAAAGTTGTGTTAGTGTTATGCTTAAAACAATACAAAATGTATAAATTACATTTATATCCTAGATATATGCTCTGAAAACATGTCTGATTATGTTAATATATATGACAAGCCATCAAAGCCATTTGATTGCTTTGCGTGAGACACGAAATTCAAGTCATTACTCACTACTCTTCATTTGAGAAGTGTATTTATAAAGTTCATTAACTTTAATGCACCATGATCTTCAATATAACTGGATTAAGTTTATTTCTGGATTAAGGAATGAGGTAAAAAAAACATAAAAATAAATAATAAATCTATGAGAAACTTGCTGTGCAGGCAAATAAAAACACAGTTGCTATTGGTAACATGCCTGTATAGTCCTCACTATGTAGGTCACTGCCATAGACAGCAGCAGTTTAATATGGCGGCCCTGATGGTGTTTCCAGAGTGGTGTCTTATTTTTACGGCTGTGTTTTTTGGCTCTTTTCCTGCCTGCTCGTCGAGTTAGTGAGAGCCGAGGTTGTTTCACACAGCTGAGAGAAATACTACAGGAAGAGAGTGAGAGAGACAGTAACTAGAAAAGGTGTGGGTCAGCAGAGGTTTCACAGGGACCTGAGTGAAAGCAGTAATGATGTCAATGAGGCCTTCCTTGAATGCAGCTGCGCTTTTATGTGCCCACACCCCACTCTACACCCGGACTGAGCTCCACACTTGTGACAGAATCTAAAGTTGCCATCAGTTATTATGCTTGTACTGTTTTCAGTCGGCTTTTGAGTAGCAAATGTTTGCACAAGAAATATTATGAAAGGAATATTTGGGTTCAGCTGAAAATAATTTCTTTTTAGCAAAAAGGAATAGTTTACTCAAAAATGAACTTTTGCTGAAAATGTAGTCACCCTCAGGCCATCCAAAATGTAGAAGAGTTTGTTTCATCATTGGAAAAGATTTAAAGAAACGTAGCATCACATCACTTGCTCACCAGTGGATCATCTGCAGTGAATGGGTGCCGTCAGAATGAGAGTCCAAACAGCTGATAAAAACATCTCAATCATCCACTGGTAATCCACACCACTCCAGTCCATCGGTTAACATCAAAAGCTGCATGTTTGTAAGAAACAAATCCATCAAGATGTTTCTAACTTCAAGCCTCTATCCATAATATTAAGCCTTTCTCCAGCGAAGAGGTTGTCTCGTCAGAACCAGGAGAGAAATATTCACAGATCAAGCACCGTTTACAAGTGAAAACAGTCTTAAACAGTTCTTAATAAATATGTCGGTGGATTGTGATGTGTGAGGACAACAGGTGATGGATTTTTTCACTGGAAGAAGTTTTGGCCAGAAGCAATGATTTAAAGTTAAAATGCCTTAATGAAGGATTTGTTTCTTACCAGCACGCAGCTTTTCGCTTCACAAGATGTTAATTGATGGACTGGAGTGGTGTGGATTACTTGTTGATGATTGTGATGTTTTCATCAGCTGTTTAGACTCATTCTGACGGCACCCATTCACTGCAGAGGATCCACTGGTGAGCAAGTGATGTAAAACTAAATTTCCCCAAATCTGTTCTGAAGAAAAACAAACTCATTCACATCTTGGATAACCTGAGGTTGAGTAAATTTATTGCAATTTCTTTTTCCATTTTTGGGTGAAGTATTTATTTAAAATTGAAGTACAATGGCCACACAGATTTAAATAAACAAATGCCTTTGATAAACTGCGTATTATATACATAGTTTACAACTTGCTGGATGTGTTTATCTGGGTTTACTTTATGTTTCACTTTTGGATTTTTTGAAGTTGCGTAAATATAAAAATTACATAACATTGGATGCACAATATTTTTTTGTCTGGATTATCCAAGGCCAGTTACTATTTCAGTATGCATTACTGAGCTAATAACCGGCCTTGGACAGTCCAGACAAAAAACACAGTGAATCCAACAGCTGAAATTCTTCATTCTCACCAGTGCTAAATTAAGCATCCCAACACTGTCTTTGTTTATGAACACAAGAGCCAAATGGCCACACTTTATGCTCCAGTGATAATGCCTGTTGGCAACAGATGCAATGAAGCCACTGGCAGAAGTCCTGCATCTCACAGGACACAACTGCTAGCTTTTAAACTCCTGAACTGGTGTAGTAATTCATTTCTGTACAATGTTCTTTAGTAGGCAAAATTTAAGGAAATGTAAAAGCTGTTTGATGTGAAACAACATTTGCAACATGAAATTATTCTTAGTATCAATTAGAAAAGATCTGAAATTATTATACAGCTCTTTGGAAGGCTTGATTCTGATTGGTCAGTTGCGCCATTCTGCAGGGTACTTATGAAGATCATTAACTTTCATGTTGCGTAGTCATCAGTATCACCATCTTAAAAAGACTAAAATGGATTATTTCTCTTTAAAAATCCATGAGATTTATTGCGTAGGCAAAACAAAACTGCTTTTTGCATTAACGGATTTGGTTAACTTTTGTACATCCATGTTTTCACTGAACGGTTGAAAAGGCTGTGTTAAATGAAACAACTGAATGCACATTTGAGTTTTGTGGTAAATTGCAAACTTTACTCAACTTCTGTCTCTCTTTCTCTCAGATCCCAATCAGCGGATGGGAGTAATAGCTGCGGGAACGCTGGTGACATTCCTGCTGGTGGTTCTTCTCTCTCTGCTGTGCTGCTGCTTCCTCTGTAGCAACAAAGACAACCGCAAGTAAGTTTCTCAATCCAGTTCTTACTAAGACCCAACCTTCAGAATTAGAAGCTAAAGGTTAGAATACAAAGACAACTATTAGACTGTAATTCAGATTTTAGGAAGAGTTCAAAAGTTTACATAAGGCCTCTTTCATGAAACTTTCACAAATATAAGTAATTTGCATGTAAAATGGACTCTCACAACTCTCCTCCAGATTCACAGATGCTTTGTAAACCTCAGATTTGATAGGTGAACCTGTATGTTAATGAATTCCAATCATTTATAAATAGGACCCTTTCATTATTTGAGTGGTTGGATGAAAAAATTTGGCTAAACCAGTAGCATGAGTTTGAGGTAGAACTAGTGTACTTTGAATACAGCAGAACTTATATACTTCACTTTTAATTTCAAGAAAATGTAAAGAACTTTAGAAAAGTATTTACAGTGTCAGATATATCCTTTCATAAGTTAAATAATCAGAAATACTAGTTTGAACTCAAACACATTACTGTTCAAAAGTTTGGGTCTTATGCTCAACCCTATTGCATTTATTTGATAAATGCATTATAAATTGTAATATAGTTTTACAATATAATATATTTTCTATTGTAATATACTATAAAATGTAATTTATTCCTGTGATCAAGGCTGAATTTTCAGCATCATTACTCCAGTCTACAGTCACATGATCCTTCAGAAATCAGTCTAAAATGCTGATTTCGTATTATCAAAGTTGGGCTGCTTGATATTTTTGTGGAAACCATGATATATATATATATATATTTATATATAGGAATGCACCGATAGCAATACTGGTATCGGTATCGGGCCCGATACTGCGCTCCTGTACTCTTACTAGTAAATATGCCCCCATACCAAAAGCCAGAACAGAGCTGTGTCCAGAAAAACAAACACTGACAACAGAACAACAGAGAGTAAAGTGGAGTTATTAGAGATTAAGAATGTCTATCAAGTACATGTAAGTAATTAATACAAATGTAAAACATTCAATATCCATGCCTGTATAGCAGATGTGTGCGAGCTGATAAGCAGAGTGCGCTAAGTGGATTGAGCGCGCAGTGGCACAGATGCGTGAGCTTGTCGAGTGAATATCTCACAGATATCACTGGAAAGTTTGTAGTTCGGTCGGATATGTCAAAAGCAAGCAAGCAAAACAGTGCACAAGTTACTAAAGTTATATGACGGTAAGGAGAGCAGGAGAGAGAGTCAGAGAGCGTGCACATCTGTTGCATGATCGTGATTTTATATATATATATATATATATATTTTTTTTTTTTTGAAGTTTAGTCAGTACTAATATAACATCTTTAAACAATTAATCTGGAGTGGTTCTGCTCACACTGTACAAACTTTATGTGAATGTAACCGTATTTGATTATGTAAAACCGGCCATATTCTGCATCGACGGTGTGAACGTGTCCTTTGTGTCTCCCTCAGACTCACTCTGTTCTTACACCCCTGGCAAAAATCATCTTTTAACAAAGCCTGTCATCAGAATTGTTCACAGTTCGCTGAAGTGAAAGCCTCCTCTGTTCTCCGCAGTCAGTCGGGAAAACTCAAGCCTCTCGTGTTCTAAAAATCACAGTCGGCTGTTTTCTTAAACTTTCCACCTTTTCTAAATGGCTGAAAAACTACAGAACGTAAAGACCAACTGAGCCTTGATTTCCTCAATTTGAAGAAATTAATTCTTCTATTTCTTCTTCATTTGAACATCATATCTACATACAATCTCAATGCTGTTTATGCTAGAAGGCTAACACACATCTACAATATGCAATCCATTTCTAGTCAGTGTAATGTTGGTCTAACGTCACCCTTCCTCTTTCAGCCCTGACCAGGAAAACTCCACCAACAGCAAGAAGGCCAAAATAATCCTCTGCGGTGGATTCAGTCGAATCAGCACCAAACTCCCCAGAATCCCTCTGAGGAGACAAAAACTACCCAAAGTTGTTGGTATGTCTTCATTTTCCATCATCTGAAATTACATATGGTTTAGGTCAGTGTGTCATGAATAAACAGATCCATGCAACAGATGAAAGATGCATTTAATATGATGTGCCTGATGTTTAGTCTTCAGTGGGTTAACAAAACAAGTATATTACAAGTATACATACTTTTCATATTAGATTTGCATTTTGATGCAAATCACCCTCAGCCTAAACAGACAGCGACATTTTTTTATATATTAGCAAAATAAACAATGTTCATAAGTGAAAAGAACACCATGATCATATAAAAGTTGACTGACTAAAAGTACATTTTTATCAAACCAATTATGAAAAAAAGCTTAATATTTTTATATATTTGTATTGTTCCAAATAAAATAACTATGTGGAGAAAAATTATAATTATATATAAGGGACCAACTTATTAAAGCGTGTTTATGAAAGCTTCAGTAGATAAAGTTAAAGGTATTTTAGAGATAGCAAAGCTGCAGCAGAACAAAAAATGTAAACCTCCAACTGAACTTAAAATTCAGTGATTTGGAATAATGTTCCAAAAGGATGTGGGGTTGTTCAAACATGACTTTATCCATTTAACTTTAAAGGAATTGTTAAGAGTGGATAAATCCACTAACTCTACTAAAACAAAGTATTGTACAAAGTTTGAATTGCATTAATAAAATTGGGTCCAAAACCAAAAATAGTAAGGGACTATAAGAATAAAAGGAAATTCAATGGAATCAAAAGCTTTAGGAAAAAAAAAAAAAAAAGCAGGAAACTGTTATCAAGGATCAAATCTGAGTAATCTAAAATATCAAGAACAAGTCTAATATTGTTTAAAATAGTTCTGCGGGTCAAAAAACCCGGTTGACATTCATCAGTTTCATAGGACACATTTAATCTTCTTAGCAAAAATCATAGCTAATATTTGGTAGCCGTTATTTAGGAGACTTATAGGTCACCAGTTTTCCAAAATTGTTTTTTTGAGTGGCATACTCAATAATGTCAGCGTGTATATCATTAAAACAATGTTTACGATATTGTCATAGACAATAAATATTGCCCACCCCTAACTGGAACATTTCGCCAAATATCTTTTTTTTTTTTATGTTTCACCATATATGGATGAGTAAATTATGACAGTTTTAAATGTTTCAGTGAAACATCCCTTTACGCAATAATTTTTTGGATGACTTAACTCTGTGGTGCTTTCAAATCATTGCTGTGTTTGAATTAGTGGTCAACTTCTGGCTCAACCAATGGCATGAGCAGAGGAAGATAGGGTTTTTTGGGGGGGTCTGTTTGGAAGGAATCATAATTCAAGCAATTCCCTTTGGTTCTGCTACTGGTTAAGAGCTTCAGTTGGATTGAAAAGCACTCTGCGTTGACCCAAACAAAGTCTTTAGGGTATCATCTGAATGGAATGTTTTGGGTGCACATTTTATTTCCTTTGGCTCCCTGTGAAGCTTCGAGTCCCAAACAGACATTTGTTTTCTTATTCACCACATTTCTCCCCTCATTTACCTATTTCTTGTTAAAACAGACGGCTGGGAGCGGACTGTTCCCCAATCAAAGACGCCTCTGTTTTTTCCAGGATGGAACCCCTGTGTGGAGTTTTTGTGGTTGGGGAACTGTATGGCTGCTGCTGCCAGAATCCGTTTTAGAGAGAATGTTAAAGTGGCCATGATAGCATAATATACTTTTTTGAGGCAGTTTGTTTGCGATATTCATTTTGTACTTGCATTTGTCTCAGGGACCAAATCATAAAAGGCATGGCATTCTTAAGTTAGGACTGCTGAACATTAAATAAAGTGAGTTGGACTTTTTAAATAGAAAAATGTGGGTTAGTTCAGCTGTGGAGTTTTACAGCTGTTTTGCTTTAGCATGCACAAATAAAGGAGGTCAAACAACCAGACCAATTCACATTGAATAGACCATGCTCTCCACATCTGAATGATTCACTTTTAAGGGAAAGCTCACACAAAAACAAAAACTCCGTCATCATTTGCTCACCCTCATCTTTTTGCAAACCGGTGAAAAACAACAGACAATTTTAGCAAATTGCAGAAGCTTGTTTTTGTCAAGTTCCCAAAACAACAAAAAAGAATCATAAAATTTTCCCTGTTACTCATGTTTTTTTTTTAAAGTCTTCTGAAGTCATTAATTAATTTTGTGGGGAACAAATCGTTTAACTCAAGTCCTCAAATGTCTTACATTTGTGCATATGCAAAGTTAACACATTGCAATCAGAAACTAATTAACTGATCAAACTCAAACAAACATCAAATTAGGTACCATATTTGAAGAAAACAAGACTCACAAGAGTGAGATTTTAGAGCTACGGTGGAGATTTACAGCCCCTGGTCACTGTGTGCTTTTGTTTCATGAAAAAAAAGAAAAACAAAGAAAAAAAAAACGGTCTGATTATAAAGAAAAATATTATTTGGCTGTGGAGTGGATAAATGATGACAATTTTATTTTCAGTGAACTACTTCCATTTAGCTTGCACTTGAATATATCTGAAATATCATTGCATATATATGAAATTGTGCATATCTATATAAAAAAAGAAAGAAAGAATGAAAAACTATTTCTGTTTTTCATTTTAAAATTTTTCAATATAAGATGTCAAAGCAAATTACTGTGCACATTTTTCACATTTTGACACTTAAGCCACACTTGCCTTGTCATTGCATTACATAATAATAATAATAATAATAATAATAATAATAATAATAATAATAATAATAATAATAATAATATATTATTATTATTTTTTTTTTTAAAGCAAAACTTAACAAAAATAAGGCTTTATATGATAAAACAATAGATAATCTGTTGAAAATGAAACATATTTAGATAGTAAATTGTCTAAATGTGCAAAATGTTGATACTTAATATGATTCTCTACACTGTGGTTAGTCTGCTAAGACACCTGTGTGAACTTGAGAAGAACTGACTTCATAGATCCACTAAAAACACTGAAACACCAGTTGACTGAAAGGCTTTAAGCAAAAATGAAGAAAAAAAGAGTTCGGAGAAAAGTCCTAGTATTTGTCAAAAGGTGACATTTTGTGTGTCTTAATGCAATGCCATTTTATGTGACTTAAGTTTTGAAAAGAACCATGTGGATCTTGAGTCATCTCCAAACCACAAGAACAAATCCAGGTCACAATCAGGGGAACAAGAGCTGAATTCTGATATTACAAACAACACAGATGGCACAGTTTTAATTAAAACACACAATACCCCAGTGTATGGGTAACAGGCGGTCATGGGTGAGCACTATTTAGTTATTTAATGACAAAGAAAAAAAGCCCAGAGCCATGCTTCCCTCCAAGAGACACATGCTTCCACGCTAATTTACCACATTACATAAGAGTCACTCCCATCAGAACAGAGTAAAGAAAAATCCTCTGCAAAACAATAATGTCACTGTTGGTTAGGGTTGAGTATGGCCTGCAGATTGTTTCAATAAAACCCTCTCAAGCTGTAAATTCCTAGAAAGACAACAAAGAACAAGCAAGCAGTAAAATGCAATAAGAAGAAGGCATTATAGCTGAAGAGATATGCTCTCGAACACAAACCATCCTCAGACTTTATGAGAAAAATTGAGTGAAAACGCATGAAAAGCATCTGATCACCTGACAAATCAAAAAGCGCTAAAGGACTTGGTGACTGCCAAAATCAATGCAAACTGTTTTTCACGCTCACTCTTGATTGGTAAACAATTGGGGTTTGCGATAACATATTGGAGGAAGAACCGAAAGCAAACACAGTTGAACACTCTTCCCAACCCCCTCCAACTCTTTACTTCATGGGAGGAGCTAGATGAAAATATCGCTCTCTCTTTCCTTCTTTTTCCTCTTCCTCCTTTTTTCTGTTGCAAGCCAGCAGTTCTGTTATCCTAATTGGCTGACTGCAGCAGTGAGGTCTGCTATTTTTTCCCTTTCTTTTCTTCCCCCACTCTTTTTTTTTTTTTTTTTTTGGTAACTCTACCCTCATAGGAGAGTTAGCGGGTGGCTGGAGGTTCTTTAGACAGGAAGTGACCGAATTTACCACAGTATGTTTTAGAGCCCTTTTTACTTATACATACAGCTGGTAATGACAGATGACAGAATGAAAATGTTTAACCCCTTCATCTCCTTGTGACCTACATTCTTTCTGTCAGTGATTTAGATGAGCAGTTTAGGAAAAACATTTCTACAGTCAATTGTGTGTGATTCTCACAATACCTGTCAAGAACAAGTCTGGGTCATATTTCACTCCTAAAACAAAAGAAGGAAATATAAAAAATTATATTTTGTTCAAGGAAACTCTAGCCTATTTTAGGCCCATCACAATAAAGCACAGATTTCCCGCAAATTTCCACTACCATATTGTCAGGTATTAAAATTATATTTTATAAAATAAAACAATTATAATAAATATATATTAGTGTATATTAATGTATATAATAATGTGTATTGTATACAAATATTTTATATATACCATTTTTAAAAACTAATAAAAACTAATTTATATAAAATTTTATATTTGTACATTTATTTTTATTAAATCTATAAAATTTTTCCAAACATATATACATTTTTCTAAACTAATATACATTATATCTGTAAATTCATTTTAGATTTAAGAAATAAACCATATATATATATATATATATATATATATATATATATATATACACACACACACACACATATATATACACACATATATACATATATATACATATATATACACATATATATATATATATATATATATATATATATATATATATATATACACACGTACTGAATTTGACAAAATACTGATTAAAAATACTCATAGTAATTTACCTGAACAAGAATATGGTACACTATGAAATAGTTTTATCTAACCAAAAATCACTATTAAGAATAAAGGGAATTAAATTTAAAAAAAAAAAGAGAGAAAGAGAAAAGGAAAACATCTGGATGCATTACATATTAAGAATTTTGGTGAGTGCTTAAACTCTCACATATTCAAAGACCAATGAAACACTGTAAAGAACCAAGCCATGGACAATGTTCCTCTTGATGTAAATTTCTCTACCCCTAGTCTATGAACATGTTTCTGGAGAGGCGTTAGAGAGACAGGCCACCTGCTGCCCTCCACCAGAGTAGTTTCTGCAGCTGTGGGGACTAGTGCAGCTGGGATGTCCCAGTAATGCACTTTTGTCCAAGGCCTGTATAGCAGCCTGTGGGCAGCCAGACCAGCTAAGTCTCTGTCTCTGACAAGACAGCAGTTGTCCGACGTCAGTAAATCGCTCATTAACAGTTCTGTGTCTGTCTGTTTGTATGTATTCTTAACATGTATGCCATGCCATTTCATGGTCCCACAGAGGCATCATGAATCTGCATGATCAGAATACTTGTGACATGAACAGCAGTACACAGAGAGGAGATATTCCTTTGACATTTCAGGAAAGGTCTTTCAGCATGTACAGCTGTTTGGAAAAAGTATAAAGTATGGAATGTAAATTGTTTCACTGAAGGCAAAAATCCAAAATTGCAGTTTTCATTCTCTGTGGTTTTCACTGCTATGTGCTGTTGAAATGTTTATTTTTGCAAATGTACTTTTAAAGCTTTTTTTTCCACCCTGGGAGAATGTTGGAAGCCCTTTGCGAGCCGATTGCAAAAGATCTAGTCTTTCTAGATCTAAAGCACATATGCTACAACTCAACATGAAAGTTCACTTTTTTCAGTCTTTGAGTTATTGTGTTATTCACTTTATGAGTGTAGAAACTAAACTAAACAACCTGTATTTGTCAAGTGCTGAAAATCAATCTTTTGCTGTGTACAGTAAATCTTGTTGCTGGTAGTTTTAAATGTAAAAGCTACTAGTAATTGAAGCCACAATGAAACATAATTTTTACTACTTATGCAATTGATGTATTTCAGAATGAAACTAGACATTTAATAAGCAAAAATGTGGATTAACATGTCTGATCCATTAGGAATTGATTGGATTGTGGAAAGTGGGTGTTATGAGCCATAATGAAGACGGGCTTAATAATGTCACCTGAAAAGGAAAGTTGTTTCAGAGACAGACAGTTGAAAAATAAAGCATAATAAGACCAAGAACATGTATAAAATGCAAAAGAAGTCCATTTTGAATGCATGCTGACTTGAAAGAGATATTCTGATCTTGCCTAGAAGGCTTTGCATGGCTAAATAGCCAAAAGAGCAGTGTGAGAGAGGCGTAACCAGGCCAAGAAAATGTGGTTAGCATCTACTCTAGTTCCTCCTGAAAGGAGATGTGAGCAGCAGTCCACAGGAATCCCATTTTGACCATCTTTTCTAAGTCAGAATGTGTCACTCCACTATGGAGTGGGCAGCGAGATTCACCGCTGCAGCTCAGGAAAGCCACAATTTTTTTTCTTTTACTTTTCATTTTGCCAGTCTCATAGCCCAAAGCCCCTTTGATGACCCCCGCAGCTTGGAGCGCTTGCCTGAGCCCATCACAGATGGAGAGCCAAAGTCCACCACGACCAGTGTTGGTCAAGTTACTTGGAAATAGTAATAGTGGTCCACAACCAATGAGCCATCACAAGAAAGAGCAACAGAGCTGAGGATTGCCCTGGAGACAGAGCCTCATGGATCATCTGACCAGCTGCGAAAGCCAGCAACGAGAAATGATACAGTGGAGAGCGAGGGCGCAGAGGAAAGCCCCGCCCACTGTTCCACCACTGAGGGTGAACTGAGGCAGGACTCAGGGGATTTAATAGACTTTTATTCAGAACTACCCAGTCTTTCATCATCGTCTGAAGTCTCTGTCTATCCTGTTACGGCCAAGGAGGCCATTTTCGAACTGTCTATCTGCCCTGAACTATCTGTCTCAGTGCTCCCAGTGCTGGGAGTAGCCATCTGGTTCATCCCTGAACCCCCGGACTGCTCAAAACTCCCACCTAGCCTCCCTCCCCCACCACCTCGTCATCAGTCCTCACCACCGCCTCCGTTGTCCCCGTCAGCCCCTCAGCTCACCCTCAGCCCACGATCTGTGATGTGGGTTTGCCGCAGGTCTGCCAGTCTCCATTGGCATAGTGGCTGGAGGATCCCTTATCTCTGCCTCCAGCCTCCAAGGCCCAGACTCCGCCTCGGCCCAACGACCCAGAGGCTCCACCATGGCTTCTAGCTCCCTGCTCTCCGCCATATACTCCCCATTCGGTTTCTTATGTTTTCTGGTATTTTTGATGTTACCCTGTGTGTGAGACCTTCTTCGCCCTGTGGATTACTATTAAAAGGATATGTTTCTATTATCTTCATTGCGCCTTCATCATCCTTGCAGCAGTCTTGTGACACATACATAAAAAAAAAAAAAAAAAAAAAAACTACAAATAAATGTATAGAAATGGGTGTTTGCGTATATGATTAAAAGAGGAAAGTTAATTTAAAACTACATATAATAATAAAAAAAAATCACTATCTGAACATCACTATTGAGAATAATGGAAATTATTAAAAAAAAAATTAAAGTACAACATCTGGAGGCATTACATAAGATTTTTGAGGGAAATGTGCTTTAATTTCACAAAAACAATGTCACATAAGTTGGAACCAGTTAAAGCCACATAAAACTGGTTTGTGCTTGATTTTTTTGCTTATAAACAACATGGTTATGTTGGTCCACCAACACCAAACTACCTCTTATTACCAGTACTAACCCTAACCATAATCTAATTTAACACAGTAAATTCCTAGCTCTTCAGATGCCCACAGATCATTCCAGTAGCGTGCTTTGAAGTGTACCATTTCACTCATGTGCTGTCAATGCTGGCTTTCATACAGATTATCCACGCTCCACTATTTGGCCTTGTGCAAACTAATGCAGACTGTAGAGCCTAACATCATTCATCACATATGTTGTCAAAGACCCTTTGTGTGTTGTGGAACCCAGGGAGCCTTCATCCACTGATCTGACCTGACCTCTCTGTTTGTTTTTCCCTTGTCCAAACCCTTAGTCACCCACCACGATCCTGAGAACACCTTCAACAGTATTATCGAGCCGCCCTCCGTGGTGGACCAGCCTTCTCCGTCATGGTCATCCCAGGAGTCCTTCTCTTCCTTCGAGACCAACGAAGATGGGCCTGTTTACTGCATACCCCACGAAGGTGAGCGGGAACTAGTGCAGATAAGCCATCTGTTTGTTCAACATGGAAAACAGATAAGGGAGTTAAGAAATCTCCAGACAATTTTATTAAATTACCCCATTCTGTGGTAAATGGTTGCCCTCTGGGTGCATATATCATTTGCGTTGAGATTATACAAACAGTAAATGCTATAAATGACCAAGTCAGCAGATTCAGCATTTTCAGGATGTGACTCAGGATTTTCTGCATAAACTGTGATCTGGGAGATTGCTGGAAAACTGTTTAATCTTAATGTACAGTTTTAGTGTTTCCTAAAGTATGCAGTATTCTTTAGCTTTCCTTATTATTTTATTCTAGTTGTCTCTATAATAATCTATGCTCGGTTAGTTGTTTTTAAATATATATAAATACACACACATATAGTATATGCAATATTTTGAAAATATTTATATGTATTTACATGTATATATTTATATTCATATAATTTCTATTATATATAAATATATTTAATATATAAACATAGTATTATATTTAATATTATAAACATATACAGATGGTAGACAACCAAAATGAGTAATACCGCCGCGCGTACCGCCGCCGCAGGGCCGCGGCGTTAACTTCAAGTCAGTCAAGTGTTAAAATCCTTCGCGAAACTACCACCAGGTGGCGCAAAGGGACGGATTGCGAACTGAATGTAATTGTAAAATGAGATAAAAGGAGGAGGTAAAACAACAATAACATTATGATATAACATTGTACCATCTTTAAAAAACCATTAAAAAATGTACAGTGAGTTAATTTCAAAATGTAGGATAGTCTTAGGCTACAGTCTACTCATCAAAAATGAAAAGAAGACCTTTACACAAAGGATCTTATGCTTGCTATTGTTATTAAACAGTCATTAAATATAAGGCCTATATATACGGATAAAAAGCTAAATGTTTTCATTTCGGTTCATTCTTGGTTTAAAAAAAAAATCCTTCAGGTTCCATTTGCAGATAGAAATGAGAACGGTCCAGCATTTAGCAATAATTATGATTCATTCTGTTATTATTCTTGATTTTTCAAACTGCTAACACTTTGCATTTTTGAATTATGCCTTTACTGTGTGACCAAAAATTTTGTATTTTCTGTTTCAGCTGTTTGATCGCGCTGGTGCCTCGCGCACATTCATTGGAAACAGTAGCCGTTCACCGTGCCATTTGGCGCGAGCAGCGGTCCACTTTGGCATATTTTTGTTAATTATGATTTTTATTTTTTTCCCCGTCGATACTGAAACACGCGTGAACTACAAAGCCTATTTTTCCTAATGAATAATAGTTAAGCTTGAAATAGGCAACATCACGAATATGGAAACGTTTGGATTTCTCCCGAATGAGAGCCCAACCTTACCTTATGGTTCGCTTTATATTATTATTCATTTATTTATTTTTTTGTTTGTTTATAGCTAAGCCTATATTATTATATACTGCAATTTTATTTATCCATTAGAATTATATATTTGTAATTATTGTTCTGTTCTGATAAATTTGTTAAATTTAAAGGATTTGTTGTTAAGTGAAGAGAACTAAAAATATCCTGTTGGCACATTATAACATTATTAGGCCAGCCGTTATTATTTCTGAATGTAATAAAATGCAACTTATACATGACTTATATATTCTTATATATATACTTATATATTTTTTCCTCTCACAAACTTAATTTATTTTTTAGCCTGTTTTAAAAATAAATAAATAAATAAATAAAATAACATGCAGCAAACGAAAATAGGTGATTAATCGGTTAAAATTTGTTACTGTGGGGTAATTATAATTATTATGTACTTAGGAACAGAGTCTGGGCCTAATCTAGGCTATCCAGGGTTTTTTATTTATTTTTTAATTTTCATTGCATCTGAAAATGACTTTGTGAAGCACATTCACGCTCAACCTGCCTAGCGCGTTGCTCAGCGGACGATTTAAAAATGTTTGATATAAAGGTTGCTGTCCCATTTTATACAGGAATTGTTCATTTAAAAAAAAATCGAATTATATTGTTAGTTCTAATTATATTGTTAACACAAGTTAATTTAGGCTATTTAACATGCACTGTGACATTTTACCCTTTTTAACTTATAAACTCCTTGAGATTTTAAAGTCAGTTTAATAGTATTGAAGTTCAAGTTTTTAAAAAAAGGTTTTAAATGCTTAAATTATTTCTATGAATTAATAATATGTTATCAGGTTTTAATTGCTTAAATTATTTCTATGAATTAATAATATGTTATCATGTTTATTCTTGTAGAAAATAAGGGAAAAAATAAGGGACGATCCAAATATTATTCATATTTGTTTTGCTTCACCTATTTATGTAAGCTACAATTATTCAAAAAAAAAAAAAAAAAAAAAAACATAATGTAATTAAAAGTGCCATCGGCCTGAGTAAATTTGACCATTATAGAATTGTGACTTTAAAGGTTAGTGATTTAGGAGGTGAAAATACTGTGAAATTACAAATGTTATGGGATTTTAAAGCATAACAACTGAAGGGCTATGAAACGTTAGCCCAGTGGTTCTCAACCTTTTTTTTCCAACGGGCCGCACTATGGTGCAAGTGCAAGTCTCGCGGCCGCACGCATATCATTTACATATTACGTTATCAATACAAACCAACCTGATTTATAATATTATAGCCTAAATATTATGATATTTAATCGATTACATTCATTGAAATAAATTAATAATTCTACTCCCCATAAATAAAACACCTGATGCTGTCGGGAGCTGACCAATTCGGCTCGAAAGGAGTAACAGCACAATGAAGTTGCGATTGTAAGTTGCAGTCTGTAAGACGCGCACGGGAGCATGACTTGACGCGCGACATTGCAGAAAATGTGCGTTCACAAATGTAGCCTATGTTGATCCAAATATGGAAAGCACTTTCGAATTTAATAATATGAGGTTCTCTCCAGAGATGTTTTGCCACATTTCTGCAATTAAGGATGATTGCTGCGTAGTATGGGTGTTTCTATTTGCCTGAACTGCTTCAAGTGAGTTACGGCGCAAACCGAAAATCCAGCACTCTCCTTCACTGCTGATACTGTGACTATTCTTGTTTGTATGTGTTCATTTGCTGGCATTTCCACACTTCTTTTTACTCCCTTAAAAACAAATTTGTCAATTCTGATGCTCAATTTTACCGAACTAATGGCTGTTGATGACTATTTGAACTGAATTCTGCCAAAGTGCGCGCTTGTATGTGTTCATAAAATGCGGAACGTAGGTCTGCTCATGTCTGAAAATAATATATGAAAAACAAAATAATTTTACATATAAACATTAGGCTATAGCTTATATTTTTTAGTACATTTTTAAATGAATGTAAAAACTAAAATGAATTGTAAAACTGAAAGTTATTTTTTTTAATTGTGTTCAGCATGGTGGGCCGCATTTGAATTCGTGACGGGCCGCGGGTTGAGAACCGCTGCGTTAGCCAGTAAAGCATTTTTTTAAACAATGGCACTTAAAGTTTTGAACTAAAATATTATTTCAACCATATAGCCTGTGAATAAACAAAATGCATACTTTTCAATGAAAGAACACTGAGAGTTTGCTTCTGGTGTTTGGATTTGTACTTCAATAATGAGCTCCAAGTTTAGGAATAGCCAACACGGTTTTTTTTTTATTTCTCTCTCTCTCTCTCTCTCTCTCTCTCTCTCTCTCTCTCTCTCTCTCTCTCTCTCTCTCTCTCTCTCTCTCTCTTTAACTCTATTTAATTAACAGCATTAACTTACAATGAAATACATCTTCCTTCAGGTAGACTGAATGTTTTTCTGTCTTGCTAAATGTTGGGCTCATGATCAGTAAGTTGTATTCGCTCAAACTGATTTAGTTAAATCAAAATTTGCGGACTTTGAAGCTGGGTGCAGTTAGCGCGAGTCACGCGCGCTGTGAAGCGGGAGATGCTGATGGAGGACTCCGCTTGGTCTTAAAGCCTTGCGCAAACGCTACGTTCACAAATAACAATGATTTTCGTAAAATAATGATTAATTATCAATTGATAATTTGTTATTATTATGGTCTTGTGAAAACAACAATATGGGCTGCGGGAAAATAATGAATAAAAAGAGTAAGGCTGCTGTGAGTGCAGGCATGTTTCAACACAGTAACATGAGAACACACTGTTCCTCACAGCCAAAAAACAGACCGAATTCAGTTCAGCTGGAGGGGGTTGGGGTAGTTATGTATAGCTTGTGGGGGTCGAGATAAAGGTGTGAATCTCTTGGTCTTTCATATGGACAGTGTCTTATGAGGGTATCAAACTTGTAGAACAGGTTTAGATAGGACTCGTCATTTTGGTTTTAGGGCAACTCTGAAGAAAGGTTTTGATCCACTTCAAATGTTGACTAATCTATAGCAATATAGTTTATTAGTTATTATAACTTCAGAGGAAGTTGCCTTAACTCAATAAAATAAATAAATAAATTCGCAAACGACATCCAGACCAGTCCAGACATCAGTATGATCCGTCTATGATGTTTTATAGGCTTTTTTAGATTTGGGAATACACATGCGTTACAGACATGACAAAAAAACTTTTTGGAGACATTATTATTATTATTAATTAATTATTTTTTTTTAAATTATTTTTTTTAGCCTATTTACAATGCACAAACCAGAAGCAACAATATCTGCAGAGAAGGGTTGGCCATTCTCAAAAAAAAAAAATCAATTTTATTTCAATTTTCGTTTTTGTGTTTCAGAGGAAAAATCAGTGTTAAGGCATCTATCCATTACAGACCGTTCTGAAAGAAGAATTTATGCAAACGCGTATAAAATGCTTTAAAAACTTTAACAGAGATGTCTAGAGGCTATTTAATAGGTCTGCCTCCCATGTAAGATTTTTCTAGTTACTAGTCGTTCATTTGTCATTATTCAACTAATCGCAGGATTATATTACATTTACATATATAATCCATAATGAGCCTTAATATATTTCGCGCTCAAGCACATGCATTAAGTTTGCCCCAAAGCACAGGCAGAAGTAGCCCAATAATTGTAAAAAAAGGAGACATTTTAATTATTTATTAATAAACAAATGTTTTCTTGTCGGCTGCAAGATGAAATTCACAGTGCTGCCTCTCTCCACATGAACGCGCCTTTAAAGAGACATACAACCTTCACAGATTACACAATGCTTTCGTTCTGAATTGATTCGTTTAAAAGACATTTCAAGCTTTCTGTAGATATATTTCTCATGTATGGGAGACACCACAATTTAAGTTAATTCATTATCAGGAAAAAATTCAAGTGATCTAGAGGGCGCCTCCCTGTCCTGCATGCGCATTAATAATTTTCGCACAAACACTTAAATATGAATAGTTATTCACATTTTGCATATGCATTACAACGTAAATTATTTTTTACATGCAATTATCCAAAATAAAACCAAACAAGATTTGTAGTGAAGATAAAACAAATAAGAATAAATGCTGCGCATGCACTCAGCATCACTCGCGCCGCGCAAATCTTGCACGCAGACATTTTACACACCTGCATTTAAATGCGGCTGCAATTTTTTTTTTTTACTTAAATTCTATGTAAGCAAGTAACGGCGGCTCCCTTTAAAATCACTGAAGTTGTCTATTAATGAAGCTCTTTTTTTTTTTTTTTACATCATTTGCAGTTTGGTGATTATAATGAGAGAACTTGAGTTTAATCGTGAGGACGTTTTTATTAATCCGTCCATTCTTTAGAATTTCAATGATTTAGCTAAATCGTGCAGGTTTAATTTATTCGTTTCTTGTTTTAGTCAGGCCTAAATAATGGGAACGAAATTATACAGTGCCTCACGTTTTACTAAAAGAAAATAATTTATAAAACAAGCAACAATTTCTTACAGACAAATATATTTTCCCAAGAAGTTGTCTGTCAAAATAAAGGACAGTTAACGAATAACAAAAATGCATGTTGTTTTATTAAAGGAATTTTAAAATATAAATTAAAATATAGGCCTAATATATGAGAATATTGACATTTTGCATATAAATCCATGTAGCCTAGCTCACTAAAATAGGCTACCACTTTTAATGCTCTGATGCAAAGTAAACCACAATTTATTTTGAATAATATAACACATAATTCATATTATATAAATAATACTGCACACCTATTAAATGTGTCAAATCTAAAATATGGTGTAATACTGTGTAGCTTAGAGAAAATATAAGCACAGGCTCAGGCACAGGCTTGACATTTATCCTGGTTGAATTCGTTCTAAGAAATGCACATAACTTCATAATTACCAAACTTTCATCTGTGAATATTAAATATTTTTAACTATAGTGTTTTTCTTTCATTTTCCCTGACTGCAGCCGTCAAATGTAACACATCAGAGAGGCAAAACTGACGTCTATTTGCGAAAATGTGCTTTGATGCGCTTGTTTGAAAACTTGTGATTAAAGCGCCACTCAGCGGTCAAAAGCTGCAAATGCACTTTGCAGACGCCGCGGCGGCGGTACGAGCGGCGGTAGAAGTGACGTTTTGGATGTCTACCTACTGTATATCCTTTATATACATAATAATTCTACACAGTACACACGCATATACTATGTAAACAAAAACTTTTATTTTGGATGCAATTAATTGCGATTAATCATTGCCCAGCACTAATATGTGTGTGTGTGTGTATATATATATATATATATATATATATATATATATATATATATATATATAGAAAAATTTGCAAAATGTTAAATATTTTAGAGGGATTATACAAAATGCATGTTATTTTTTATTTAGCTTGAAATGCAAAAATTACCAAAAACATTCTTATTACATAAGTTAAATAAAAAACTAAATAAAAAATTATTTAATTTTAAAATCAAAACAGAATAAGATATTATGTTAATGACCTGTTTAGTTTAAGTTAATATTGTGTAATTTGCATTTTAGATACAATATCTCCAGGTATTTTGTGTCTTTTTTGCTATGCCAAATAAAGAAAAAAATCTAAAGAAAGTCAGCAGAACACAGAGTAATGATATAACTGAATTAATTGTTTCAGTAAAATAATTGATTTGTTTCTAAATGAATCAGGGTTTTTTTAATAAGTTGTTGAATGATTGCTTTAATAAAAGATTGCCTGTTTGTTTCCAGATTGAATCAGTGTTTTTCAACACATCAACTGTGTGAATGATTCACTATTGACAGTCACTTGTTGTGTTCATGAATGTATCAATGTTTTTGAATAAAGTGACTCACTCCTAAAGACTTATTGGCACCTACTGGTGTATCAGTTTTACATGAAAAATACGTAATGGACAAACTGGAATTTGTAACAAAACCATTTGAATGACAAATGTAAACAAAGATGTGTTAAAAACTGCAGCTGACATTCTTTCCAGTTAATTCATCGCACAGGAAATGGCCAGACAGTTTTTCTTTTATTGTATAAAGTCGGAAAGTTTAAAATAAAGTTTGAGATGTTTAACAAGCAGAACTAAGACTTTATTAGTCAAAAATATCTTTCTCTTCTAACTTACCGTTTCAATTACTCTTGCATTTTTCAGAGACTATGTATGAGAGCTGTAACAAGCGAAATTCTAGCACTGTTCAAGAAATACCACCGAGCCCCATTGACGATGACGCAGGAGAGTACACATCCCTCAAAGACACAAGAGAAACTACGAAGCAGTACATTAGCGATGGGAGCGAGCAGCCGCTCCTGAAGTCTTCAGACAGCGAGGGCTCCACCAGTGGTTCTGAGTCAACCACAGGAGCTGTTTACGCCAATGTTGCCCGCCTTTCCAAACAGTCCAAAGAGGAGGAGGACAACGCCTCACCGGAGAAGACGAAAGAGAAGACAAAACCTCGTCCTCCAGACCCTTCCACCAAACCGAAGGTGTCCTGGATCCACGGAACATCTGGAACCAACCCAACAGAGCAAAGCCAGACTCCATCACCGGATAAAGAGAAGAGGAAGAACAACTCAGAAGGTTCTGGAAAGGTGGATGAGAAGAAGCTATCAAAGGAAAAGTCAAGCAAGAACCGTGAAAAGCATCAGGATGGTAAGAAAGCAGATGGACCCGAATCACCAAGCAAAAGCAAATCTCACAAAGCTTCTGATACCATTGAGCACCTCAATGGAACATTCCAGAACGCCCTGAAGAAGATCGGAAACTTCCACTCGGACAAGAAAACAAACGACACCAACAAAGATCCACCCAAGAGCCCAAAGATCATGCATCCGCATATGAACTCCGAGGCCGCCACGCTTCTCGCGGCTCAGCTGAAGGAAAAGACCCAAAGCCTTAATCGGAATGAGGGTCTCACAGTGGGCATTAAACCCAATGGTATATCAACACCTCAAGCCAACAGAGAGAAACCCACCCCTCCTCAAAAGACCAAGCGCTCTGCAACTGGGGCCAACAAGCCCCTTCTTCCCACCTCCAGCAACCTCCAGAAGATGGTGGCTCCTATTTCAGACTCTACCCCTGAACCTAAAAGCCCAGAAAAACAAGGGGTTAATGGGACCAGAGTTGAAGGAGACACCACAGCAAAGAAAACACCCATCAAAAAACCACCGAGGAAGAAAGGAAAGGAGGTAACACTGGAGATGGAAGGCAAAACCACTCCAAAGACGGCCATTATGCCTCCTCAGACTGTCAAATAGATGTTTGATCACATTGGTGCATCCATTTTTGAGAATATAAACGTACAGTTTTTCTTTCATTAAACATTATATAGGGATTGGATGGATTTTCTTTTCTTTTCTTTCTTTTTTTTTATGGACAAGCTGCTTATAGGATTTAATATTTTGAAGGATTGTGGTTCTCGTTAACTCTTTGAAGACCTGGAATCGGAAACAACGTTGTGGCTTGTGTACAGTATTAAAAATGTAGAGTAATTGAATTTAATGTAATAAGCTCATGTTGTATGCTCAATTTTACATATGTATTACACCACGCCCAAAGAGAGATTTTTCAATGCTGTCGTAATTTTTGTGTCTGAAAGGTTGAATTTAGCACTGTATTCATAGGTGTAAAGAATGAACCAAAGGTACTTTAAAGGTGCAGAAAGAATGATGCCTATATTGATTTTCTCTCAGGCCATATCAGTATATTCAATACCTTGTAAATTGTCATGAAACTTAGTTTCTAAGACATGTCATTTGGTTCACGTTCATCAGTACTTCACCTTCATGCTTTTTAAGCTTAAAATTAGTGATATCTATTTTTGCTGTTGAAGTTTAGCACTAGTTTTTCCTTTTCCCAAAAATTATCCACAGTCGGTATTGCAATTTATTTTAGTTTGTGTATGTTGGAGTTCAGGCTGTTTACATGATGCTATAGCCCTTAAAGTTCAGAAAACAAGTACAGTTATACAAGCTTTTTCCACTGGGATGGATCTTGTACACCAGGGAGTATTCAAATTCTTATCAAATAAAATTAAGTCCTTGCTGAACTTCCTGTTGACATAGGAAACTATTGAAAAATAAATGTGGGGGAAAATGAACATGTTTCAATCAGTATGAACTTGTTGATATTCGCATTAAAAATCAGCACTTAAATTATTCTTAAACTCAGTAATTATTATGCCTTGCAAATCTAACATGCTTTTCTGTGTACATTACTGAACGTTTCTACAGCATAACTATGGCATTACTATAGTGCTCATTAGCATTTAATGAAAAATAATTGCCTTACATTATTTATATATATACACATACATACAGCAATTGCAACCTACAAACTTTTACCATCAAATATTATTTGTCCTGCCATAGAAACAATCATAAGGCCTATAAAATGCCAGTCAGGTATTATTCATTCTTCAGAGTTTGCCTTCACTATACAGTTGCAGGAAGTTCAATACAACCAACAAAAACATTTTTTTCGGTGGTTAAAATGAACACAATAATGGCTCATGACTGCAGCATGTTTGTTTTTTTAAGCTTACTAACTGAAACACCCTATAGCACTTGCAAATACTTTTTTAGGATGACACCAACAGAAAGAATTCATGAAAAACTGGATGGTTTTATTTTAACAAAGAACCTAGGGTTAAATGTTCAGTCTGGGTCTGTGGTATTTTTGAGTCTGGATTGTGGTGTACAGTAACTGCTATTCCCTCATATGGTACCTTATATTTTTCTACATGCTAAGATATTTTGTAATAATATTTTTACCTTCATTTGTAAGCTGTGCTTATACAACTTATATCTTGCTTTTTTTCTTTTTATAATGTGTCAAATGAACTGGTTTTCAATTTTGATTACATTTTTTTTTTTTTTTTTTATGTGCAAGCATCAGGTACATTTGTGTTTAATGTTTAAATATCTTTCTGTTTACTCTCAAAATATCTTTTTCACATTTCTCTGTGGATGTTATTGTTTTTATGAACGATAAACTGCATGATGCAGAGGTCAGTGAGAGATTGCAGAGAGAAATCTATGCATGTTACCCCATGTTCTGTTTTTACTGTTCTGTTACTTGGGACCTACGACAAAAAAACGACTTACTCCAGAACGTTACCATCCACAGTGTATGACTTTATGGGAGTATGAATAACAGATTTTTTTCTACTCTTTTGGCATGAGCTTTGACAGAGGTTCAGCATTTAAAGATGGAGCATTATCAGGAACACGCATTACAGTATCTTCATTCATTTTGTCTTGATTTTTGCCTTTCTGTGTTGTTGTTGATGTGTGGTTGTTCAGTTACCGTATTTGAAATAAAAGCAAACCTGTAGCTCATGAATCAAAAGGGTACAGATATCAAATGGCTCTCCCTTCAACATTCAATATAATATAATATAATAAATAAATATTGTTTAGAGAAATGTGGTCTCATTCACTACAAGATATACAGTATATACAGTAAATAATATTTTACAGTTTCCGCTGACTCCTGGCTGCCTCTGTGCTCTGAGCAGGGGATCATGGGGAGGTTTTTTCATAGCAGTAGCTGTTGCGACGGTGGTCATATGTTCATCAAACTCTAAAGGGCCCAGAGGACTCAACTCCTCTACTGGCACAACAGCCCCTTTCATACAGCAACAGTTGGAAGTCTGTGCGATGGGGCCCTGGAGTTAAAGCATCATGTGCCATGTATTTGCACTCTATTTTCTTTATCTTTTTTTTTTTTTTTTTAAGAGCGAGAAAGAGAAGGGCTTGAAGAAAGCAGCCAAGGTTTCGTGGGCAAAAGGCAACACAGGCAATGAAGATCATGTGATCTGTAATTGAAACCAGAGATGTTTAAGCATCCAGACACACATTTCCCAAGTCATGCCACTGCTGACATGGAGCTTCTTTTAAACACTGAATTAGATACACACTCTTCTGGATCCATCTTACAAAAAATAAGTGTTTAAAAAAGGCTACAAAATAAAAAGTAAATCTCTCATGAATCTAACAAAATCCTGTTTTATTCAGTTAAATTAAGAAAAAATCCTGTTAAATTAAGTAAATTAAAAAATTGAAATTATAAATCGCTCTCTCTCTCTCTCTAAACAAATAATATTTCTCAAATGATATTAGCAATAATTCATTATAATAAATAAATAAACATTAAGAGTGTTTTTGCTTAAAATAAACTGAAGACCAATCACATTTGAAAAATAAATAAATAAAAGAAAGAAAAACTACATTAAAAGTGAGAAATAATTCATTTCAAAAGTAAATTTTTCAAATTTCAAAAGTAATAATTAATAAATTACATTCTTGAAATTATATTTTTAAAATATCATTCTAATTATAGATAATAAATTACAATAAATTAAATATACAAATATAATAATTCAATACTCATGTAATACAAATAGATCAAATCAAATAATCAAAAGTAACAAATTATATTTTGCTTAGATAATTACTGTAAATTCTGTAACGCATCCAGATGCTTTATTTCAGAGTAGTCTTTCTCATTTATAAGATTATTTTTGATTCATAATTTTCTTTATTTTTAATTTTTGATTCTCCAAAAATACTGAACTACATAAATTTTTATTTAAAATCAACATGAATTCTAAGGAAGAATAAAAAAAATAATAATTATAAGTATTTATACATTTAAGCAATATACCATTATTTTGTCTACATTACAGTAATAAGGAGACGTACATACTACTTCCAATATCATTTTCCCAGTAAAATTAGGCACAGTAGAGGTACGAGACAACTGAAACAGCACTCCAGTGCTGGAAAAGTCATTTAGGCTGCGATTCTTCCAGAAAAATAAAAAATATATAAATAAAATGTAGAAAGTATTCACAAAACAAGTATTTCAGAAGCTAGATTTCTAGGGGAAAAAAACTCCCAAAATATGGTTTTATGACCATCATCTGCGGTTGGAGAGACAAATTGATATTTCAGAGGAGGCGATATGACAAATGGAGTGCCAGTCTAAACATACCTCTCAAAAACCTGGAGCATAATCAAGCGGCAGGACAACCGACCCGCGGCTACACGCCTGTTCACAACCCAGCCGTCGCCATGGCAACAGGGACAGATTGCATCCACATCTGGTAGCGATTTCAGCTCTTGTGAAAGAAAAAAAAAAGCTGGGAAAGAAAGAAATGTATGAGTTAAGGTGAAAAAAATAGAAATTTTCTGTAATGCAAAGCCGAAAAAAACCAGAGGGTTGAGTTACACTTGAAAGAGGATAAGAAATGCTTTTTGTTTGTTTGTTTGCTTTTGTCCTCAAACAGAATGGAAGCAATTTTTCATACTTCTGTAAGTTAAGAGAACAGAATGGAGCCGTGCTGGTCCTCTGGAAAGCCACACGCTGAGCACCTCTGCCTGTTTAAGCAGGTTTTCATAGGAAACAGACTATTTAGTGGGCCACAGACTCCAGAGAGAAAATGTTTGTATAATAAAGGCTGACAACAACATAACTTTAACAGAAATCATACGCTTATATTCTAGGTGGGAAAGCAAGAGCTCTTCCTGTATCAGTAGGATGTTTGGTCTCTAAAATGGGTTGTGCACCTTTGTTATTTTCTTATTTCTTCTGAATTTCTGTTACAAAAGAGAAGAGGGATAGTATTAGATGATAATGCAATGCTTTGGTTACCATAATTAATATACCAATGCATACACACTTTATTCTGGGTTAATTCAAACAATAACATGGTTTTGTCTTTATATAGTGTCCAAAAACCTTAGGACAAAAAGTTTTTGGGACCTCAGATGCACTTAGAATCATTTTTCTGTCAAAGCTTTAGATAATAAAATATTAAAGCAAGGATTTAAAGTAGGAAACAAAGATTTATTTATGTATTTATTTTAGTTTATGTTTTTGTGAAATGTTTGGCTTGAAAAGGGGAAGTTTGGGACTAAGATTTTATTATTTTATATTATTAATACTTTTATTCAACAAGCATGCATTAAATTAGTCAAAAAGATAATTAAAATGTTATTTAAAATGCTGTTTCTTTTCTATTCATCAAAGAATCTCACAAATATCAAGCCGCAAATTGTTTTTAACATTGATAATAATAATAATAGCAATAATTTCTTGAGCAGCAAATCAGCATATTAGATTGATTTCTGAAGGAGCATGTGACACTGAAGTCTGGAGTAACAATGCTGAAAATTCAGCTTTGCATCACAGGAATAAATTACATTTTAAAACATATTCAAATATGCTCAAAGGCACCTCAGTCGTGGTATTGCCGGCCCGAGACTCAAAACCACAACCTTAGGGTTAGGAGTCAAACTCTCTAACCATTAGGCCACGACTTCCCCATGACTTTGTACTGATTAAGAAATTACGGTCACTGCAACTGACTGTAAACAACAGTCAAATATCAAAGCCTTAAATCGTTCTAATGATACACAGTTTGTCCCGATCAAGTAAGAGCGTGATGCTTTAGTGTGCTGTGACTATTGTACAACAATAATCTGGGGCCTCCGGTGATCTTTGTGTACAAAGAGGTTCATGCAATCACATTCAAAACATTTTATGGGGTCACTTTAGGTCTCTGATCTGCTCGAAACACTCTAGCATCAGTTTTTGCTATCGTGTTTTTTCGTGAGAGATCTGTGAATCACAACTTACGTGTCCGTGCCATGTGTGGGTTATTACTGGAAAGACACTTGGCGTGTGTCGCTGCCTCTAACCGCTGGACGCTGAGCTCAGCAGCACTGAGATCATGTGTGTGTATATAATATACTGTTACAGGCTGAATCTGCTGGACTCACTCTGTGATATAAGACTGACTGATCAGAGGTGACAAAAGAGCTCTTGATCATACAGTTAATGAGATACGGGGCTAAAAATAAATGATCTACTGCACTCGATTTACTCACTGTTCACCAGTTTGTTGATGATTAGTACATTTCTATTTCAATGTGCTCGGTTGCAGGCAAATGGTTATATATCATTTAAATTGTGTAAATGTTTGTCTTTGTTGTTCCTTTTCTAAGCAATCTTCTTTTTACCTTCAACGACAATTACATGTATTAAAAAAAATAAATAAATAAATCACATGGACTCACTGATGGATGGACCTGTGTCCTGTCTAGAAACCAGAACATCACCGAGACTTGAGGGTGCAGCACCTTGGGCTCCATCTGAATCCGGAAATCAACTATAAACAAACAAACAAACAAACAAACAAACAAAATCAATATATATAAAAAAAGAACAAATCCTTGACACAATTTATGCAATGTGACTTTTTTTTACAGCAATTAAGATTTTTATTTATTAATAATATTTTTATTAATAATTTATTATTTACTATTTACTTTATATTTACTATTTCTTTATTTACTTTTAATAATAAATAATAAAAATAAATAATTTTATGCAAAATTGCATTAAATGTATTACAAGTGAGAGTAAAGACATTTATAATGTTATGAAATATTTATTTCAACTAAATGTTATTTTAAAAAGTAGTGGCTGCTGCAAATTTAGATTTGCCGTCACATGAATAAATTATAATAGTTTTTTTTAATTATATTGTAGTTTTGACTACAGAGGGTCTTGTTAGGACTCTGAAGGCCATAAAGGAGTATGAAATTTCAGTAACCCTGCCTAATTACTTTTACATTTTTGGAGCAAAATTTACTCAAAACTCTTCACCGTGATACCTGAATGTTATAGGTGATTTCTAGGTAGTTGTCTGCTAACCAAATCAAAGGAGATAAAACCAAATGTCAAACAAAATCTCATGATATTCAGGTCTCTATGGCTTGAGTGCCTCCTTTTATGCAAAAGTGTTTTTGTTTTGTTTGTTTTTTTTTTACCTGAAAAGATGCAACACTTAAAAAAATAAATAAAAATAAATAAATCCATAAGTGTTAGCAATAAAAGCTTTGTTAAATTTGCAATGTAAGACTCACACATTGTCATGTTCGCCCATTTTAAGCTGTTACATATAAAAAGGCAAAAGTCCCTCTGAAGAGATGAAAGTCTCCCATTAGTGAGTCAGATATACAGGGTCAGCAAACAGTTGTCTGCGCTTCTCTTTTTTCCTCTTCGTCAGCATATTTGTGTGTCAAGTTTATTCAAGAGGATCTGCCTATAACGGAAAACTTTTCTGTATTCCTCCCCTTTTCACTCTCTCTCCACACATCCCTCTTTTTCCCTCCTGCCCTCCTCCTTATCCTCTCTCTTCTCGCTCTCCCCCTATTTTTCCCACTCTGTTTCTCTGAAAGGAGGAAGTAGTGTGGTTTGTTCAGGGCTCAGGTTTCAGAGCAGTTTTTTTTTTTTTTTTTTCTGCTTCTGTAACGATCACCACACAGAACAGTGATGAAGATTAGACCAAAATGGAAAACAGCTCATTTACTCTTTCGTAACTCCAGTGCCTAGCAAAGGCTCTTCTGCTTTTATACATTAATGCTGCTTGATAAATGTTGGAGCACAACTTCTTTGCTTGTTACTGAGAGGTGCATTATTACTTTAAGCGATTGGACTAATTTATGATATTTATCTGGCACATAGTGTAAAAAAAAAGTGAACAGTTTTTATAGCCTTACACTGAAGAAGTATTTGTGTCATTAAGACATCACAATATCACAGAGGCTTGAAATTGCAGCAGCTTAGGCTCTTTTTGAATATGGCCAGTAATCAACCGCCCAGAAACATGCACAGATGCAAACATCACTCAAAATGTAATTTTCTAAAAGCACTTCACCGTATATGCAGTAAACTGACTGACTGTTAGAGCAGGTATAGAAATATATATATATCCATTTTTTCTTGGTAAAAGGCAGAAAGTTGATCATACTGATTTCAAAGTTATGTATTCATTAGTCTGAACATACATTGAACTAAAAACTATCATAACATCTTAGTTGATAATTCAGTATACTTTATTTTTGGTAAAACATCCCATGTTTTGTAGTGACTGCACATTTTCAGTAGAGACAGTAATGTTTTGGTAGCGACCACATCACATTACAGAATTTTAGCTTGCAAAACGGTGTTTCAGTAGTGATATGGAAAATGCGGGACATGTTTTTTTTAACAAAGTTTCATAATTTACAAAGGAAATACAAAATAAATATTTTCAAAAGAATCAAAAAGATATTTAAAAAAAATAAAATACATTTAGAGTTTGGGACCGCCACCTGAAAGTACCCAATAAATTATTCTTATATATATATATATATATATATATATGATTTAATATAAACTTGCATATGTGCAGAAATAGCCAAATCAACTAATTTTTCATTCCACTGTTGTACTTTTCCATTGTATTTCAATGTAAACGCACTACTCAATGTCCTGAATGCTGCTCTCTCATCTCAGGTCTTTATAGCAGCTTCTGGTACATTATTCTCATGCATAATACATCATTCTAAAACACGGTGCTCAAGTTTAAAGAAATTCAGCTTCTAAAACACGTCACTAGAAATTCACATTCTGTGTGAATGTGAATTTGTTCTATATCTGTCTGTGCAACTCTCTACTAAAAGTGAATTGACAAAAAGTTTCTGCGCTCCTAAATGTTTGTTTGCGCGTGATCTTTATTTGTGCGAGCTGTCTGTATGTGTGTACGTGTGCTACAGTCAATGTCTGCAGCATCTCAGTTTCGAACGGCTATTAACTACTATCACAATAAAACTGTTTAATGTGTGCATTTAAGTATAAATTCCTTCAGAACTAACCTCCCTCACTCCATCGCCATCTTCATAACCTATACTTCCTTTCTGATTTAAGTAATCCATCAGTGTCAAGCTATATGGTTTTTATCACATGAATTCTTGCTAAAGTGCAATTGTATTGTGAACTGTTGGCAATAATTGTGCTCATTATGGAGTGGCAGTGGCATGCTCTCGTAGCAGCCAGTAACACTGTTGTGTTGTCTATCTGTCTGTATTAATTCATGATTTCCGAAGCAGTTTCTCCTAGAGATGGACCTGATATATCCCTGCGCTTCTCAGACTGCCACAGTCTGAATTCATTAAAACGTGTCAGTATCTTTAAAGCGGTGTCTACATCCTGTTCCTCTTTCACACCCCTCTTCACTCCCTCTCTTTCTGGGCCTCAACCATTCCACAGAGCATGTGGTTTTCATTAGGAGAGTAGGATTAGAGCACAAGGGCAGATCTGCCATGGTGGCAATCCACACTCCTCTCCTTCTCTGCCTTCCCTCCATTATCTCATATGCGATCGGCTTCAGTCATTCACCTCGAGCCAGTTCGCATTCAGCCACATGTCGTCACCACGGCCGCTGCTGCGAATCTACCCTCAAAATCTAAATATATAAACCTGACCTGAAATACTCATAATCCTCTACTCCGGAGGCTAGAACTTCTAATCAGATCTGAATACCACTCTTAAAAATAAAGCTTCTTTATTAGCATTGATGGTTGCATGCATAAAGAACTTTTAACATCCAATGAACCTTTCCAGGTTCTTTATAGTGGAAAAGGTTCTTTAAATTTTTCAATTGTTCTTTACATTAAAAAAATTAAAAAGGTTCTTTGAAGAACTGTTGACTAAAATGTTCTTTGAAGGACCAAAAATAATTATTCTAAGGCAATTGCTGCGAAAACACAATAGTGGAAACTTTTTTTTTATTTTTAAGACTTTGAAAGCTTTACATCCTACAAAATGTTCTTTATAGTGAAAAAAGGGGTTCTTTAGATTTTGTTTAATCTAAGAAAACTTTAGATGCTCTTTATACTAAGAAACTGTTCTCTGTGAAGTTCTTTGGGGAACCAAAAATGGTGGGGTAAAATCATGGGTTAACCGAGTCTGTGTTGCCAAAAATAAATAATCACCATCATTTTTTAGTGATTAATGTTGGAAACAAAATATGAGCATGTGTGTGTCTATGCCCTGAGGATCCAGACATCCAGGATCAAACAATGCTTGTTTTGGAAACAGGGGGAAGCACTACCTAAATGCTGAGTGTGGAGAAAAACAACGGAGAGGGAGGGGGTTAAGGAAAAAAAAGAGGAGAGGAGAGGAGAGGAGAGGAGAGGAGAGGAGAGGAGAGGAGAGGAGAGGAGAGGAGAGGAGAGGAGAGCAGAGCCCAAAGGATCTGGTGGAGGAAATGGCTCCTGCTCATTATGCTGGAGAACAGCATGCAGGGAATCAGATGACAGTAATGTGTGTGTGTGTGTGTGTGTGTGTGTGTGTGTGTGTGTGCGCGTGCGTGTGTGTGTGCAGCAGATCTTAAATGAGTGTTGACGTGTGTACAGGGATGGTGGCGCTCTCGTTTAGGAGAGAGAAAATGGAAGAGCTCGTAAAAAAAGGTTTTTGATGTTTAGCCATGTGACTGATACTCGTGAGTGTGTGTGTGTTTTAAGACAAAACTGATGGAAAACTTGTGTTTTTATTCACATGATTTAACCCTATAAAGCATACTGTATCATATTTGCTAATCACATTTCAAAGGTCTCTAAATTATCAACAGGATCAAAACTTGAAACAACCTGTTGTACGCAATCTACTACATGCATTCTGTGGTCTGATTTATAGTTTATACATTTTAAGCAAGTAAAAGGCTTTATGGAATTATTTTAAAAACATCCCCTTTTCCAGGCCAATAAATGCAAGAATAACTCTTACTGAATATTGTTAGTAATATTTCAGGATGAACTCTTACTGGACTAAAGCAATTTAGGCTTACCTGAATATCCATACATTTTTTTTTTTTTTTTTTTTTTTTAGAAAAATCGTTTTAGAATGTGCATTTTAAATACGATACTTGAGGAACACTCATTTGTCATCATTATATTGCATTGCATTATATGTTTCACCCCCATAATAAAAACTACAGAGCTTCAATCATTAAACAATGCATTTAAATATCATCTTTCTAAGACATATCATTGAGACATAGACAGACAACTGATATTTATGTGCTTTTTATGCAAGTATTCTGCTATACTGTTATAAAGATCTCACTGATTTACATTACAAGCTAGCAGAATTTCACATTACGTTTGGCCATATAAATATAAGTTTCTGCTTAGTTTCAGCCCCTGAAAACATTTGAGGTTTTTCCCCCTGAGTGCATGCACCATAATTTCCTATATCATGCTACTTAAAGGGATACTCCAGCCCAAAATGAAAATTTTGTCATTAATCACTTACCCCCATGTCGTTCCAAACCTGTAAAAGCTCCGTTCATCTTCGTAACACAATTTATGATATTTTGGATGAAAACCTGGAGGCTTGAGACTGTCCCATAGACTACCAAGTAAATAACAGTGTCAAGGTCCATAAAAGGTATGAAAGTCATCATCAGAATACTCCATCTGCCATCAGACATGCAATCTGGGTTATATGAAGCAATGGGAACACTTTTTGTAAGTGAAGAAAACAAACATAATGACTTTACTCAATTTTTTTTGTCAGTGGTCTCCTCTGTGTCTCTCCATATCACCATATGCTGTGTATGCTCTCCTGTGTCATCCGCGCCACAAGGATGCACTGTTTTATTTAAAATCAAGGCTAAATACACATTGAAACAGCGCATCCTTGTGGTGGGGATGACACAGAAGAGCATACACAGCATACGGTGATATGAAGAGACACAGAGGAGAATGTTGACAAAGGAATTATTGAATAAAGTCATTATTTTTGTTTTCTTCACTTACAAAAAGTGTTCCAGTTGCTTCATATAACCCAGATTGCACATCTGATGGCAGATGGAGTATTCTGACGACAACTTTCATACCTTTTATGGACCTTGACACTGTTATTTACTTGGCAGTCTGTGGGACAGTCTCAAGCCTCCAGGTTTTCATCCAAAATATCTTAAATTGTGTTCCGGAGACAAACGGAGCTTTTACGGGTTTGGAACGACATGGGGTTAAGTGATTAATGACAAAATTTTCATTTTGGGGTGGAGTATCCCTTTAAGCCATAAAAGCCTTATACTATAAAATATGATACTCAACAAAAAAAATATGCAAACTTTTTTTTTTAATACTTTGTCTAAAGGTTCAATAAACTGTTCCTTTAAAAATGTTAAACGCTTGTTGAAAGTCTAGTAAATATCATCAGTAAGAGTTTCTCTCTCTCTCTCTCTCTCTCTCTCTCTCTCTCTCTTCTAAATTGCTTATGCCTCGTATTAAATGGACAGTCTATAATACAATATAATATCTGTTATTTTGCCCATACAGTGAAAATCAATGGGGTCCTATGTTGTCTTGGACTCACCTGTCAGTCAATCATTAAACTATATACCTTGTTTAATTTGAACTTTAAGGCTTTAAAATCTATTTTCTCAATCAAATTTGGAAAAGTCAAAACATATACCCAGTCAAAACGTCTTCAGTTTCCTTTCATCAACATGCACTGACACAGATTCTGCATAGCACATGTGAAGTAAACAATGGAAAATATATCAGTATTTCTCAGATTTAACACTTTTGTGTACAAAAAAAAATCTTTACTAGATGTTTGTCCAGTGATTTGTGAAAGATTGCACTTATCTTGTGATCACAGTTTCATAATAAAGCTATGGCATTCCGTTTGATTTTGCATGTTTCCACTGATTTTATGGCTCTATACTTCTACTATATGTTAAGAATCATCTCACATGTGTCTTATTTCATTTCTCCTTAGGGATTTTAGGAGAAACATCTGAGCCAATGAGGATAATTGAATAAAACATGTCTAAAAACTACATTAAATTTCCTGAACAATTTTTAATCGATATAACAATCTTCTAGCACAATAGCTGTGTTGAAGCTCAGGTCTCAGACTGACCGCTTAAGTCACACCTTCACAGAATTACAATGGGTCTAATGTTTCACCTGCAGATATTATGTTTTTCAGGTCCAGAGAGGAAATCTGGGTCTTTTTAAAGGGAAACAACTGTGTCATCTGACACATCAGCACCTGGCCACAGCTCTACAGACAGACAGATAGACGGGGCCCCAGCTCGGCCTGTGGATGATAGAGCAGGATGGTTTCATTGCTGCATTCCTATGGAGAATGGTTTATTTTCACTGGAAACAATTGTTGGTGGCAAGAGTTTTGGAAGCGCTTTTACCCAAAACACTGCCAAAAGTCCATCCTGTACCATTGTCGCCCTCTATAGGTGACCTAAAATCAACACACTTCTCCCTTTAAGAATGAATAGCATTATTCAAGTGCAGTGTAACTGAATCCACCCTTACAGAAGTCATTCAGTTGGGTATGTATATTTTGCTATACTTTATGTAAATACACAGACCAAAGGAGCTGATTGCATACCAGAAATGGGCTGAGTTGACATTACACGTCCTCACATGCACTGCCTCGATCCTGGGTCATCCTGTGCCATGTCCAAATGCCATGTTTTGTAAATTAAGTAAAATACAGAATAAATAATGAAAACACAGCAAGAGATGAACGTGATTACATCTTTTAGGTATATATATATATATAAACAAAACTGAAGGACATTAGCAAAGTCACTGAATTTCCAACCATCAAGTTAAATTTCACAGGATTTATTTCCAGTCCAAAAAAAAAGTTCAGTTTACTCATTATATTATTTTTTATTTACATATAAAAATATATTGTACTGTAGAATTAAGTTTACAGAACAGAAATTCTGAAAATTCAATAAACATTCTTTAATATCATAGTCTTATGTTTTTCCTAGTATCCATATTACAATATTTACATTTAGTCACAATTATCCAAAAGCACCTGCAAGTGGAGAAACATTAATCTATCAAAAATATTTCTAGTTTTGTCATACAGTACTAATATATATATATATATACACACACACACACACACACACACACACACACCATGTAACCACACGTATATATTTCAATATATGCACACACCATACAGATAGATTTAAAATCACAAATTATTATTGTTATTTATAGATTTAAAATAACAAAATATTACAGAAAATTCTCTCGATATATAACAAAGTAATATTAATGTAATAATAATAATACAGTACTATTTATTAAGATATACACATGAATAGATTTTTTTAAAATGTTTCTAAAAAATTCTAAAAGTTCTATCTATTCGCATTTCATATATTGTTTTTGACAAAAGCAGAATAATACGAAAATATATTACATTAAAATACAAAAATCTATTATAAAATGGCTCCTCAAAACTACTGTAGCTGTTAAGAATAAACTAATTAATAATAATTTTATTATATTCAAATCGTGGACTAGCCAATATACAACAGCTCTTAAACAATTATAATGATAATCAGAGTTTTTCAAAACTTAATATTTTACTTTCTAAATGAGCTAAATTGCCTTCTCTTGAAGATACTACCTGTTGCTGTGACACCACAATAATAATGATAAAATTATAAATAAAAGCGACTAATAATCACTGAAACATATGAATGATTTATGGTACAGCACAGCCACATGTAACCCAATTAAAGTAACTAAAATATTAAATACAAACAAATGTTTTTTTTGACAGATGTATCACTGAATCATCCTTCATCAACTCAATGTCTTCTACATTGTGTCACCTCAGAAGGACTAATGCTATTGTTATTAAAATGAAGGAGCACCATGAATTCAAAGAAGAATTTAAAAGACTAACTTTTAACACTGCTTCATCACAACGCTATTCAAACAGCAGCTGTTGTGTTCCGACTCTGCTGGTTATTCATCAGCAAACTGTGAGAGAATCTGACACAGACACAGCTGCTCTGTGACCTCAAATCCTTCATATGAACCATTCAAATACAACAAACTTCAGAAAACATTTGACTTTTAACAAACAAATAACAGCTTTAAGTAAGAATTAGTGGATTTTAAATAATCATTTCCACATACTAAGCTTTTTATCAAGTTCCTCTGAAACAAAACCCAACAAATGGACCAATCAGACTCCGCCACATGGAGGTGGATGCCTATCAGCAACCCATATCTACTGTACTGACCCTCATTTCACCAAAGGACCTCAATCTTTCTGGATACAGTGAGGTCTCCCATCCTAACCGCAGTATGTGGCTCACACTGGCAGCCCTTTTGACTCTGTGTGCCACGGGGAGAAGTGCTGAAAATGTTTCAGAAAGCAGTGCTGAGAAGGAAAAGCTTGTTATAGCCAGAGGAAAACTTATGGTGAGTGCTCTGTACTATAGCTTGGATGCTTGATATATGTAAGGAGTTTTGCTCTAGAAAAACACTTTCATATATTTGTTTTAAAATGTTTTGGACAATACAAATACAAAGACTACCAATCAATAGTTTGGGGTAACTAAGATTTCATTTATTTTATTTGTATTTTTTTGAAAGAAGTCTCTTATGCTCTCCAAGGTTGCATTTACTGTATTTGATCAAAATATAAAACCAGCAATATTGTGAAGTATTAATAAAATTTAAAATAACTGTTATTTTATTGTACTATATTTTAAAACGTAATTTATTCTTGTACTCAAAGCTGAATTTTCTCCAGTTTTCAGTGTCTCGTGATCCTTCAGAAATCTTTCTAATATGCTGATTTAATACAGAACCATTCCTTATTATCAATGTTGAAAACAGTTGTGCTGCTTAATATTTTTATGGTCTTGAAGTCTACAATTTCAAGACCTCAAAGAACATTTGATAGAGTTCCTTGAGTTACAACACTTGTTTTCAGTGTTATGCAATTGTTAATATCTCTTCAATCCCTTCCCAGGCTCCTAGCGTAGTGGGATGATCCATAAAGAAGATGCCAGAGCTCTACAATTTCCTGATGGAGCGATGGGCATTGTAGTATCCTGACACTGAATACATTCAAATTCACTCTCATTTTCTTGTAATTCCAGTGTTTTCAGTTTAGTGCTACACTATTTTTAAAGAATGTTTAAAAATATCTTCCATATTTCTTCCAAGTGGCTCTGGTAAGACAGCATTTGACAGGGACGTAAAAGTTAATGAAATCTTTACAGGCCCAGAGTGCCGTTTTCTGTGCTGCCATATGTTTAAACGCTTTGAGGCCGGGGTCATGCGCTTCATGGCCTCAGAGGTCATTCGTCTGCTGCTGTTAACCTTAACCTGCTGTTTAAAGTCACAACCTGGAGTACGATTCCGGAGAGGATAAAAACCCACGCCTGATCTTCTACAATGAGAAGGACGAGGAAGTGAAGGTAAGGACAATGTAATTACTTAACATGCAAATGTCCGTTTTTTTTTTTCTTTTCAGTATTTGCATTTTTTTTTTTTCACTTAGCACTGGACATTTTTAGATGTTTACTGTATTTGTTACTTGCTGAAAAACTTATGCAAACAAGTGTCACATTCTGTCACAAGAAAACCAATGACAAAGTTTTTTTTAATTAATCTATTAATCAGCAGTATATTCTTTTCATCTTCTCCTTTTGAGTTTCACAGAAAAAGAAAAAAAAATATTTAAACATTTAAATATTTAAAACAAACCTGACAAGGGGTGTAAAATGAATTTTTTATTTTTTTTATTTTTTAGAAATGCTAAAACTTTCAAAAGATTCACAAAGGAGGTAAAAAAAAGAGTTATTGAGAAAAAAATTAATATTACGGTATGTATTTATAGCAAAACATGTAAAAGCCATTAGAGAAATACACATAAGAATATAACTTTTAAAGTAAAAACAGAAGGAATATAAAGAACTATAAAAATGTGGGGGAAAAAAGATGCAAAAACTATTAAAAACCTTAAATGTAAACTAAGCATAAGAATATATTTTTTTAAGTAAAAACACAATGAACAAAACTATACAAATATGAAAATAAAAGTGAAAAAATGTGTGTGTGTGTATATATATATATATATATATATATATATATATATATATATATATATATATATATATATATATATAGATAGATAGATAGATAGATAGATAGATAGATAGATAGATAGATAGACAGATAAACACACAAGAAAACAAAAGTATACAATATAACGAATGTAAAGAAAATAACTTTAAAAAACTGAACAAATATAATAAATTATAAAAATGTGAACCATAAAAATATAATGATTAAAAAATCTGAAAATAAACAAGTAAAACTAAAATTACTTTAAATATAAAATGTCAAACTAATTAAAAATGTAAATAACATATAACAATAAAATATACAAACTATAAAGATAATAATATAAAATGCAAAAACTAACCGTAAAATTGAGATTGTACAAGTATCTTTCACTTTTCTGACCTCAGGTTGTTCCTGTGAGGAAGATGAAGGCAGATGAGATCAGCAGCTTGCTGGATTCTCTGGGTTTCTATAAGAGGTCACAGAAAGGCGAGGAGGTCCCTGAGGAGTTCAAACATTTCCCTTTAAAGGCGCCCCGGGACGAACTGTGACCCCCGCTGGTCAGCGCCGGGACTGCAGCCCGCCGCCAATGACGTCCAGAGTCTCAAAGCTCAGAGACAGGGCCGGACTCTGGACCGACACACAGATGGCTGGAGGCAGTCTGGCTCCTAATCACACAGATTTTACAATAAACTTCCTACATCTTTGGCTTGTGTGTCGTTGTTTTGTTTGGTTGTGTTTCGTTAAGATGTAGGCTTTTATACATATATATATATATATATATATATATATATATATATATATATATATATATATATATATATATATATATATATATATATATATATATATATAACATATAATAAATAAAAGGTTTTAATTGACTTCAATTTTCTCATACATTTTCTAATATATGAAAATATATAAAATATATTTTAAACTATTAAAAGGTAATCTCTAAGGAGGTATCCATATTTAAATATATATTTGTTTTTCTCCTAACAGTGGTGACTGAAACCTAGTTAGTTTTTTTTCATTAAATTTAATACACTTTTTGTATGCATTATATTGTATTGTTTAAATATTATACTTGTTTTAAGCATAAACCTCACTAAATTGGTTAAATCTCATGTTTTAAAACAAGTCATAATTTGCTATTTGGATATAAACAAACTTAATTCAAAATATATACTCTGGGGGAAAATATGTTTTTGTTGACAGGTGTTTAAATGTTTTTTTGCTGGAAAACAAGTGAAATACGGAATATGAAAATGATTAGTTTTTTATGATTTACAATTGATTGATTTTTTTTTTTTTACACTGTTGTTCCTATGGTTACCATGGTGAGGGAGCAAAGTCTTAATCTGCTGATGTCAGACTCCATCTGTTTCCTCAGATTTAATCTGATTAGTGCTTGGAAGACTCCAATTAATCTCACCCACACTAACTGAAGTAGAGAAGTGTGGATGAGCGTTTCATGTGGTCTGCAGCATGCCTGTGTTCTACACACCGATCCCTCAGAACCTGAGAGTGGGTCTGGCTAACGTCAGTGGCTCAGTGTTTATAAATAACAGGACGCGAGACAGCGGAGACTTCAGGGACCCTTATCAGGATAATGAAGGTGAGACATCTTCCAAACACAATGCAAACGACTCCACAGCCTGCCTAGATTATATAAGTTACACATTTGTTAGTCACAATGTTAAGACTGTGTCAGTTTAACTTAGCAGTTAGTGGTAACCAGTCTTACTTTTCAGATTCAAATTAGACAATATAAAAATTTTTGTAACTGAACTGAAGAAGTCATGATCAGTCTTGAAGAATAAAATTGGATGACTAGCTTTTAAGACTGTATGAAACTGGCCACCGGTTAAGTGATCTTGCCGAACGTGTTGATCTTTCACCCTATGCTGTCTGTGCTGCTGTCTAGTGTGTGCTGAGGTGGCGTCTCATCTCCCGCTGCAGATTCTGCTCTACTTCAACATCTTCTACTTCCCCTTCTGGTGGATCTCTGAGGTGCTAATGCTGCACTTAAAGGTGCATTCAATTATAATCATAAAGATATTTTCAAAAAACAAATCCTTACTTCATAGGGGTCATATTATGAGAAGTTCCTTGACCTTATGAAATAAAACAAAATACATTATGAAAACATATTCAATTTTTTAGTTATTTTAGCATCATTCATACAGTATTACAGCTTGTGTTAACATTTTGAATTACATTTTATTTTTATATTTTCTGTTTTTATTTTAATGAAACGTTCTAGCAATTCTCAAGCGCTTGTCTTGCACCACACTTTTTTTTTTTTTTTTTTTTTTTACAAATTTGTCTTTATAGTTATTTGTTTTATTTAATCTTCAGTTTTAGTTATTTTATGAAACAACTAAAACATTATGAAAACATCTAATAACAGGTTTATATTTTGATTTCATTTTAATTGTAAGATTTTAGTAATTTGTAATTTTTTACTAGTTATATACTAGTTTTATACTAGTGTGTATATATATATATATATATATATATATATATATATATATATATATATATATATATATATATATATATATATATATATATATATATATATATATGTTTATTCCAAGTAATGTTTTTTCTATGCTTTCAGTTTTATTAAGCTTATAACCCTGTTCTGAACCTCTGCAAAACACTTACAAAATTCTAACTTTAGCAGCATTGTAAGTGGATCTCAGGGAAATAATAAAATGACAAACCTAACTGTTTAAAACTTTTTTTTTGTCTATAACATGCAGAAGGTTGAAGAGGTCAAGAGAAATAATGTGTTAACAAATGAGTTTAATAACAAAACACTTTCAAACAGTTTTAGGGAGCATTTAAGTGGCCTTGCTGAAAGTGTTTATTAAAACGAATGCATGAACATCACATCCTTAAGAGCTGCAGCTGGCAGGCCAATGCAAGGTAAAGGGTGTTCAAACATTAGAACGGCTCCTGTATCCATGGTGATGGTCTACCTTTGTGAACGGCACACTTAAGTTCAAGTGCTACTGTTATATATTGTACATTTAGTAGCTCAGTTAAATCACAACAATTCAATGAGATGCTGCTGTAATTATCATTTATAATGGCAAGACATGAAAAATCCTCCCTCCCTGCTCACCTACTTGTAATAATATTTGGATAAGTTTTTTTTTTTAGGTCAGCTAGGGTTGTGGATATTTTTAAGGTCTTATTTCATCTTACCTCTGTTTCTTTCTCCATTTCCATAGTTCAGTTATCTTCCAGCGTATTACCAGTGTCTGCTGGTGACGGGGTTGGTCCTGATTAGCATATTCGAGGTGTTGCGGGTGTATCTCGGTTATGTTGGGAATCTCAAAGAGAAGGTAATGCACAAGAAATGTTAGAAATCATTCATCTAAACAATGCTCCTGGCCTTATAGAGCCTGTATGCATAAAGGGAGATAAATAAAATAAAATTTAAACAAATAATTAAATAACCATTAACAAAAGAATGAATTAATGAATTTTAGTAGCAATCTAAAAGAAATGTTAATGCTTATTATAAAATGAGATACAGTACAGACCAAAAGTTTGGAAACATTACTATTTTTAATGTTTTTGAAAGAAGTTTCTTCTGCTCATCAAGCCTGCATTTATTTGGTCAAAAATACAGAAAAAAAATGTAATATTGTGATATATTATTACAATTTAAAATAATTGTTTTTAAATTTATTATACTTTAAATTATCATTTATTTCTGTGACGCAAAGCTGAATTTTTAGGATCATTATTACATGATCCTTTAGAAATCATTCTAATATGATGATTCATTATCAAAGTTGGAAACAGTTCTGCTGCTTAATATTTTTTCAGGAAATGTTATACTTTTTTAGGATACTTTGATGAATAAAAAGTAAAAAAAAAAAAAAAAGAAGCTATGTTTTTAAAATATAAATATTTTGTAATAACAATATACACTACTGGTCAGTAATTTGGGGTCAGTCATTTTTTTTTCTTTCTTTTTTTTAATAAAATTAATACTTTTATTCAGCAAGGATGTGTTAAATTGATAAAAAGTGATATAAAATATATTATTAGAATATATATTATTAGAATTTTTATTTTTATTTTGAATTAATGCAGTTCTTTTTAACCTTTTATTCATCAAATATATTAGACAGCAGAACTGTTTCCAACACTCATAATAAATCAGAATATTAGAATGATTTCTAAATGATCATGTGATAGACTGGATGTTACATGTGACACTGAAGGCTGGAGTAATGATGCTGAAAATTCAGCTTTGCATCACAGGAATAAATTATTTTTTTTAAGTATATTCAAATAGAAAACTATTATTTTAAGTTGTAATAATATTTCACAATATTACTGTTTTTTCTGTATTTTTGATGAGCAGAAGAAATTTATTTCAAAAACATTAAAAATAGTAATGTTTCCAAACTTTTGGTCTGTACTGTACCTTAATTCTTCCTTTCTTCATTCTTCTCTTTAGGTTCCAGAGTTGGCTGGATTTTGGCTGATCTCCTTTCTCTTCCAGCTGCCTATCATCCTCTTCTTCATCACTGATGAAGACACCATCATTCTGCCTTTGGAGCGGGCCGTTCACTCTCTCTATCTGACTTTCTTGCTGGGTGAGCTGCTGGCCTCGTTTCTCGCCCTGCGCGTCATGACTCGCAAACTCACCCAGCAGTTTCACATGAGGCAGTTCGGCCCTGTCCAGGGTCTCCATACAGCAGAAACCCTGCCTCTGTTTGGCCTGCCGTACGGGGGCAGGAGTGTGCTGCCTGTGAGGGACATTCAGCCTCACTGAGTGAGAGATGATGTATTATGAAGGTTTATGAAAGCTGGTGGTTAAAGATCTGGGCGTGTAATCGAACAATTGGTATGGTCCTCCACAATGTGACCTTCAGAAATAAGTGCACTTGTGTTGCAATAAGAGTACGTTATGTGGTAAATATACAAAACCATGACAAGTAGTAGTAAAAAGCAGGGTGGTGGCTAGTTGTCACACAGAAGGTTGCCACAAACACTTTGGCTCAGTAACTGTATGAGGATTTATGAGGATTGGAGTTCAAACAGTCCAAAACAATTCAAGTGCAATTACACAAATGCATGTTTTGCTTTTTTTTTTCTAGTTCAGGAATGTCATATATTGAATACAACTTAATGAAGGCAGATTTTAACTTGAAGACTGGACTGTATTCCTAATTATTTTTTAAAATAGGCAGTTTAATGAAAGGATCCCATAATGAAAGCTTACCCCATATATTAGGACAACATTATTGGCAAAAAAGTAAACATGTTCAATAATTGCATTTATAACCTAAAGTATTTTTTATACACATATTGACTTTCAAAATAAACCCTCACTGATAAAAATTAACTTTAAAAAATATATTGGAATTTTTTTTATATTGTTTATCATTATGAATGATACTTATAATTAAAACTTTTTTATTAAAAGAAACTAATGCATTAGGATGAACAAAACTAATCAAAAGTGACAGTAAAGACATATAATGTTATATGTACATCATAATGTTACAAAAGATTTCTATTTCAAATTAGTGCTATTCTTTTTAACTTTCAATTCAGCAAAAATTCTCTATAAACAATATATTAAAATAGGAAACAGTTATATTAAATTGAAAAAAAAGAAAAATTTTTACACACACACACACACACACACACACACACACAAAATGTACATATAATGATGTATAAAGTATATACACACACATATAAAATACAACATCATAGATCACAACATAACAAATGTGATATATAATGTAGACACATGGTGGTGCTGTGAGACTGTTTCCCTCACCTGTCCACACTGCTGCAGAACAGATTCACAGAATGACTCATCAGCCTAAATTCCCATGAGACACACAGACATCAGACATACTCCTTTCTGTGACATAAAGACCCGTGTTTCAATGAATATATTTGACTGTCTTAATGCAAATTCAGCTAACATACGTAAAGCCTGTATACAATTCTTTATAAGTGTAAATAACTTCATATAGGTATTCATAAAACAGAATGTAATGCATTATACCTTTGCAAAAGTACCTGCAATCAGTCATACCATTTAACATAACAATATTACCTATAATTATTACACCTTTAAAGAATACAATGCATAACAGTCGTCACATTTTTATTTATATAAAGTTTTATACAATACAGATTGTTTCAAAGCAGCTTCACAGTAACAAGCAGACAACTAACAGTTAATGTTGCAAAATTCACCAATTAAGAGAATGAACTAACACGTACAGTAAAACCATCCGATTTAATGCACTTTTTTTTTTTAAACAATAACCATGTTTACAACTATGAACATATGACTGATTATAACACATCACGTAGTGCATATGCACATAGGTTCATGTACACATTTTCGAAATTCATTATTTCAGATCATTAGCCACATCGTGTTTGTTTTAACAATTTCTGCCAGGTGGGAGGTACAACACACACTAACACACACACACACACACACACACACACTTCACTCTCTGGAGATCTGAGGGGCTTTTCATGAGCAAGAAGATAAAAGTAACTTGTGCACCATATTGACTTGTGTCTTACATTTGAGCAGTAATTTGGCAGTTCCTGGAGAGACGGAGAGTCTCTGTCAGTGTGCAGAATGCTGATACACATCTAATTATTACTATAACAGATGGGAGACCTGTCAACATATGCTGAAACAACATTATAATAATGCTCACGAAAATAGCGAGATTAGACGTTCGCCTCTGATTTTATTTCTAATGATTTCTGTCTGCACTCCTGTTTATTCACCGTAATGGATGATATTTCACATTGTTTCTTACAGATCTTTTTTTTCCATAAATATCTCTTTCCTGCATTCAGTCAGGTTGGCAGTTGCTCCAGGTGTTGTGTTGTTTTTCATTTGCATTAAACAGAGTCTGGATCTGCAACGCAGTCAATTAAGAAGATAAAGTCTAGCAGTCGGGCTTACAGTGGTTTTTGAGAACTGCTCTCACAGCATAATTGTATTTTTCTACATCCTTGTTTACATTTTAAAATGCTGCAGTGCTTCAAATGCAAAGAGGTTTCTATACCACAAACCAAACTGACAAATTAAGTGGGTTTTATTCTGCGGAGGTGCAAGAGTTCTCTTATCATCTCATAAATGAAGGTTTATTTCCTTTTGAGCTCACCGGTTTGGGTGTAAGCACATCAGTGTATGTACATTAAAATATTTTAATCATTCTTTATTAGTAGTTTCCTTTGACAAAACAGAATATTGACAAGAAATGAATTACACAAAATACATAAACTATAACAAAATAGATAAATATTGCCAATTACTGAACTTATTCAAAGATCAGATAATATATTCCACAGTCACGGTTTTCACAAAAATATTAAGCAGGATGATAATTGATAACACTGATAATAATAGTAAATATTTCCTGAGCACCAAATCAGCATATTAGAAGGATTTCTGAAGGATCATGTGACACTGAAGACTGGAGTAGTGATGCTGAAAATTCAGATTTGTATCACAGGAATAAATTACATTTTACAATATATTTAAATAGAAAACAGTTATTTTAAATTGTAAAAATATTGCACACTGCACAGTATTACTGTTAACTGTATTTTGTCAAATCAACGCAGCCTTGATGAGCATAATATAATATATTATTTATATATATATATAATCATTCCTGTCCCAAACTTTTGAACAGTGTACCTGCCAAAACTACAGTAAAGTGACCTTATAACAGAAACTACTAAATAACATGTGGAATAGTAAAATAGGTTCAAAACAATGAACTAATTAGGATATAAATGTCTTCATATGTTAACAAAACGACAAAGAAACTAGAAATCTCATATAGTTTCTTTTTTTCATAAATCTCAGTTCATCTAGGTTCTTCTCTCTCTCGTCTCAACTGGAATCATTTGTATAGTTCTCTTCACAATACATATTGTTCCAAAGCCGCTTTACAAACAATAGCAGCTCACAAACCCTCTAGTAAGCAGCCACAGGCGACAGAGTCAGGGAAAATCTCCCTAAGATGTTGAATGAGATAAGGAAGAAACCTCAGGAGGAACCAACACTCTGCTGGAGAAAACCTCCTCTTCTGACTGCTACTTAAAATCACAGCTCTTCTATTTTCTCTAATCTCTTCTCGTCTCCTCTCTCCCGCAGCACAGCTCACTATAATCTATATACTGTATGACCCTTAAAGGGATAGTTCACAGAAAAATGAAAATTCTGTCAACACTTACTCACTTCATGTTGTTCCGAACCTGTATGACTTTTTTCTTCTATGGAACACAAAGTAATACACTAAACAAAAACATTTCTCACAGCAGGTAGAATAATTCATTTTAGCATTTTGTGATGTGACGTGACATACAGCCAAGTATGATGACCCATACTCAGAATTTGTGCTCTGCTTTTAACCCATCCAAAGGGCACACACACAGCAGTGAACACACACACCGTGAACACACACCCGGAGCAGTGGGCAGCCAATTATGCTGCGGCGCCCGGGGAGCAGTTAGGGGTCCGGTGCCTTGCTCAAGGGCACCTCAGTCGTGGTATTGCCGGCCCGAGACTCGAACCCACAACCTTAGGGTTAGGAGTCAAACTCCTACGCCACGACTTCCCACAAAGGCGGCGGATTGCAATCCAGAAAGGTTTATATGATTTTGAAACCCATGTGAATGAAATTAAATTATATTCCAGTTTCAAATGTGCATCTGATTACAGATAGCCTGCGATTACACAAGATCTGTATTTTAAACAAACCAGTTTGAAAGGAAGCATAATTTGCTTTTTGGATTAAAATTATTTCTTAATATGAAATTTGAATGGTATGACAATTAGAGATTAGACTGTACAGAAACTGAAATCACATGCTGAAACACACACTATACACATAGTCACACAATGCTGATGTCGTTAACATTAAGAATTTGGGAATAAAGTTTACAATAATAATAATAATTTGCACGGTTTGATGTGATATGAGCTAACCGATCGTTACACTTAATCACCATTGGTAGCGCAATTTATTGCAATGCTTTTTTCCTCAGTTGGTTAGAACAAACGTGGCAGACTTGTTACTTGTTCAGATGACAACATCCGGTGAAAATTATTATTTGGGTCATATATTCCAAGACGTAGGCTAGAATCTGTGATTGCAAAGTACAGTAAAGGCCCCGATATACTTCAAACAAAATCAAAGAACGAACTGATATGACGTCATTTCAAACAAAATCAGGCCGAAATGAAGTTCATTTTGAGTTTGTTTCGGCAGTTCGAAACAGCTGACCAAAGCGAACTTTCTGGGGGAGTTTGTTTCAGCTCCTAAACACCATTGAGTTTCTATTGGTCCATGATGGTAACGCAATCGGTGGGTGTGTTCTGAAACTCCTCCTTCTTTGATGTGCGATTTTTTTCCCCCAGGTTCATTTCTCATTCAACGGAGGTCAGGCAAGAGAGAACAATGTCTCCGGCAATGTCTCACTAGCAACATGAATACACTGGAGTGTTGAATAGCTGAGCTGCCACAAATATCTCTGCACTTGTACGATCGCTCGCAGAGAGACTTTAAAGATTCAGAGAAAGCATTAATTCCTAGAAAGAAATTGCAATGAAGCTTGGTGTCGACGACCCGGAGTTATGCAAAAAGCGACGTAGAGAAACATCCGAGACAAGTTTTCCAAAGCCAAGAAAAGAATGAAAGGAAAGAGAAAAAGTAATAAGGTAGCAAGTACCAAATACATGCTTCAAATAAATGTTACACCATACTGCTGCTGCTGCTGTTGTTCTTTCAGTAAGCAAATTTAAAGGGTATACAATAAATGAAATGCCAAACGAACATACAATAATAAACCTTTGTTTTTTTTATCAAAAGTAAATCATGACACCACATAAAATATAAAAAGGTGTAACAATTTATCCAGTTTAATAAAATAAATGAACATTATTAAAATAAAGTAACAAACTGACTCCAATATTTTTGTTCCACATCATGCTAAAGTTTTACAGACTATGAGACATTCACACTTCCCATAAAGGAATTATTATTGTTCTTTTGTATTGCAAACACGATACTTGACTCTGAACTGCTGATAATCATTATTCTTTTCTCTATAATATTCTGACCATTGGTGCCCGTCTCACACCTAGATTGCCTACACATACTTAATTTCATCGTTGTTGTGTTTAGGGGATACGCGAGTCATGTTTACATTAATCTACACCCCACCTCCAGCAGTGCGGGGATGTCGGAATGTTCGAAAACAGTATACCGTCACTGAGCCTTTTCAAACTTCTTTTTGCCCCCAAACTAAGAATGAAAACGAACTTTGCTTGAAGTATACCGGGGCCTTAAATATCCACACTGGTGTGGTGACTGACAGCCACACATTCACCTCAAAACATTAGATTCATCCATGCTGGACCCAGCAAGAAAGATAATTCCTCACTGGTGTTGTTTTTGGCGGCCTGTTTTAATTTTAGTCTTAGTGTTAAGCTGTCATTTTAGTTTTTATTAGTTTTTGTCACACACATACTCTTTTTTTATTCTAGTCAATATAGTACAAGTACCTAGAAGTATAACCAAAAACCAAAATTTTCTTTTAGTCAAACCCATTTCAAATAAGGTTATCTTATTATATTATTGTTACCTTATAGACTCAAGAATACATCCATTCCAGACACGGAAGACTCTCTGATTTGAATTTACATTTATTTTACCAACCAAACATGTTAGAAGTACACACATAAATGTAAATAAAATAAATAAAAACAATAAAAATAATAATAATAATAATAATAATAATAATAATAATAATCTGCTAATTTTTCTCCCAAAGACGAACCCCAGCTGGCAGGCCATTGGTCCCTTTCTCTGTGTCAAGGCTGATTTATACTCGACGCGTCCGCAATTTCGTTTGGGTGAACGTGGAAAATATGACGTCATCGCGGTGTTGCTGGAAGTTCACTTTGAGTGCGCGCGAACTATTCGCGTGGCGGAGTGCACAGCATTTTTTTGTAACTTTCCGCATAGCTCCGCATCCGAACATGCACAAGTTCTTCTAAATGCCGCAAGTGGGGCTTGAGGAAGTGACGTCGGTCGCGTGTGAGCAGTGAGACACAGGAAACAGAAATACTGCAAAATAATAATTATAACGACTAAACGAGACGAAATAACTTTAAAACATTTCGTTTCATCTCTTTTTGGTCAACGAAAATGAAGAGACATTTTAGCATAGTTTTTATTTTGTAAACCACATTTAGTCTCATTTTTATTCGGCAACGATATTGCATTATACATTTAATTATAGTCATCGTCACATGACCAGCATTTACAGTACGTTGCGTCTTGTCTCGTTTTCGTCACATGATAAAGGTTCGTTGACGACGATATTTAGTCATAATTTTCGTTGACGAAAGCAACACTATTCCGCACACAGCAGCAATTTAAGGTTTTCAGAGATGGCGACAAAGAGGCAAAACTAACGGACTGCAGCTTTAAATGTGAAAAAAACAAGGATATGTTAATTGATTTTGGTAGATCGACACTGAGTCCAGGGATGACAAGCATAGACGGAGTGGATATTGAGTTGACTGGCAATCATAAATATCTTGGGATTATAATCGATGACAAATTAAGCTTTGAAGCAAATGTATCAGTTGTTTGTAAGACAATTCAGGAAAGAATTCATTCACAGAAAAGTGGCAGAAAAAAATTATCGGAATGAGTCAAAGTCAACCCATTGCGATCTATCACAGACAGGTTTTAACGAAAGCACACTCAATTTTAATACATTTGGACCATCCATTGCAGAAGGAATTTCAATTGCTGCCCTCAGGGCATCATACCTGGTGGAAGAACAAAACGTTTTAAGGTGTTTCTTGTTTTGTTTCAGTGGCTATTAGTTTGATGAATTCTTAATCTGACTGGGGTGTTATGCTTTATATGTGAAGGTGTTGTCTATAGATTATGTATTCTTTTCTATGTGTTGTGACTTACTGCTGCAAAACTAGTTTCCCCTAAGGGGGACAATAATGTGAAAAAAAAAAAAAAATGATGCACTTGAGATTTCTTTCACCACTGTTTACGTTCAATTCTGTGTATGTGCATTGTCTGAAACGCGGCTCTCTGTGCATGCTTTGAATGAGTGTGCGCAGCTCCGAATGCGCATGAATGGTTTAAAACACTAGAATGTTTAAATCGGCAAGACTTTAAAACACGTGCAAACGATCAACTTTGATCCGTTTTAACCCTTAAAGCTAGTGAACAACGCAAATCAAGGAAGGAATTGTATATCACTGTTTAAAATGGCCCATCGAGCAGGGCGGTGATACATTTTGGTATCCCGAATGAAAAACACAATAGCTCTGGGTTTTGCGAGCCCTGCAAAGACAAGTCATTTGTAGACTGATCTTCCAGTAAGACTGTAAACACTGTGGTTCTGTTTGACCATTTCGACTAGACCAATAAAGCAACATTTAGCCTAGCTCTGTTTGGCTGACCAGTGGCAGATGAGATTGCTCAGAAACCTGTTTGAAAACAATCATTAGTTTTGCAGAAAATACACACTCAACTTTAAGCATTCTGTAAAGTGGGATCAAAATCTCTTTAAATTAAAATGTGGTCAAAATATCTTGCATTTACAACTGGAATGTTATAATACTTTCACCTCAGATGGCTCCTAAACAAACAGTTGTATTACCACAAAAGGGCCTTTGAGAGGTAATTTAACAATACACACAGTCAGTGCATATTTTCATACTATAAATATATATGCTGTGCAGTAGTGTGGTAATAATGGTATAGAGCAATGGCTTAGCTTCCCGTGAGTCTTTTTGTATTGTGTAGCAAGTCACTTTTGAAGCATTTGAGGAGGGTAGATACAATGCCATGAGAGGTACAGTTTCTGTTCCAGCCTGTAGGGAACAGATAAAGAAGAAAATCTCCTTTGCATTTGTAAGAAGATCTAAGTTCCTTTTTTTAAGATGCAGGAGATGACCTGGAAAATGTGGCCCTAGTATTTAGAGATGACTTTAATCAAAATTTAAAAGCAATAATGGGAAAATAAAAAGTGCAAAATAAAAGCAATAATGGGAAAGTGATGGATGCCATTGTGTGGATGGCTTCATTACATGTTGACACTTCCCAGATAGAATGTCCTTTGGGAACCACATTCGGACTGTTCTGTGCATGATTGATAGGTTTTATTAACAGTTGTGGAAATATCATTTCTGAATCTGTTTCTAGAACTGCACATCATAGGAAGAGTGAAACAGATAATACTGTCATGCTGTACGATTTTCATGATTATTTCATAAGGAAGGTATTGTGCACTTTTAACATTAACATATCAATGTAAAGTATAGCATAAGTTGGGTTCGGGAAAACATCCTCCATAATATTTTTGCAATATGTAAACCAAATGCAAATTTCTTTATGCACGGAACAGCCAGATGACACTACATTTGAAAAATGTGCACAAACACATTTATAAACCAAAGCTCTGAAATAAACAAATGCAAAGCATCATGCTTCAATTTTTAGTGTGGGAAATAAACTAGAAGTTAACTCAGTTTCTCATTATTGGATCTGAATGTCAAAAATAAGACTTTTATACAAAATTAGATGCAGAACAACTGTATTTATAAAACATGGACTACTTGTTTTTGATTGGTTAATCATGGTTTTCTGTGATCAATTATTTTTGTAATAAAACGAAACTGCATAACTGAATTAATCTTACCAGACAATCTTTTTTATTTTTTTATTTTTTTCACATAGTTGTGCTAGTTTCAAGTCTGATGTTTCACTTTGGTTCCCTTCTCACATAGTCCAATTGATTCAACAATCAATATTTAAATTTTAACGTCCAGTAATTTACTTATTCATTTGCCAAGATGTGGTTTAATAAGCAAAATAATGTATAGTTAGCCAGTCAATATAACAAATATTAGGAATACTTGATTTTGATTTGGCTAAGTATGCAATATTTTTGTATAACAACACTTAAACTGCATAATTTTCAAAGCAATCAATTTTCGATATAGCTGTGCCAGTTTCACGTCTCATGTATTACTTTGGTTCCCTTCTCACATAATAAAATGGACTAACTTAAAAAGTTTAATTCAACTAATTTGACAATACTTCGATTCCAATGTAATTTTTTTTATTTATTTAGAATAGGCTTAAAAAGCAGAATAATGCCAGCCAGTCAATAAAACAATAATGATGGTAGTAACAACAACAACAACACACCTTTAGAATAAAAGACATCTTCCCTTTCTTCTCTTCTAGATAATATGCTATATCAACAGCTAGATTTTAATTTTAATATTTCTAGGATGGTTACTGATCTAATATGCAGCATAGTGAGATCATGGGACAACAATGCAGCAAACTACTGTTTGAAATGCCATTGCATAGTATGCTGCTAGTACTGCATTCCTGAGTAAGAGTGCCTGACAATGCAATGTGTGCTTTTAAACCAGTCATTTTGAGTGTAATGCAGAACCGTGGCCCTCGAAAGCAAGCGGAGCTCATCTCTGGCATGAGAATTGAGTTTTATTTAGCTAGCTGCATCCACACAGCCTCTCTGCCCAGACACCAATTGAGAAAATCACATTTTCAATTTGTCTAGCCATTTGTGTCAGAGGCAATTCTGAAAAAAAAAAAAGCGGAGCCCTACAGGTGGTGTAAGCGGCTGTTCAGGACGTTGATGAATTTGGCTCAGCAGAGGTTTGTGTTTAATCTCAGGATTCTGTGACAGCCATGAGCGCTGGGCCTGTTAGGAACTTGCCGCATGGTTAATGACTTTAGCCTCAGTGTTGACGAGCAGCTGAATAAAACACTACATTTGACGTTCACTACAGGATGAGAAATGTTCCGAGCATTCAGGTGTCACTCACTAGAGCACTATACTGACGGAATTCATGAATTATATACATTACATTGCATATAGTGGGTGGCCCCTAAAAGTATTGATAGCTGAGTTGCACTAAATGTTTTAAATGTTATTGCATTAGACAACAATATATATATATATATATATATATATATATATATATATATATATATATATATATATATATATATATATATATATATATATATATATATATAAACCTTAAGAACAGACTTTCTGCAGTAAATGTTTCAATCTCTGAGCGATCAAATATTTCTGTAAAACCACTGCAGAATACTATATTTCACCAATATTCATAATTGCATTCATAATGATGCTAGTTCCATGTGTTTTGTATTACTACAAGAGAATCTGTTTCACAAAATGTGGCAAAAATATGACATTAAAGGGATACTCCACCCCAAAATGAAAATTTTGTCATTAATCACTTACCCCCATGTCGTTCCAAACCCATAAAAGTTTTGTTTGTCTTTGGAACACAATTTAAGACATTTTAGATGAAAACCGGGAGGCTTGTGACTGTCCCATAGACTGCCAAGTAAAATACACTGTCAAGGTCCAGAAAAGTATGAAAAACATTGTCAGAATAGTCCATCTGCCATCAGTGCCACCATTCTCCAAAATGGCGCTATGGTGATGCGGATAAATAAATTGAATAAAGTCATAATTTTTGTTTTATAGGCATACAAAAAGTATTCTCGTCGCTTCATAACGTTACGGTTGAATCACTGATGGCAGATGGACTATTCTGACGATGCTTTTCATACTTTCCTGGACCTTGACAGTATTTTATTTGGCAGTCTATGGGACAGTCACAAGCCTCCCGGTTTTCATCCAGAATATCTTAAATTGTGTTCCGAAGAGGAACGAAGCTTTTACAGGTGTGGAACAACATGCGGGTAAGTGATTAATGACAAAATGTTCATTTTGGGGTGGAGTATCCCTTTAAGAACAACAATAACCACAATAACCACAATAATAACAATAATAAGAAGAATATTTTGTATAGTGTTTATTACATAAAATATTTTTGTTAACTTTTTAAATTCTTAATCATAATAATGCTAATAATAGTAAAATAACATTTATTGTAAGTAAATTGCATAAAATTAAAATATATATATTTTCTTTTACTGTGGTAATCTAATAATCATTTAGCTATTATCATTCAAAAAGCAGAAACAAAACAATACTTTTGAAAAATGTTCTGTATATCAGTTAATTATGGAAGCTAAGTTCTGCCACAGAATACTCACATTTCACTGCTGGTTATATATGATTAATGTAATTGTGTATGTGACAAATAAAAATCTTGAATCTTGAGAATAATATAATAAAAAAAGTAACTGCAACTTTTTATCTCACAATCTAGAAAAGAGTTGCAAAGGGGCTGAAAATTTGATGATGACTTTCAAATTGCAAGAACAAAAAAAACAAAAAAAAACAATTGAGATAAAAAGTTGCTTCACCTTACTTTATTTTTATTGGCGGAAATAAACTACCATAGTTATTAGACATTTTATTTTTATCTTAATGAGACAAAAAAGACCAGCCATCTGAGGTACCATTTGTGCATTAGTTTTAAATATATTCATCCCTGTGGCTAAATTCATAAACATATTATTTTATCATGAAGTATCTGCAGTTCCCCTTTTCAGGACGTCATGTTTTTTCCAGCGTGTTTAATATTCCCTTTGACATATTTGGGTTCCTGAAGTTTTTTTCTCTCCCCAAATAAAATCTTTTCATGTTTAATGTCTGCAAACATTTTTGAGAGAAAATAGGCCATGTACAAGAAACAATTTGACTAAAGAGAGGTGAAGACACGTTAATGCAGGCTGTTATTATTCAAAAACCAACCCATTTTCATCACACAAAATGTGACATTAATGGTTTCTATGAGACACACAGCCGCAGGCATTCATTATTCACCGTAAATGCCATATAACAAATGTTAAACAATGCCTAAATTTAGTGCCATTACATTTTGAGGCTACTTAAAAATTAGCTAAATATTGCACATGCCTTGCAAGCAGGCTTTTGTTTCAATGTCCTATAGTCTACCAAACAAATAGCACATACCACTTATCTCCACCAACACAGACAGACATACTCCTAAAGACAAATGCACAAGATGTGCTGCACACAAATGAGCAGGGCTCTGCCCAGCAGTGAGGTTTTGTATTGTAAGTATGCCTCATATCAGTGTGGTTTCCAGCTTGGATGCCCCAGATCCTACAAACAACTGGGTATAAGATAGCTAATGTCTTAGCTTAGGCATGTACAGATTCGCCTGTCACCTCTTCATGTGTATAACCATATTCAGACTTCTGGACATACGGTTTCAAGTTTGACAGAGAAACACACACACACACACACACATATATTCATATGAAAGGCAATAGCATCATTTGTGGGATGGTAAACAAAGAACGGTTTAAGAAGCCACTGGTTTCTCGAGTCACTGAATTGTGGAAACAAGTTTACAGAAATCGCTACAAACGAGATGCCTCGGCTATGTGTTTCTGTAGTAAAAAACCCAGAGAACTAAAATCACCCAACAGGAGGAGAAGTAGACAGCTTAGCTGCCCTTAATGATGTCATAAGGGATGCCTAAGTTTATCATATTAATAATTAAGTTTAACGGGTCTGTGTGGTCACTATGGCATTCCTAAGGTATTCTGAGTTTATTACTGGCCCGGGTCAAAAGAGCTCACCCCATACAAAGATACTAAAATACTAAATATGAACTCAATATAGTGTGTTAATAAAGGATGCACCAAAATGAAATTTCTGGGCCAAAACCAAAAATTCTGAAAGCACTTGGCCGAAAACCACTGGTGCGCCACTTTCTTCTTTGTTCAAAAGCATCACGCATTCACCAAGAGACAGAAGCATTTCAACCAGTTCAAACGCCACACCTTGTATTTTTCATGTTGAGAAGTAAGGGATAACCTGTCATGCTATATTCAATTAATTATACTCAGGGCCGGCCCGTCGCATAGGCGAAATGCTAGGGGCACCGTCCATCCATAGGGGTGCCCAAATGAATTAGGGGTGCACTATATATATATATATATATATATATATATATATATATATATATATATATATATATATATATATATATATATATATATCGAAATTTAATCAATATCGCATTATAGCTTAATGCCATAGTCACATCATGAAGGTTGCGATTTAATATAAAAATACCAATGCGCAGCAGTTTTTAGAATGAAGCAGGTAATGGGTTTGAGTGCAGGCCATGACACTTCACTCTGAAACATGTAGCACATTTATTAATTTGCTGGCAAACCAATAAAATAAAAGCAATTTAAGATTCTGATTTAAGCAGAGATGTACCGATCGACCATCGGCCATGAATCTGAACCAGACGTTTTTTTTTGTTTTGTTTTTATTATTATTAGTTTATTTATTTTTATATATCAGACTCTGTAAACCCAAACAGGAGAAAATGAAGAGTTCAGATGCAAAAACCTCTAAGTCCCTTCTGAAATTTTCTTCTAAAATTTGCATTTTCTCCTACAGTACATTTATCTTCAGTTATTTCACTTTAATGGCATAGAAAATGACCTATACATTGCAATTAAAGTACAAATACTGAACCTAAACATAGGAGCCTTATAAAAAAGCTAATTTTAGAAGAAAATTTCAGACGGCACTTAGAGGCTTTTGCATCTGAACTCTTCAAATACATTAGCAGGCAGAGCAAGGTCACTTTTCACAATGCACAAAGTATGAATGTATCTCTGAGGGGAACTGACTGTCTTAAGAAAAAGTTTAGATGGCATTTTCCTTTCATCTTGGCTCAGTATAATGCATTGTCTTTACAGCTGTAATCAAGGAAACAATGCATCACTGCTGTTCCTTAAGCGCCACCTGCTGACAGAGAGTGAATTTGCATTCTCATTCAGCCCATCTGCTGTTTGGTATGTTTTGTGTAGTCTATTTCACAAAGCTAAAGTCAGACCATTCTGTTTTTGCTTCAGGTTTTGAAATTATACAGTCTACTTTAGATCAAAATATAGGCTAATAAAACAACTAACCATATTCTTCATGTAGTCATATTTTCATTTTTTCTTGTTTTTTGCTTTAATAATAATAATGTACCATAAACAAATGTTTAATATGTAGAGTTTTTTCCCCAAAACCATCCATTCTGTGTTTACACATTACAGCACATACTTGTTGCTCCTTGGAGAAAAAACTTGTCATCCAATAGCTGTTTCCTGGAGCTAACCAAATGCTCAGTAATGTATAACCTGTAGGGCCCTATTAAATCCTTTTTATTTTTTCCCAAATTCCATTTTATTTTTTTCCAAATTCTGTTTTTTCCATTTAAATTTTTCTCGATTCCGTTTTTTTTCTGTTTTATTTTTCTCGACTCCTTTTTAAGCATGTCTAATTAATTAAAATCATGAAACTTATACATTTTCACATCAACTTACATGTTTTGGGCCCTATGAAATGTTTTATTTTTTCTTCACCATATGTTTTATTGTTACCTAATTCTGTGTTTTAACATGACTAATTATTTAAATGCATAAAAACAACTTAATTTATTATTATTATTTCTTAAAATAGTCTTATGAATTTTTTTTTTTGTTTTGTTTTTTTCCTCAGAAATTCTGTTGTGCATTTAAATTTTTCTGGTTATCAGATGAAGGCATAAGACATTCATTTATCTTTTAATTATTGAAAATTAAGCAAACTTTATTTTTTGGTAAACAAAGGGGATTTACTATTAAAATTAAAACATAGAAAAAATGTTTGTTCCTTAAAAATAATGTTTGTTTCTTTTATTAGTAGGCTTTGTACATTCTGCTGAACAATAGTAATACATTTCTGGCAAATACTTGTCTTTAAATTAAACCGGACTTTTATTTTGACGGGTTGCCGTGAATACCTTTACAGTTCTGTGTATGTTATATGATGCTAGTTTTACTCAAATCAAAAAGTCATGAAGTGACTCTCAGAGCAGTTCTGGAGATGTTCTTCATGTGTTCACGTCCTTATTTAGAGAGACAGCAGACGCTGAAATCACAGCGAGTGTCAAGCAGGCTTCCATATGTGTGTAATAGACGAAACCGCGCTTCTGCGCCATTCATTAACGGAGACACGCAGAACATGCAGGATTCATATTTAAATCGACTTTTCCAGCTTCACATTTACAAATACTAGTCCATATTGCAATTTGATTTAAGTGTAATGACCTACTTTTGATTAATTCATTCAAAATTTGACAAATTCCGCGACATCCCGCGTTAAATTGTAAATTCTGTTTTTATGACTGGATTCCGCGATTCCGTCTGCATCACGGAAATCATAGGGCCCTAAATCTGTCCAGAGATCGGCTCAAGCATTCTCCCGGTGGGCTGCTCCATCTCACATCACATGTTTTTCATTCTGACACATAAAGGCAGTGATGTAATGGAGGCCAGAGCTGCTCTAATGCCACTGCAGCATTAGATGTAATTAAACCTTTCTAGTTCCTTACAGCACCCATCCGCTCATGACCCACGGGTCAAACGGAGTCTTATTCTGCACCCCTTCCAAGACACACTAAGGAGTTTGTTTTCTAAGTAGTTTCTGTCCATGTGGGTGCATTCAAGGAACTGGGACAAAAGTTCAGAGGTCTGCTGCTCAGGGAAATAGGGTAGGAAATCACTGAAAGGTTGCATTCCGAAAGTCAAGACTGGACTCTTCCTCTCTTTTTAAAACACGTTTGCATTTTTTTTAATCACATTTGCGTGACCTGTTGATTGCAAGTTTGAGCAAAATGTAACAGAACAAAACACAAGTCAATGTGAAACAGAATTTGCAACACATTTTACTTCATAAATGTGATGTTTTTTTTCTTAATATAACAGGATATTGAACTAGAAAAAAAAAGTTCAGGACATAAAAGTTACATGATTTTATCAAAAATTGATAGTATAATGACAAGTTGCTCCATGATGGAGACAGTAACTAATTGCATGTTTGCAATCACCCTTTCAGCATATCCCAAATTAACCAGCATAATTTTCACAAAAAAAAAAAAAAAAAAAAAAAAAAAAAAAAAAAAAAAAAAAAAAATCTGCTTCTGGAATGATTCTTCATTAACTTGATTTGATTTAAATAAATAAATAGTTGTCAAAGTGATTAAGTCAATTGGGTGTACTGACACTAAAATAAATATTTATTGAAAATAAAGATTTAATTCAATTATTTTTACAATTTTATTCTCAGGGAAGGCATTACATTTACCTTGAAGACAATGTAAATCACTTTGTAAAAAAAAATAAAAAACATGAAATTACTTACAACAGTACCCTAAATCACTAAATTTCTCTACTGGTTAACATGAAACAATGACCTGTGCACATAGGTGACATTATCCAAACGTCAAATCAACCTTTATTTCTATAACAGATCGTTTCAAATCAGTTGCACAGTAATAAACAGGAAAACAACAGAATCAAAGATGCAAACTTCATTAAACATTAGACAAATTCTGCTAACATTCAGCTCCAGTTAGTTCAATGTTGATTCAGATTTGGTTCAATAGCAACATAAAAGTTCATAAATGTGTAGCGTGAACCAGACAAATTAAAGATTCGATCGGGAGCCTGGTTGAAACATGAGCCGAATTCCACAGAAAGGCAGGATGTTGTAAATCAACTCCTAGCACCACAGTCTGATAACCAACCAACTCTTTCACAGAACAGCTTTCAACATTAACACCATTAGAACAATTATTGACAATTTCAATTCGAAGAAGAGATTGTCTAATTTGGGGCAAGTAATCGAAGAGATGGACAGTCTGACCCTCACATGTAAAGCCATGAGAGTAAACAAGATCGTTGGATTGACTTCCCCCCACCTAGCAAAACCAGACTGAAATTCCTAAGGAGACCTGTTAACCTCTCTGGTCTTCACAGGACATATCCTTACTCCCCAGAATGGCACAGAGAATGCCTTCCAATGCATATATGCACCAAAATGAACTCAAAAAAGACTTCTAAATGGATATCAGTCCATTGCTTAACTCCATATCATTTATGTAACCCACACATTTGATTTTAATGTTTCTAATCACTTATTGTGTATGTCTTTTTAAATAACTCTTGAATGGCTTAAAGGATCATATTCATGTTTAGTATGTGTGTGTTCGAATATTCTTGCTTGAAACGTTTCTGACCATCAGTTATTTGTCAAATGTATCATATTCTTGTTATAGGAATCATGTCCAAATTATACCCTGCAAGAGTGGGAAAATTCGGACCACGAGCTTGATAAGATAACATATGATTTATGAATGGGTGGGACAAACATCGGAACACCCCAAGAAAAGACAATATCTAATTGGTCAAGACAACATTTGAGGTGTGGCCAAAAGGCCAGTTTAAATACTCAGGACACCATCAAATTTTGCTTTTAGCTTTGAGCTTGCGTTTAGCTTTTGCTATCAGTCATGCCGGCTTTTAGCCTGCTTTTAGTCATGCTTTGTCATCACTTTTAGCGTTCTTTGAGCGCGGTTCCAGCGTGCTTCGGCCTGCACGCCTGCTGCTACTTAGCCACGATGAGAAGAAACACCACCTAGTCTCGTCAAACTTTAATTCTATTCTTTTACTTTAGTTTCTTTTCTTTTCCGTTTGAGAGTTTCGTGTTCTGAGTTAAGTTTTGTAACGCCGTGTCTCCGAGTCTGACCTCGCGTGCCCGTCTGAAACTTCAACCAGCCCACAACTCCGCATCGTCAGCCAACGCCCAACCACGGGCTTCCCAAGACGTCACTTCAACGACTACTGAACTTCCAGCCAATCAGCAACTTCGGGAAACCCCCTTTTTCAGCGACAACAAAGGGAACCCCGTTAAACAGGCAACGCAAGTAACCTCCAGACTCACATCTGTACTGGTGTTATCTAATATAATTTTAACCTCATTGAGGAACTCAGTGCGAGGGTTAATTAAGTGATTAATGGTTGTTCATGTCTATGCAATTTCACGTATTGCTGTAAACTTGGGATTTCACATTTTCATCCTCTTAAACTCATTCTTTCCTAACTTTCTATCTTCCTGCAACTTGTGTGAATGTGTGAGTGCGTGTGCTTATGTGTTAGATTAGTTTATATGTCTTAGATTTATCTAATAAAGCCTTATTTATATTGAAAAGAGAAGTATCTTGTGTTTTGTGCTTACAAGTTAATGTCTTAAACTGCCGATCTTGTTACTGTGCTAATTTATAGTGTTTTCACTATACTTTGGATATTAATATCCAGCGCAGATTTGATGTTAAACGGCTCGTTCAGTGAATCGCTGGCCGTTTCAGTGATCAGCCGTGAAACAGTGATTCTGTTCAAATTCCCTTTAAAATCTTAAATGATTCCCTTTGAGCTAAATTGACCTGTTTCCCTTACAAATGAAACAAGATAAATTCAGCTGTAAGCAGTTCTAAAGAAGACGGTGTCATTATTCAGCTCGAGTCAGTTCAGTGTTGATTCATGAGTGCTTTGCAGTAGAAATTGTCAAATAATTGAAGTTTGCATCATTGAATCTGTTGTTTTCCTGTTCATTACTGTGAAACTGCTCTGAAACAATCTGAACTGCATAAAGCACTAATAAATGACTTATGACTTTTGGATAACGTCAACCATATGTGCACTTCGTACATTAGTGTATAGTGCAATAGTGTACAAAAATGTTATAATAAAGCTCAACTGATTGAAGTTTTATTCACATCTGATCCTGTCAGTGCTGTCAAATCAATGATATTACTGAATAATAATTGTCTTTTAAATCCCAACTAAGCAAACCCATCAGGTGACAAAAATGGAGGGTAAAAGCAGTTGAGGAGAAAGCACTTCTCTGATTTTTTTCTAACTGATGAAAGATTACAAAGACAAACTTACAATTAGACCGGGAACTTGTATTAAGTAAGTAAACAAGGTCACTTTTGACTTCATGTTGACTTTAACTGTCAAGCCACTATTTCTTACACGTTTCATATTTAACCTTGCATAGTGATGACTACTGTCCCCTGTAGGAATATAACAGTCGGCGTCCCCCAAGCGTGTATATTTGAAACTGTAATCATCCGGCCATGTTCCCCCCTGCAATATCTCAAATAAGTCACATCATGGATACGCTCAGCATACTTAATTACAGAACTCTGTTCCCTGGCCCAGCAGAAGGCTCTCAAAAACTAATTGAGTCACGGTAAAAATTGGAGAGGTCCTGTATGAATAATTAATGAAGGCCAGAGCCTGATTTCTCACCATACGCTTGGCTTATTATCAATGCAGATGTGAGGCACAGCCATTTATCCTGAAACTGAGAAAAGATGAGCTCTTGAAAAGGTGTGAACGCCGTCGCCATCAGGATGGGTGTGCCTGTTAATATCCCACCCTGCAAAGCCCCAAAAACTCTACAATGTGTCTGAGCACAATTTACAACATTTTATTCTCAAGTCTACTCTTTCAGGTAAACAGCTCTCATAAAAACCACACAGAGCCCCATAGCAACACGCTGCGAACCACTCAAAGCCTTAGTAACCTCAGTAAATGGATGCGGCACTCATTGTTGAAGCTACTATTTACTATAGATAGAGAATATCATAAATCACCATCATCATCACCTTGTGTGGAATCCAGATGGTGGTACTGGCTTATTTCAGTGTGTCCAGGTGAGGCTTCTAGGGGTTTGGGGAGTAAAAATGTAATTTAGAGTATGAGAAATGAAATTGTTCAATGCTCCAGGGACATTTTGCAGCCAGTTGGACTTGATAGATTCTCCACATACACACATGCAAAAATCCACTCGCACACACTCACACACACACACACATGAAAACATGCAGACTGTTTAAAGGAACAGTCTACAAAGTTCAAAATAAAATACCTGACATTATTTTAGTCACTTCCAAACCTGTAAGCTCTTATTGTTTTTCATGCACTGTGAAAGGGAATTTTTACGCTCCACTTTTCATATAGTTACATTTCCATACACAGTTTAGAGTACAAATGTATTTATTTAAATTCTTTATATTAACTGTGAAAACAATTAAATGTAACCAATCAAAAGAAGTCTAAACAGGGTTAAAATATAGCTAGTTTTGAAACATTTCAGGAAATAATATTTAGGAAAAAAAAAAATTCACATTTATTGATACGGAACAGTTTATTGAAAATTTAGACAAACTATATACTGAGAATATGTATAATATAGTAAGAATATGGAGCTCATACTCGAGATTGGCCAAAACTGAGCAAAAATATGTAATTTGGTGCAGCTTTTATCTATATTTCCAAAAAGAGTTGACATAAAATGAATATAAATATGATGTCTTAGTAAGATTATATTTAAATGCTTAGGTTTATCATAAAAGCTCTGTTGTTTTAATTTAGCTTCATTCTAGTAAATGTTCACCTCGAAGTATTACAAACAACAGAAAGGTCTGTATAAAGTCTGTATATGATACATAAGTCTGGTTACTGTATTTTAAACATTTGGTTTTAGTACTATAGCATAAATCTCAATCTTACTCATTTCATTTATGACTGACAAATATGCATCAAATGTATGTTAAAAGTGTCACTTTATGTGCAATCAAAATAAATAAATTATTAGTGAATAAATCACTTACACTTCTGTCTGTTCCTCATTCAAATATGATTTCATGAAGACTTGATAAAGACCAATGTTATCTTTATTCAAATCAGGTGAACTTTGTTGAAGACTATTCAACTGCAAATGATAATTTCTTCATCATTTTACTGCATGCTTGTGGTGAGGTGCTGATTGCTAATTTTTTGCAGACAATGTCACAATGTCCCCTGACTTATTCCTATAATTAAGAACCAGTTTAAATGGGTTTGCCAAGGGGGAAAAGGTCCGAATTGGAGAATGAGCACAATTCGAGGAGGAGTCAAGACCTCAGTTAATCAAACTGCCATAATAAAAATCAAACTCAAATCCATCACCGATACAGTAGAAACATTTAACACAGGGCGACAGTGTGCTTATACAACATTATCATTGAAACTAATTGAAACTGCCAGTAGTGAGACTGCAATGACATAATGATATAATACATATTAACAATGCATTGTTATAATTCCATAGCTCAATTTATACATTTACTGAAAACTAATTATGAAGATGTCAGATACGAGCCTTTCAACTGGCACCATTTATACCTGCAGTGAATGAACAGAGTTCAGTGCTAATTAAAACACTGACAACCATAGCATTGTGTTACTAATTCTCAGACTAAATGCAAGTGTCATTTATTAAGAGAATTTTCTCATTTTTCTTGAACTAAAGGCATATATCATAAAAAAGGAGGATTTTAATTTTTCTATAATCTGTGCTGCTCATTTATATAGATGAACTGAAATTAGTAAACTGTTTTCATGTTATGACCAATATGAAAATGTAACACTATTTTGTTTCAATTAAAAATAAAGCACTTAAAAACTAAATCAATCATTTTAACTGCTACAAGTGAATTTAGGCATCACTACAGTATATTATAATGTACACTACCGTTCAAACGTTTGGGGTCAGTAAGAATTTTTACTGTTTTAGAAAAAGTCACTTATGCTCACCAAAGCTATATGCATTTGATTAAAAAAAATGCAGTAAAAACAGTAATATTGTGAAATATTATTACAATTTAAAAAGAACTGTTTTCTATTTGAATGTTTTAAATTATCATTCATTCCTGTGATGCAATGCTGATTTTTTTAGCATGATAACTCCAGTGTCACATGACACCTTCAGAAATTACTCTAATAAACAGATACATTTTTTTGTGTAAACATTTTTTTTTTTTTTCAGAAAGAACACAATTAATTAGAACTGTGAATCTTTTGTAACAAAATTCTTTACTGTCACATTTTATCTAAATTATTAATTTCTTTAACAAAAAAGTTTTATTGAACTTAAAATGTTGAGTGTACAGTACAAAAATTTATATTTGCTAAAGATTTAACAGGGTTATTAAATTATATATTGCATATTATATAATATTATACTGATACTAGTACAATTAAAACATAACAGCAATGAAATATTAATGGCAGAAAAAAAAACAAAGAACCAATATCTTGTGCATCTCTACATAATTCAAGAGATTAACTAATCACAAACAAGGTAATTTACATAACATTTTAAAGGTAGAGGTGCAAAAACTGCTTTTTTATTAAAAAGAGGCATTCACTATTAATTTGCATTAATCAGGGTAATCTACTCATCCTCCTTATCTCTTTCGATACAACAGTCACCAAGTCTAACTGTCAGTGTAAACTCCCTTTCAGAACCAAAAAAGAAGAAAATTTTCACTTTTTTTTGCAAGACAATAAAAGGCAAAAATATCACCTTTGACAGAGCAAACCAGCAGAGAATTACAACGGGGAAAAATAAAACAACACAATTTATCAGCATCCTAAAAGCAGTACACACAGATAAAATATGATTTGTTTTTCCACCATCACAGCACTGAGGAACTGCGAGTCTCAGATATCAACATGCTCCTCACGCAGCAGTACACCAGAATAGAAGAGCCGTATCCTACTGCAAAGCTCATACGGGATCAGGTGTTAACCCCTAGACGGTCTTTCTTCACACATGTTAGCTCAACGGCAGACTAGAGCAAATAACCATTTACAGACCCATACGGAGAGGCCAGTGAGCCTGTTGAGTCCTGAGCATCAGACTCTCAAAATTTGCAGACAAGAACAGCTCAGGTTCTTGTCGACAGGAGTACCATGGCAGAACAATTCTGATGTCAAGCATCGGCGACTGCAGACACAGAGTATCCACAAGATGGTAAAATTATCCATGAAGGGCTTTATATTCAGGTTTATCTCTCACAATTTAAAGGCAACATGAGGCTCCGTATAAGAGGAACACACACGCATGCTCAAGACAATAGAAGTGTCTTTACATTGCCACATCAAGAATCCTAAAGCAAAATGACATGTGGTACTCCTGTATTCTGCAATCAGCTATTTCCTTTAAACTTTGCTCTTATGCATATGTACAGGACATTCTCTAATTATTCCCTCTGAGGCCTATTAGTTCTTTGATGAAAATATGCCATTGAATAAAACCGTCCCAGTTCATCCCACAATTTTCTTTATTCCAATATACAGAGTATTACTAAGAATTTTGATTAAGATCTAAGTATAAGATTCAACAGTGAAGTCATCTATAAGGTTTAAGCCAGCTCTTTTATCAATTTTTTAAAGATGTTATGAACTATTTTAGCCATTTCTTTTTAGTGGATCCATCACGCACAGCCAGAACACTACAGTACATAATAGTAAGCAGTATCCAGAAGGCTCTGTTTTGTCATTGATAATCAACTGTGTGCTGATTATGCTAATAAATGTACATTTTCATTCAGTGCAAGTTTATTTAATTCGATTTTTCTTGGGCCACATACCAAGTAGGCCTTCAGGTACGGATGGAATCTGCAGACATTTTTCCTGTATTTTCTGCATTGATTTGCAAAAAATCTGACTAATTTATTTAAATATGGTTCTCCTCACAAATGACAAGTTTTGTACAAGTTTTCCAGTTGCATGTGTCACACACACACACAATAAAATAGTACCTGAAAACATCAGACAGATCAGATATCAGTGTATAAATTCAAAAAGGTAATATATGCCCTTGTACCCATTAATTTCTTTATTTAAAAAAAGAAAGAAAATATCTTACTGACCCAGTGACAAACAAGCTTTTGAAAGGTAAATTATAAAGAACAAATAGACCGCAATATGTTCATATCACATTTCCCCAACAAAATACAGATTCAGAAATATGAAAGACAATTTTTTTTTAATTAAAAAAAATATAATGTACACATATGTACATTACCAAAAACTTAATCAAGGAAGCACAGACAGAGCATGTGACAGTTCAATTAACTGTACAGTACAGTTTGGCTACTGTAGACTACAGTTGCCAGAGAAACTAATTAGCTACATTTCAAAGACGCTCACCAACTTAAACATACAAGAAAACCATCAACAAAAACAAGAAGTGACACAATGTTCAAGCTAGGCAAGTATACACTTCGATAAACCCACTGTCAGCATTAGATAAATGTGGAAAAAAAAAAAAAAAAACCTTACCTATTAATTTGGCGTGAAAATCCATCTGACCTGTTCAACATCTCCCGCGTTTTCTTAACGCACAGGTACAGGCCCAGATAGCGTACTTAAAAGACCACACCTATCACGCACAAATGCTGTAATTTGATTTGCGGATGAATCTGAACGTGGATTTCTATTCAATGACGTCAGAGGGGTGAAGCCAAACGCAATGTATTAAACAAGGAATTCTGATTCGATAAACTCTGCACTAACGAGGTATCCAAACATACAGAAACAAGAGTAGAAAGCATGTATATAATAATAGGTGAATAAAGATAAATTAAAATACAACGGAAACTTTTATTTTATATATACTGTGTGTGTATATATATATATATATATATATATATATATAGTTATTATTATTTTATTTTATTTTATTTACTTAAACACGATCTTTATTTTTTTTTTTTTTTAAATCTGCGTAATTTAAAGGCAGTTGTGGGGTAATTCATAACAGGGATTGGTCAACATCGCCCCTCAGAGTCCTCTACTGGCATCATCAAAAGGAAGGTTTCTGATTGGCCAGGTCTTCGTAACTGATATTTCTAGAATAATTTAGAGTATTTCATTGATAATGGTTATGAGAATATGAGAGGAATGTCATTAATTAGCATGAAAATAATGAAATGCAAAAACATATACTGTCCTAAAAAATGCTGCTTATGTAAAATAATTTCATTTTCATTTCTGTTGATTTGCAGGTAAAATATGACTTGGACATTGTCTTGGCGGGTTTAAGGAAGAATTTGTGCATTTAAAGTAAGATCTTGTGTCTCCCATTTGTCACTGATATGTGTTTGTTTCGGCTGAAACTCTTTGTAATTATGCACTTTGATGTCACTTTTCTTATTACCTTTGAGCTTTTGTCTTTTCCCCATTCCTGTTTATGCATGGCTCTGTAATCCATCCATTACAGGTCTCATTTTGTCGTCTGTTTCTTCCTTTGCCAGGCGTCCTCTCGAGAGCTTGGATTTGCTGCTTGGATTTGCATTCCCACCAGCTTCTGCACATGGGTCCTACCAAATGGGTTTGAAGTATTCCCACTTCTCTGCACTACACCGGACTTTGAGTTTGTTGTTTACTGCCACTATTTGTGAAGTAGAGGGAAGAGCTCTTCCTCTTCAACATACCATAGCCCTGGAACAATGGAAAAGGATCTAGTTCCTCTGATTTTCTATCAGTGCTTCTGCATGTGTCTCTGTGACCTGGCCTCCGGTTCACCTTGCATGGGATGGGATTAATACAGTGTGAATTCCTTCTTAGAAAAAATGTTTTCAAGGATCTTCCAGCTCATTTCCAATGCATGCAGATTACTTAGTAGGCAAAAGCTTCCCTCTGTATTTCACAAATGATTTACAAATGATTTTTTATGTCATTTATAAATGATTGTTTTTCTATCTTTCTTGCTTTTCTGTCCTATATTTGTGGCGCCTTCTCTTATTGATAGATGAAATAAATTCTTAATATGAGTCATAAGCTTTTGTCAGATTCTGTTACTCTTGTGCCACACAAGATATCAACACTGCAGAGACCTGTATGAAGCTCATTTTTATTCTTTACACTTAGTCAGTTGGCATTTTATTTATTTCCTTTTGAATGATTTCATTTCAAATTAATATTTCTTGTTTTCTTTGTTTTGTTTTTGGTCTTGCAATCCCTGGCCTATAGGAGTGAAGAATACATAAACAACATGGATATTGGTTTAATGTCTCAACATTTCCAAAACCATCAATTATTCTGCCATTTTCTGACTGAGAGTGTTGGGGAATATTACTTTTTATATTGTTAAATATGTGTTACATCAATTAAGTTCCTTCAAGCAGTGTGTAATTTTGAAATGTTATTTTCTAAAAAGTTTTTAAACAGCTAATAAAACTGTTTTATCTCAAAAGATCAAGGAAAATGCATTTTTCATAATATGGCTTGAGTCTGAAATAAATATAAAGCCTGGACCTCTGTTTATAAGATCACAACTTTCCTATGACTCCCTTTTCTGGCAAACACTTTAAGGGACTAAAACTCTCCTGACTTCTAACTTCTATTTGATACTAAGATAAAACTACAAAAAAAAAAAAAAAATCTCTATATGAGATTTGATCCCATATGAGAGAGTACTTTGTCCCTCAGATTCCTCCTGAGCTCTCTGATTTGATTTCTCGGGATGCTTTTGTTTCTGACATTCTGGAGAAATAAAGTGGCAGCTCAGGTGCTTTGGTGGAGAAACACCTGGCACTGAGAGAAAACAAACAGACACGATCAAATGGAAATGTTCCAATCAGACATATAAGAAGACACAAATTAGCCAAACACACTATAATAGTAGCTTTCACTTTCTCTGTTTTCCAATATTCTTCTACTAGGTTTCACTCTGTGGTGCTTTTGAATGTAGTAATATTCAAAATATATAAATATAAATATTATACATATATATATTCATAGACGAATGTAGTAAATTTGTTGCATTTATAAAATATATGCAGTTTATCTGTTTCTACTTTCTAGTCATGAAAGAATTCTGGGGGAAAAATGTATCAGAGTTTCTACTAAAAAAATAAAAAATAAATTAAGCAGCATAACTGTTTCAACATTGAATAATAATAAATATTTCTTGAGCAGCAAATCAGGATATATGATTTCAGAAGGATCATGTGATGCTGACTGGAGAAATGATGCTGAAAATTCAGCTTTGCCTCACAGGAATAAATTACATTTAAAAATGTATTCAAATAATAAAAAAACAGCTATTTTAAATTGTAATAATATTTCAGAATTGGTCAAACAAATGTAGCCATTGTGAACATAAAATAATAATAATAATAATAAAAATTAAACAGTAGTAGAAATATGACCTAGACATGTTTCCATGAAATTCACATTATAGTCTTACAATTTTTTTGTTCATTCTTAAATATTTCTTTGTCTATAATCGGTGTTGTTTTGCAGCTCAGATCTGAGCGTTTGCTAGGAGAAGACGGATTATGAGCATCATGGGGGCTTTTGATTACTATTTAGCCCCCAAACCATTCAAGATAACATTGATTTATGTGACTGGATAGAAAATATGTGTTTTCTATATCCTGCGGGAGAGAAATGAGAAGAGAAACGGGACCCTGTCGAGGATTAATAGGGAGTGCTATCATTTCTACACAAGTTTGCCCCAGTCTCCAATCTGGAATCTTACAGTGTGTGGAAAAAGCACCAGAAAAAGATGGATCCTCGCTGCCATTTAACAGCCTAAAGTTATAATAGCAGGCACCCATGATATCAAATTCCATCAGGGTTATTTATTTACAGTACTGTACGTAGGTTCAATAGCTCATGGTTGAAATCCTGGTGGTTTACTCAGCGTATAAATGAACATCCACCTGTCTAGTATGTGCCTTAGCACCAGGAAAGACATATATGAATAGTGCAAAAGTCATTTTACGCTGAACGCAGTAGGGTCTATTTAGTTTTTTCAGAGAATATTTTGTACAATGTTACCCATACCAGTACATCTTCCATGAAATATCATAGCATTGTGAAGACTGCATGATAAGACATTTGTGTCAATGGCAATCTTGCACAGAGGTTAGTGTTGGTCCTTTGATATTGATTTTTTATACCCCATGGATATTGGTGCTCTCTCATCAGATGCTGAAATGAGAGACACATTACAGATCCATACCAACTTTTTCCACTGGAGATCCATACTGAAGCTTTTGGTGGCTATATGAAGTTAAATAAAATTATAATAAATAAATGTGACTTTTTTAAATTATTTTTTTTATTTTTATTTTTTTGTCACAGTTAAAACCCTAGGATTAGTTCGCAAAAGTAGTTTTTTAACATAATTGAGAATATTTAATGAATGATTTGATTGACAGCAGTGGTTCTTGAGGCAAAGTTGCTCAGTGTGAGGAGATCTATCAAATGATATGAATATGGTGTGGATGTGTGAAACACCACATGATTAGGGGGGAGTAGTGGCCTAATGGTTAGAGTGTTGGACTTGCAATCCAAGGGTTGCGAGTTCAAGTCTTGGGCCAGCAGGAATTGTAGGTGGGGAGAGTGAATATACAGTGCTCTCTCCACCTTCAATACCACGACTGAGGTGCCCTTGAGCAAGGCACTGAACCCCCAGCTCTCCCCCCCGGGCACTGCAGCATAAACGGCTGCCCACTGCTCTGGGTGTGTGTTCACGGTGTGTGTGTGTGTTCACTGCTGTGTGTGTGCACTTTGGATGGGTTAAAAGCAGAGCACGAATTCTGAGTATGGGTCACCATACTTGGCTGTATGTCACGTCACTTTCACACTTTCACTTTGATTACAGATGCATAGAACTCATTAGCACCAATTAGTGGCTGATTTTGCTCAAAATATTTAATGCTCATTGAGTTTCGTTCCAATCGGCCTCTGTTAACCCTGTCTAATAGGTGCTCAAATTTCATTGGCCGATGGTGACCATATAATTGAGATACGCGAATGTCCTCATAGACACTTTTGGCACTTTGGAGAAAGACACTGCATACCAATTTTTAAGTTGATTGAACAAATGGTTGCATAGTTATATCTGTTTTTATGTTTTTTTGTTTGTTTGTTTTTTTGTTTTTACCTCTTATAGCGCCACCAAGTGACCAAGCTCTGCAATTTTTTTAATTTGACCAAAGATTGAGATCCTACATATGTGTACTGAGTTTGGTGTTTTAAAGTAATGGGTTCCATATATCACTTTTTGACTTTACTCAATGATATCATGGTCTGTTGCTTTCTCAGCTATTTTTCTGTTTATTTAAAGTAATTAATTGTTACATGAACAAGTACCACATACAAAGTAATTAAAATCTTGAATGCTTCTATACAGACTACTGCTGTGTTTAAAAACATACATATATATGCAGAGATAATATATATATATCTCAGCAACCCCATAGCAAAACCCTGGCAACTACCCATATTCTAGCATTAAGGTTGTGAATTGTCTATAGTTTTACATTTACATTTACATTTAGTCATTTTGCGGACAGAATGAGAAAATACCAAAGAAAAAAGGAGAGGAAGAGAAGTCAAGTCACCTTTACTTATATAGCAGTTTATACACTACAGATTGTGTTAAAGCAGCTTTAGAGTGTTAAACAGGAAAAATGTGTGCTGACAATCCAAGAGCACAATAGAAATCAGTCAGTTTATCAGTTAAAGTCTGTTCATCGTTGATTCAATGATGTCATCCTTCTCCTCTGGCCAGACAAAACCAGCATGGCGTGGTTTAATTCCAGGCTGCAACGCACGTCAGATTGAGCAGAGGACTCGTCTGGTTCTCGTGGTCTTGATGCCGATGGTGGATGAGGTCGTCACAGTATGTTTAATAGGGAGCCAGTGCAGGGTAAATATGGGATAATGTGGCCACACTTGCTTATTCTAGTAAGAACTCTAGCTGTTGCATTTTGAACCAGCTGGAGATTGTTCATTAAGCATGTAGAGCAACCACCCAATAAAGTATTACAATAATCTAACCTTGAGGTCATGAACGCATTGTAACCTATTGTGTGTTATGGAAGAAAGAAACACACGATGCAGGTCACCAACAATGAATGTATTAATGTTAAAGGAAGGTGCAACAAAACAAGTGAAAGTACAATGTGGTTTTTTCAGTATATACACACGAGTGCAGGGGCAGAGGAAACCCCAAATCAGAGTCTTAAAGGGATAAACACCCTGACCATTACAGCATGAATTAACTTTTCTGCATTTGACATTGAGAGCATAGGTTGTAATTTAGATATATTTTTGAGATGGAAAAATGCAGTTTTACAAATGCTAGAAACATGACTTTCAAAGGAAAGGTTGCTGTCAAATAGGACACTTACTGTACGTACAAAGAATTGACTGCACAGCCATCAGGAGTTAGACAGTGTTCTACATTATTACATGCAGAGGTTTTGGATGTTAACCTTGTGAATTCACTGAAATTAAAGTCCTTGGCTTTTCAGCTCTCAGTTTTTCCGTTTTCTTTTTTTTGCCTTTATTTTAGATAGGTACAAACACTAAACACCAACACCTTTTCTTCTTTTTCACATGTTATACAATACTATCTTATGACAGTTTTTCCATAGTGTATGACTAATACTTTTCTTAGAATGTAGCATATGAACTAACTACAAATACACTGCCTAAAACTATAGGCCTAATTGTTCAGAATGTATAGTTTTGTAGAATGTATATGTGTACCAGTTATTAAGGAAATACATAAAATAACAGTAATTGTTCAAAATTGTGTAACTATTACTTTTAGGTTTCAAAGAATGATGTAGTGTATATATTTGTGTGTGTGTGTGTGTGTGTGTGTGTGTGTGTGTGTGTGTGTGTGTGTGTGTGTGTGTGTGTGCATGTGTGCGTGTGTGCGTGTGTTTTTATATTACTTTTACAAATAAATATAAATGAACAATTTGAGTAATCGCATTGTTTATTCTATTGCGTCATGGTTACGTAATAACATCATTGCACAATGGAATCACAACATCATTTAGAAATGTTTAGCAACAAAACAAACTGCCTTTATGATTGCTGCATATATGACTGTTGTATGTAATTATTTTTAAATACATAATCCACATTATCCCTTACACAAACTGTATAAATTCAGAATTGATTTATTAAATTGTCTATAATATTACTTATAATTTTTTCAGTTGTGATTCAAATGTCCTGCAATGATTTCACAAAATATACTGTAAATACATACATAATTATCACTGTGATAGTTCAGCCAGACAAACACTTTTATAGTTCCACATTACTTGCTGTCTGTTCTGATGACTCACATTTTGTTCTGCACTTTCACTGTTCTGTACTTTAACTCTCCAAATATCAAAACTTCTCTTTAATGATAGGCATACCCACCTGTAGCTAAAATTGATCAATTGCTCGGAAAAGAGAGAAATCAAACAGCATAAAGGAAAAGGATACAGAGTCTGCAACTCTTTTTTGGATTGAAAGTATCACAGTGTACTAGAATTAGGAAACTGATAGCATCGTATATCTACAACCTGTGATCAGTAACAGGCAGGTTCTTTACAGAGATAAAGGGATTTTCACAAGATTTTTTTTTTTTTTTTTTTTTTTAATATGTCAGTTTTGCTTTGAGATCAGGATTAGTTATGGTCACTGCTGTGAGATGTGGCAACCTGTGATTGTGTGATTATACAAACAAATCTAATTCCTTTAATGAACTGACCATTATAATTAGAATATGAGTATTTAAAATTGTTTTATTATTATTATTTTAAATGTTATAAATATTTTGTATTTTCTTTTAATATGTGTTTAATGTGTGTGCCTATTGCTAGGAAAATTACACAAATCAATGTTTGTTTGCATTGCAAAATGTTGCATGCATTGCTTAAAATCAGCATCTTACCTCCATATTTGTGTCTTGTTTTCTAATAACAAAAACCTAATCCTTAAATCAAGATACATTTACTTGAGATGCAAAATGTGTTCATTTCTGAGAAACTGAACAAAATAAAGTTTGTTTGAAACAAGAACAAATATCTATCAAAGGGGAATGACAACTTGTTTTACCTTTGAATTAAGTAGATTTTTCTGAGCCCATCATAAACTCACTTCATTTTTATCAATTTCGCATTAAACAAGACTTTTTATTCTTTGTCTCTTTACATCTCAAGTAAACAGATATTGATCTAAGCATTTTTAGACATTTGCGCTGGAAATCAAGATAAAAACAGTGAGGAAGAACTTATTGATGTATTGTGTTCCCTGCTCGCTTAAATTTTATATGCTTTGTCTTAAAAAGGTCTTTAAAAGTTTTACATTTACCTTAATAAAACCGCAATAACCCTGATAAAATGAACAAAAAATAAAATTAATTTGTCCATTCACTTATCATTGGTTTTGGAAAAAGGAAAAAAGAAAAATAAATAGGAAAAATATAAAAATAATTTCAGGCGCTGTCTTGTAAATATGTAAAAACCGCACATGTACACTGCATTAGAAACAAGGTGACGAAGACCATTCTAGTTTTGTTGTTTAGTACATGTTGTTAGTTTGCAGACACTGTATTAAAGAGTTTGTAGGAGAGCAATAATTGATTTTAAGCCTCTTCTTCCGGTGTAGTTTGGTATTATGTTTATTCATTTGGAATACAGTACAATGTCACAGGTGGATACATACATTTGTGCACTCGGTAAACACACACTTCACAAGGGAGTGTAAGTCCCACTAATAAACATATAAACATATGCATTGCACACTGATTATCCACATTCAAAAATAGTTCATCCCAAACAGAAGTATATTCAGACCTGATAGGAATATCATAGAAATGTCATCACTGTAAACAATATTCTTCATGATCATTGAAAAAAAAAAAAAAAAAAAAAAACAGTATAAGGCAAAGTAAGAAATGTCACAGGACAACATTCAACACGCTCAACATCTCAAGTATGGAAACAGGCCGAAGCACGGCCAAATACTTGTTTACATAAATGAATGTGAGCAGAATTTGTGTGCGTCTCTTTAGAAAAACACAAAAATGTGGCTCACATCTCGAATAAAGCCTGTGTCATATATTGCCATATCTTTAACAAAAATAATGAATCTCTATGTGTATAGGTTCAGTCTTACAAACATAAACATCTTGAAAAGTTATGTAATTAAAAAAAAAAAAAAAAAAAAATCTGGCTATAATAAAAGTGACTTCAATGCGAAGAATTACTAAAAATCTTGGATAGTAAAGTGCTCTACAGATAATAAACTACTGGTCTGATTAATGAGAAAACCATCCTCTTTTGAACAAACCAAAATTCTCATTAAAATCCACAGTTATATGTTCTTAGCACTTGTCAACCCACATTTCCTATTTGTTTTCATGTATTGCTTAAATATATACTCCATATTCCCTCCTCAGGAAAGATGATGCAAACAGCAAACCTCATAAAAAATTTATATATTTTTTTTTCCAGATACCCTTTTTCATGATTCCAAGTAGACATGAAATACTTATATGTATATAATATAATATATAAACTGTAATATATGGTTTAATATTTAATGTACATTATAATGAACCATATATTTTGAATGTTTAAGTTCCTATTAAAAATGGAACATAATATACATATACAGGTGTCCCCCAGTAACGAGTGTAATGATGCTTAAGATGAAGCTTTTAGTCAAAATATATGTCCTGTCGGCATTGAACAAGGCAACTTCAACAAGGCATGACTTTGCATTTCATTTGTCTTGGGTCTTTTGCCAGCGTATTCAAGAGATAAGTAAATAAATCTTTACTGCACAGCAAAAATGGTCAGGTAACCTGAAAATTTTGCTTCATGTGGTAAACACCTTAAATTAACTGGTTTTATTAATGTCAAAAATGTAGATTAATTAAAAAATAAATTAAGCAAATAAAGTAATTTAGTAACCTTAAATTGACTGTTTTTATTCATGTAAAAAACTATGAAACTATATGAATTAAATTATTTAAAACCTTAAGTGAACTGGTTTTATTCAGGGTCAACATTTTAATTTATGATAAACTAAATAATTTTAAACCTTAAATTAACTGATTTTATTTATGGTCAAAAATTTTGAATAATAATTAAATTCATTTTAAATCATAAATTAACTGGTAACATTAATTAAGTAGCTTAAAGGGGTCATATAATGCTGCTAAAAAGAAACATTATTTTGTGTATTTGGTGTAATGCAATGTGTTTATGCGGTTTGAGGTTCAAAAAACAAATTATTTTCTATATAATGTACAAAAACGAGTCGATTTTTACAAAGCTCATCGTTCTGAAAAAGCAAGGTGTGATCTAATTGGCCAGCTATCCAGTGCGTTGTGATTGGCCGAATGCCTCAAGTGTGTGACGGAAATGTTACACCCCTTAACATACTATGCCGTCTCCCAGGCCAGCAGCACGAGACTTAGTCCAGCTGCTCTGCTCATGCACATCCCGTCATCGGTTCTCTTTTAGCAGTTCAGTCAATGTACTTTTAGGAGTAACTGAATATTGGTTTATTTGGCATCAGAGGGAGTGTAAGGCACGTTTATAAACCGAATTTGTAATTTGTGGATTAGTGTGTACTGGAGACGCGAACTGTTTCAAACGATTCAGTTCTATTTGGTGAACTGGTTCGACCGGTTCACGAAGAAGATCCGGTTAAATAGAAAGATTCGTTCGCAATCCAGACATCACTAGATGAGACAAAACCAATAAAACCCATTACAAACAAAGCATTTGTTGCATCCAGTGGGGACATAATTACTGATTATAATGACTTATACTGTCTTTTTACGTGTTGCATATCGCGCTGCGTTAAAAACCATGTCTGCATTTGTGATCGGAGAAACAACAAGCGCTACTCTACACTGCTTAAAACTCACACTTAAATTATCATTGGCAAATTATTTAAATATAAAAAAAACGAACTTACAGACTGTGAGTCAGAAGCACCAGACTGTCCTTGCAAAGTTTGAACTGCCCAACTTTATAGAAACAGCCGTTGTGCCACAGACACATTGCAGGCTACTAGTTCAGGAAACAGTCCTCATCCTTCATAAAATGCGCTGCACACATCTGAAAATTTGGGTTGAACTGTTCTGGAACAGTGTTGAAATACAACTACTGATTTCTAGTCGTGCCCTCTTTTGGAAGGCCAAACAAAGTAGTTTAGCTTTCACAACGAAACACACAGCAACTCCACAACATGGCAGCAGCGGCAAGAGAGAGAATAAAAGTTACACCTTCTTTCTTTTGTGGAATATTTGGGCAGTGTTATGCAAATTTTCCCACATAGTGACGTAGAGATGTGGGGACGAATGAGAATGAGCTGCTTTGGGGTGGGGGAGGGGGTTGACTCTTAACTTTTATAAAGAATATATCTTTGGGTTTGAGACTTAAGTCTTTGCAACCTTACAGATCTTCTTTATGCACCAAGAGCTTGTAACACTCCAAAGAGAAAGGAAAAATTGAAATCGCATCATATGACCCCTTTAATTCATGGTCAAAATTTTACTTTAATTTAATAATAAATGAAATCTTAAATCTTACATTAACTGTTATTTATTAATGGTCAAATTTTTTAACTAACTGGTTTTAGGTCAAAGAAAAGTGATTTAATTTAAGATAAAACCATTTTTTTTTTTTTTTTGTATTGAATCTATTAAATTTTATTGTAATAGGTTACACCAACAGAATAATTTTTAAGGGTTAGAGCAAGTAGAAATGGATCCTTAATGAAAGTTGCCACTTTTACAGTGATACACCAAAAACTAAGCATGCAACACTGTTCTACTTTTCTTGTATTTCTCTTTTATTAATAAGCAGCTATTGTGAATAATTAATTATGTTGGATATGATTTAACTCTGGGGCAGACGGGGTTACCAGCCAATCCGGTAATGATATAATAAGAATTTTCTCATCAGGTTCTTCGATTCTGGATGAGTTTTGAATAATAGCTATTCTCTGGTTAAAGATAATTTGCTATTTCAAGTGATAATATTTTGTCTGTGGCTCAGGAACATTATTAGCTTTCCCATTTCTAATAATGAATAAGGAATCATGCCTGTATAATGGGGGAAACCTGTACATTGTTGTCCTGTGACTCCTCTTTGACTATCACTCGATCATAGTGCTTGTGTGTGCGTTGAGACGGGTGTTTCTATTCGTTGCATATTTCATTTATACCTGCACATCCAAATATAAGAGTTTCATGATGCTGTAACTAACAGCTAAATCAATTCAGGCCCTGGGCAGAGTTGAAAACTAATGTTATACCCTGGAAAATGCCCTTCAACAGAATGACACACTTACAGCTGATACATATTCAAACCCTGACATTCATATTTGAAACATTATTCACACCTTAGATACTCGTTTTGCTATCATCACCTGCACACAAACTGCTATGTTTCCCAGGAAAACACTGAACAGTGTCACAAATGGAACATTCATATGGACATATGAACCATATATTTTGAAACAGAAGTGAAACACTGACATACCACAGTGTTTGCTCTCAGGTTATATTAATACACATATTCCTTACATTGCGAACAAATAAAGACATCATGATCATCCATTTAGGTTTGGCAATAAGCTTAAATGGACATCGATTTGGTTCAAAGACAACCATTAAATCATTTCCTGATATGTCAGAAATCAAATACTCCTTTTATAATGTGTCTTAATGTAATCATTTGGTATTATTTCATGCCAGTCATGTCATTTCAATTCAAAAGCTCCTAATTATCAACTCTATGTGATAGCAGTGCACATGTTCACATATTTGCACTGCCAAGCATTGTTGATCATTCAAATGGTAAGCCTGAAAATGCATAGTGTATTTCAGGTGAAAAGAAAATCATTTTGATCCACGTACTGTAAAACACTTAAAGGAATAGTTCGCCCAAAAACAAAATTTGCAGAAAATTTGCTCACCCTCATGTTGAGGAGTTTGTTACTTCATCAGAACAGATTTGGATAAATGTATCATTATACCACTTGTCCAAACAATAATCCATTAGTAATCCACACCACTCACACCAATCAATTGATGGACTGGAGTCATATGGATTTCTTTTGGATTATGGTGATATTTTTCTCAACTGTATGGACTCTCATTTTGATGGCACCCATTCACTGCAGAGGATCCATTAGTGAGCAAGTGACGTAATGCTAAATTAACTCATATGCATCTTGGATGGCCTGAAGGTTATTTTCATATTTGGGTGATCTTTTCCTTTAATACTGTACAGGTATGTCACTAGTGGTATAGACGGTTTCAACGGCAACAACATAAACAAATATTACTGCACTTGCATGCTTTTGTGGCCCTAACTTAACTTCCGGTAGACTTCCAAACAGAATCAATAACAACAGCTAAGTAGTCCCTCTAGAGTAGATTATTTTTGATAACAAGAAAAATTTGTTTTTCTGCGTAAATCAGACTTACTGAAAATGCAAATTCATTCTCTGCCAGCAGGAGGTGCTTTAAAGTGGGAGAAATAGAGGTTTCCCCAGTAACTGCTGTACACAAAGCAGCGCCATACGTGCGCCCAATGAAACCGTCTATAGTATCACTTTTAGGATGTTCATGCCACTTTTGGCCATATGGAGTACTACTACAATCATTTCAGGCATGTGCAATTGGTAAAAACCAACAATAGTTACTGGACAAACACAAGACTAACATTGCATGACATGAGCATGCCCTAAACAGCCCTTATTCTCATGCAAGGGGATCAGTATACTGGATGTGAAAGATGTCACAGACGGCCTCTGCTGCATATCCAACTCTTCATACATGTGAGACGGGTCTTTCATTGGAAATTTGTTTTGGGATCTAATATATAGATGAATGGATGCACAGCTGAGCTCTACTGGTACATCCAGGCTATTGTAAATCCATGCATCATCATGCATTGAAGAGTAGGATCCTCGGTTGTAGATATACATGCGGCTAAATTCACCCAAAACATACTGAGAGCGGTTGAAGGGGAAACTTTTAAGAGTCCGTTACAGAATAAACTTCTTCTTCCTCCCTTTTCATGTACTTTTTATCATACCTTTTTGGGTAAGACACAGTATGTGTGCGTTTATATATCTGTGTGCATCACTTTGCTGTCAAATATGAAAAATTCTGTCCAGTGGTAGCTGTAGCTTGTCTCAAAAATATTTCAGTCACCACATTTGGATTTCATCTAAATAAAATGAACTTTTAAGCTGCTCCAGTTTGTGTGTGCATTTTTTTTTTTTTTTTTGCCATTTTTGTCACTGTCATATGTTATATTGAATTGAATCAACGTTGTGATCGGTCCATTCGGTTACTTCATGCCACTGCGAAGCACCTGATTGGCTGCGATAAGCATGACACTGATGATGAAAGCGATCGCGAAGGCGCAGATCAGACTCTTCCGTACGCATGTTTGCTTCACCTGCTGGGTTGGACTCTCCGCTGAAGAAGCAGAGGGAAATGAATCAGAAGATCGGGAGAAATAAAGTGTTAAGACAAGGTTTGGAGGTGATTAAATGAAATGAAATGAAAAATGTGGGAAAATGTGACCAAAAGAGTTTTTGAAAGATAGTATACATTCCTGGATGCTTAGCCAAAAAAAGTTTATAAATATGTAAGATTGCAAGAAGTCACATCTCCTTTCCAAAACCTAGTGAGATGCATGCTTTGGCAATCTTTTTAGGCAGCATAGGGAAATTCCAAACGTATTATGCCGCCTTCTAAGATACCTTGTTTTGGACTAAATTAAAGGAGGCATTACAAATACAGCATCCTTCACAGATAAGACAATCTCAGATGTATTATCAATAATGAAAACAGCTGTTCTGCTTAACATTTTGTGGAAAATACTTTTTTCAAGATCTATGATAAATAGAAAGTTCAAAAGAACAGTGTTTATTTCGAAATAGAAATCTTTAGTAACATTATAAATGTCTTTACTGTCACTTTTGGTTAATTGAATGCATCCTTGCTGAATAAAAATATTTATAAAAAAAAAAAAAAAATACTGACCCCAAACATTTGAACGGTAGTGTATGCCTAGATCAAGATATGACAACGACGACGACGACGACTTTCATACCTTTTATAGACATTGACACTGTTATTTATTTGGCAGTCTATGGGACAGTCACAGGCCTCCCGGTTTTCATCCAAAATATCTTAAATTGTGTTCCGAAGACGAACAAAGCTTTTACAGGTTTGGAACGACATGGGGGTAAGTGATTAATTAAAAAAAATTCATTTTGGGGAGGAGTATGCCTTTAAGATTTTTGTGTGGGTCTTCATGCACCAAATTCTAATGTATCCCCTCTATACACCTTATACAATTAAACAAGATGATGAAATGAGTTGTGCCTTAAGAAAGAAAAAACATTCTTACTGTCAATGTCAACCTGGCAGTCCTCAGGATTTTCGATGTGATTCTCCTCTGTCATGATGATATTCTCAATGTCCTTCATAGTCAGGTGGTCACAGAAGGTGTCGTATAAGAGTCTCTTCAGCTCTTCCACAGTCAGCTTCTGCATATCACACTAAAAACAGAGACAAAACAGTAGGATTTCATGCTGAAATTCTCTGATGTTTAATTACTCTAAATGCATTACATTTATGCATTCAGTAGATGTTTTTATCCAAAGCATTAAAGGTATACATTTTTACTAGGGCTGTCAAATGATTAATCACGATTAATCACATCCAAAATAAAAGTTTTGTTTACATAATATATGTATGTGTACAGGGTATATTTATTATGTATATATAAATACACACACATAAATTATATATTTAGAAAATATTTACATGTATATACATTTATATATTTATATTCTTATATTTTATATTATATATAAATATATTTAATATATAAACATAACATATTCTTCTTAAATATATACATGCATGTGTGTGTATTTATATATACATAATAAATATACACAGTATGCACACATATATTATGTAAACAAAACTTTTATTTTGGATGTGATTAATCGTGATTAATCATTTGACAGCCCTAATTTTTACCAGTTCAGTCAGGACCACTCTGTTTGATTAAGATTATTGAAGAGGTCCTGAACATTACTTTGCTCTGAAGGGTTCAGATTCTGAGCTGTCCATAAGCAAGGTTTGAACCCCCCCTGAAGCCTAAGCAATTTCAAGAATGTTTTATAAGCAGCAATTATATAATCCATGCAGAGTAATACAGCCCTGCAAATGAAACTGGACAGATTGAGCAATGGTGAGCTAGATAGATGATATATCTCCGTGGAGAAGCAGTTACATGTAAATGTATCTGTGTAAGGAGGAACTGGGGATGGAGGATGGGTAAGCGCATGTCGGTGAGTATGGATGAACTTATTTATCTTGTTAATTAATAGTGGGAGGAGTTATGATCAGCTGAGTGTCAGCTGATGGCTGGCTGTCACGCCGTGGTCTACCTGAACTACGCTTGAGCTCCATTCAGTCGCTCAAACTACATTTCATGCATTCATGCAACTTGATCAAACCTTATTCACAGTTAAAATTAAACAACATATGCAACCCATTTTATTTCTAGAATGTCTTATATTTCATGATTTGTCCTTTAGAAATGAAATGGATTATTAAAAGTGGACTGAAGGACAGATGAGGAGTCATCTTCCCAGAAAGTTTTGTTTTGCATACATTTTGATTACAAAGACAAGCATCTTTCCTTTCCTTTCGTAAAAAAAGTAGATGAGGTTGATTTTCAGTGCACAAACTGTATATTCATAGCTCTGAACTCATAATTACACAGAGAGACATTTAAGAGGGAGACCCCCGTAGCTATTTGGGGTCAAACGCGCTGCTACAAAATGCACCAGCAGCGAGCTGTGATTAGAGAAGCAAACCCTTTGGGGGAATCACCATATGGCCCGTACAAATGATATTCTGCTCTTCTCACTCGGAGACATGCAGCGGAAGGGTCTGTTACGAAATCTATTAATAAATCTTGCTTAAAGTCTCATAGCAATATATCTGTACTGAAATGTATTCCAGATATGCAAATTTGGCTCATGTTTAAAGGATAGGAGGCCCGTTATATGAATCAATTCCCATAAGGTGATTCATGTCTGTTTGTTGGATTTCATAGAGAGCATTGTAAGTGTATCTAATCTGGTTTCTGTGTGTGACAGGGACAGACGGAAGCAGCAGACTTTGTGCCTGTTGTCACTTGGAATAAGACAGGAGTGGCTAATAATCACCTTCCAGAACACAGAGTCAAAATTGGTTCCGTTGAACTTGTCAGGCATCCCGGCAGCTGAGAGTTTGGGCCCCAGGAGAGTAACAAATTCCTCAAAATCCACCTGGCCGTCTCCTAAAAAACAGAGCGTGAAGTATCAGATGCATTCTAGCATCACATCAAGTGACAAAATCTTGCTATGAAGACCTAAACTGAGAATGCCTGCAATGTTTTGCATTAAGGTTTCAACGTGATGTGTAATTTGAATTTAATAAAGAATTTAAATGAGATGAAAATAAATCAGATTTCTGCAGTCTTTTAATAATATGAATTACCCATAAACGTTATCGAAAGCCATCAAATACAGTTTGTGAAAAGCTAATAATTAATTTAATCCTAAAAATGAAAAATTACAATGAATAAACAATTTTTAAAAAATCTAAATGAAACACTTACTAAAGTGTATTAAGTAAATACTGTACTTTAGGTCAAAGGGGTTTGACAGAGAAAAAAAGTTTGAGAATCCTGGAAATAGAGTATTTCTAGAAACATTAGATCAATAATCAGTACCATCAGTAGAATTTTTTATTATTTTTTTTTTGCAATTCATATTCAACAGTCATTGTTTATTATTTGTGAACTGCAATTCAATAAATTCATTTTCCTGTGACACTCACAGTCTGACATCCCGGCCAATTCACATTCAAACTCATTAATTAAGATGAAGCAAATTTTTAAACTGAAGTTGGCTAACTAATGCTTTGTTGGATTAGATTGATTAGTTTATCTTTTTTTCTTTCCCTTTCTCTCTTTTTTTTAGCTTCTATATTTTTAGTGTCAGATTGAGTGTATCTTCATGGAGTGGGTTTTATCGAGCTGAAGACTGTCTCTGAGACGTTCTTTAAAACAGCGCCGCTACAGCCATCAAAGCACCGCTTTCGCCTTCGATTCATTTCCAGACAATTACTGTCAAACTTCAAAACGCCTACTGTGAACAGTGTTCTCATTATTAGCAAATGCATAATCCCTATGTCTCCATGCATTGTGAGGAATATGATAGTTTGGAGCAATAAAAGGTTAAAGATATTTAGCTTCTTTATTTGTTGAATATCTGTCAGTTGCACTTGGCATTCCTACAGCGCCACGAAATGCATCTGATTGGTGTCTGGTGGGCTTCCTTAAAGGGATAGTTCACCCTAAAACTGAAAATTGAAAATATTTACTCACCCTTATATTGTTTCAAACTTTTATCTTCCGCAGAACACAAAAGACAATATTTTGAAATAAAAACTTGGAGAGATCTCTTCTTTTCTGTTCCTCAGAATACAAGTTTGGGATGACACAAGCAAATGAGCACATATTCACTTAATATTAACATTTTTGGATGAACTGTCTCTTACTATAAATAAAAAAAAAATTAAAAAGTGTAAACATGCTACAGTAAAAACCTGTAATTGGTTAATGCTATGTTATCTCACCATATATATTTTAAAAACTGTAACATTATGTTTTACAGTAAAATACTGTTAAATTTAGCTTTTGAAAGTTAAAAAGAACAAGTCATCTTATAATTAACAGTGAAAAATCACATATTGTCATACACAGAAATCCCATTTGATGTTTTTTCACTGAAGAAATTGATTTATAATGTTGCTTTTTCATTAACACCCGTGTTTTTATGGTTGTTGTCTGTTTATCATAAAAATACAAAAAGTATTTTAGTACTTTCCCTTCCAGCATAAAAAACAAAAAAGTTGCCAGCCATGGCCAACATTTTCTTTTAGCTTCATGCATTATTATTATTTATTTTTTTTTTTAAATCAATACTTGACTGTTGGTAAGTTTCATTTGAAAATGCAGCATTTTGAACAAAAAGCTGAGAAAACTGATGTACAAGTCTACATCTGGATCGGATTCAAAACGATGATCTTATATGATGTTTAATGCTTGATGATAGCGTTATTTTACATATGCATCTGCTTACATACTGACCACTTGTTTCTGCTTTTTCTTTGCCGTTTTTTTTTATCAAGACATTCACTTAAGCTGGAAAATTCTGTCAATGGTGGGGAAAGATTTAATTTTTTTTTTTTTTTTTTTTTGTAAATTTAGGTTCAATCCATTAAAGCTAAAATGTTGTTACAGTACTTTGCACATTCTGGCTGCTGTTTGTTTGTTTTTTTCCCAGCACATCAGCGTCCCATGCTGAGGGTGAGTACTTTAGCTAGCTATTCTGGTCTTTTCAGCATGGTACTCCATTCACAGTCTTGTGTATGTGTCTCCTCACCATCCATATCGAGTCTTTGAATGATGACCTCCAGCTCGACCTCATTGGGCATGTACCCTAGAGAACGCATGGCCATGCCGAGCTCCTGCTTTGAGATGAAGCCATTCCCATCTCGATCAAACACCTTAAACGCCTCCCGGATTTCTGAGGAAGACAGCCACACACAGATCTGAGACAGTGTTTTATATGTCCAATATTAAAACTATTACTCTACATCTTTGTTATAAGAGACAGATATTAAAATCATCACACCCAAGTGACTCAAAGAAAAGGGATGATTGCAGTATATTGATTTTTTACACAATAATTCACTTTCAACTTCAACAGAGCGCAGTCCTTCTTGGCTTGATTGATTTAAAACAAAGGAACAGGCTGATTTCTGTTGCATTCGAACAGGCTTGTTAAAAGACGTTAAAATGCCGCAATACATACGGTTGGTTGAGCCAACTTGTTTCACCGTATATGTGTTATACATCATCATTAAGTCATTTGCAATTTTCCACTTGTCACACCATGATGCCATATTCATAATTATGAAATATGAGCCACTCTGGCTGCAAGATATTACTATAAATCCAGATAATATATTCAATACGGAGTGTGAACAGGAGTATTCGCTACTGTGCTTTGCTCACTGTGCTGTAGGTTTGATAAATGGCTATTTGGACATGGGGTCCAAACAAAAACAGCATATTAAATCTATCGCTCCCCTGAGTGAAGGAAATTAGGGAGGAAATATGAGAAAAATAGAAGAAATGATGGTACTGCGGTCCAAATAAGCCAACAGCAACATATGGTGAAAGCAACTTTACTCTGCATTACAGTGGAAGTCAGCAGATTTCAAACGGAAGCGAAGTCTGGGCTCTAATTTGCTCATTTCAAAGCAAAACAATTTAGCTGCAAGCAACACATTTGGAGGCCGAAAAAAAAAAAGAAATATTTAAAAAAAAATAATAATAAGATGGTTCTAGGATGCCTTATCAGCGAGACGAGAGAAAACTCAAACTGAATATTCAGAGTCATTAGCATTTGATTGTAATGATTATTAACATTCTCATTAGGCAGTCGTGGCCTAATGGTTAGAGAGTCGGACTTGTAACACAATAGTCACAGGATTGAATCTCTGCACAGGCAGGGATTGTAAGTGGGGGAGTGAATGACCAGCACAAAATGCAGACCACAAATTCCCAGTATGGGACACCATACTAGGCTACACTTCACTTATTCAAGAATCTCAACAAGTACTGTAAAATCATAAGTGTATGAAACACATTAACAACCAGAGGTAGGAATTAGTTCCAATAATGGCTATTTTAGTCATTTTTAAGAAAATAAATCAATGCAATTGAATTGTCAAATGATGAGATAGTTTTGATAAGAAATACATATAAAATAAAATATGTTTAAATAGACTTTTAATGGCGTTTAGATGTTTCACAGATGCAATCCAATAAAAGCCCTTAAGCATATACAGGTGCATCTCAATAAATTAGAATGTCGTGGAAAAGTTCATTTATTTCAGTAATTTAACTCAAATTGTGAAACTCATGTATTAAATAAATTAAATGCACACAGACTGAAGTAGTTTAAGTCTTTGGTTGTTTTAATTGTGATGATTTTGACTCACATTTAACAAAAACCCACAAATTCACTATCTCAACAAATTAGAATATGGTGATTAGAATAAGCCAATCAATTTATCAACTCAAAACACCTGCAAAGGTTTCCTGAGCCTTCAAAATGGTCTCTCAGTTTGGTTCACTAGGCTACACAATCATGGGGAAGACTGCTGATCTGACAGTTCAGACACCCTTCACAAGGAGGGTAAGCCACAAACATTCATTGCAAAATAAGCTGGCTGTTCACAGAGTGCTGTATCCAAGCATTTTAACAGAAAGTTAAGAGAAAGGAAAAAGTGTGGAAGAAAAAGATGCACAACCAACCGAGAGAACCGCAGCCTTATGAGGATTGTCAAGCAAAATCGATTCAAGAATTTGAGTGAACTTCACAAGGAATGGACTGAGGCTGGGGTCAAGGCATCAAGAGCCACCACACACAGACGTGTCAAGGAATTTGGCTACAGTTGTCGTATTCCTCTTGTTAAGCCACTCCTGAACCACAGACAACGTCAGAGGTGTCTTACCTGGGCTAAGGAGAAGAAGAACTGGACTGTTGCCCAGTGGTCCAAAGTCCTCTTTTCAGATGAGAGCAAGTTTTGTATTTAATTTGGAAACCAAGGTCCTAGAGTCTGGAGGAAGGGTGGAGAAGCTCATAGCCAAAGTTGCTTGAAGTCCAGTGTTAAGTTTCCACAGTCTGTGATGATTTGGGGTGCAATGTCATCTGCTGGTGTTGGTCCATTGTGTTTTTTGAAAACCAAAGCCACTGCACCCGTTTACCAAGAAATGTTGGAGCACTTCATGCTTCCTTCTGCTGACCAGCTTTTTGAAGATGCTGATTTCATTTTCCAGCAGGATTTGGCACCTGCCCACACTGCCAAAAGCACCAAAAGTTGGTTAAATGACCATTGTGTTGGTGTGCTTGACTGGCCAGCAAACTCACCAGACCTGAACCCCATTGAGAATCTATGGGGTATTGTCAAGAGAAAATGACAAAAAATGCAGATGAGCTGAAGGCCACTGTCAAAGAAACCTGGGCTTCCATACCACCTCAGCAGTGCCACAAACTGATCACCTCCATGCCACGCTGAATTGAGACGGTGATTAAAGCAAAAGGAGCCCCTACCAAGTATTGAGTACATGTACAGTAAATTAACATATTTTCTAGAAGGCCAATAATTCACTAAAAAGTTTTTTTTTGGTCTTATGAAGTAATACGTGAGTTTCACAATTTGAGTTGAATTACTGAAATAAATGAACTTTTCCACAACATTCTAATTTATTGAGATGCACCTGTATTTCAACAATACTAAACAAACACATGTTAACTACATGACTAACTAATTTGAACAACCAGTAACTGGCTCAAAGATGAAAAGGGGGTTTCAAGCATAAAAACAATAAAAGTTTAATACAGCTTAAATTTTATTTGTATATTATAATGTATTATTTATTTATTTATTTTTTTTTCTGAGCAAAAATAATGACTATCATAGATTTTTACCATGATTTACAGAAGACATCCACTAACATGTCATTCACTGTAACCATTCAAATAACAAAAGAGCTTGTGAGGCATATTCAGGACCAGAGTCATTAAACGATGGAACATTATTTCACCTGTATTTTGAAATTTTATTTCCACATAAGTTATTTGAAACATTAAATCAGACACTTAACCTGTATTCAGTATGCTTTTTTTATGTATATAAAATCATTTTTGTAAATTAATTTGATGTGGACACCAAAATGAGAGGTCTTGTCTTTGACCTGACTATAGAGCTTTTGATTAACTAAAGTTTTAAAATACTAAATATACTAAAGATTTAATAATAATAATAATAATAATAATAATAATAATAATAAAATAACAAAATACTAAAGAATTAATTTCAATGGTAATAAAAGTTAAGAAATGTTGTGCAGAAGTCTTCAATTTAAATAAATAAAAATGTCTAATAGTTACTTCTGGACTACAGAAATAGACAACAGACCTCTTGTCTGAATATATCCTGATTGACAGACAGGTAATTACTGCTATGCAAAGGTAATAATTTATGACTTTTTAAGGGACCTCCATCATACAGTGACTCAGCCCACACGTGATTGCAAATATTCATGACAAACAGAAAACTGACATTCACATGACTTCCCAAATTATGATCACACTTTATTTTAAGGTCCAATTCTCACTATAAACAAACCATTAACTACAACTTTTGCCTCGATAAACTTCTAATTTGCTGCTTATTAATAGTTAGTACAGTAGTTGTAAAGTTTAGGTATTGAGTAGGATTAGGGTTGTAGAATAATGCCATGCAGAATATGTGCTTTATTAATAATAAACAGCCAATATGTTAATAATAGGCATGCTAATAAGCAATTAGTTAAAAATGAAAATTAGTCCCTATATTAAGGTGCTACTTAAATTTTTAAAGAAGTGTATCAGCATTAGTTTTAACTGACTGAATTGCTTTTAAACTTCAGCCTTCAACTTACTTTGAGAAATGAGACGTGTACCCTTGGAATGTCATTGCGTAATGAATATATGTTGCTATGTAGGAGTTGTTCAGAATAGAGAATCAGGCCTCTGTCACAAACACCTCTCAACTCAGCTTATAAAAAACACGATGTGTGAAATGTGGGGAATTTGGGAAACTACCAAGGCTCTATAGTGGACTCGACAATGTTCATTGTGCAACAAAGCTTTTGGGAAACCCACCTCTGCCTGTTGCTAGGCAACTGCACAATTGTTCCAACCCACTATTGCAAGGGTTGTGATTAGACCAAAGCCCTTCCAGAATGATAGCGCACACTTGTCACAGTATATCAAAAAGTTGAACCCGCTCATAAAAATAGCAGTTTCTATAAAAATAATAATGATATCTATGAAAGTCAAGCATGTGCCTAAAAATTATCCAGTGTGGCATGTGTTTTCAACAATGCAATTTTAAAAATATAGCTTTTCAGAATTTTTAAAGGAATAGTTCGCCCAAATATTGAAAATTGCTGAAAATGTACTCACCCTCAGGCCATCCAAAATGTAAACGAGTTTGCCTTTTCATCAGAACAGATTTAGAGAAATTTAGCTTTACATCAGTTGCTCTACAATGGATTGTGAGAATGAGAGTCTAAACAGCTAATAAAAACATCACAATAATCCACAAGTAATCCACTCCATTCCAGTCCATCAATTAACATCTTGTGAAGTGAAAAGCTGCATGTTTGTTAGAAACAAATCCATCATTAAGCAGCTTAATTTCTCTCCTGATTCAGACGAGACAACCTTTTCACTGGAGAAAGCAATATGGATTATGAAATCATTTTAGTCAGAAGTAATAGTTTGAAATGAAAAATGTCTTAATGGATTTATTTATTACAAACAGGTATCTTTTCACTTCACAAGACATTAATTGTTAGACTGGAGTGGCGTGGATTACTTGTGGATTATTATGATGTTTTTATCAGCTGTTTGAACTCTTATTCTTACGGCACCCATTCACTGCAGAGGATCCATTGGTGAGCAAGTGATGTAATGCTACATTTCTCCAAACTGTTCAGATAAAGAAACAAACTCATCTACACCTTGGAAGGCCTGAGGGTGACTAAATTTTCAGCAATTTTTTTTTTTTTTTTTTTTCTGGGTGGAAATTATATTTCTGTCATCATTTACCCACCCTTATGTTTTTTTCCTAATTCTAATGACTTTCTTTTTAACTGGAAACACAAAAGAGATTTCAAAGAATTTCAAAGCACATTATTGTCAAGAATGATTTAAGCTATCATATTCACTTAAAAAGACTTCCAATATAGCAACATTTTGGGAAAAGGAAAGTTTTTGACTGTGTTTTCTAAAGAAAGAAAATCATACAGGTTTGGAATGACATGAGGGTGAGTGAATTAAAAATTCGCCATTTCTCTGCATTGCAAAGCTGTATCAGTGACTGTTTTCATATGACTAGGTTTCAAAATATTCATCATTCAACTCCATTAATCAAGTAAATTTGAACAGCTAATGTTTTAATTACTGTTTTAATCAAAATCAACCAAAAACCAATGTGCCTTGACCCACACCTGCGTTATAATTTACATAATTACAACTTTCAGCCCATTGCACATGCAATGTTCATAAATAGAATTACACTTTTTTTTTTTTTTTGTCTTTGAAATAACACAGAAGATGTTTTTCTGCAAATGTATTGGCATGAGGCAACAACAACAACAATACAAAAACTCGAGTGAACTCAAATCTCTTGTGAGGACAGATAGCAATCCGATTAGGATTGCCACAGGTTTCCTTGGAGTGAAAAAAACTTTAATTAGGGAAGCCCATGCCAGAGCACAATGTGTTGCCAGATGCTGTGCTGCTGGCAGTGATAAGATTTGTTAGGACACCTCAGTTCTTTGCCAATTAAATCCTGACCCACCATATGTATTTGTTTGTAAATGTTTTGGGTTTTTTTTTTTTTTAGTTTGGCTCCTGGAGAAAACTCGACATTTCTAGAGCTAAAGGAAGGTTTTGGGTTTAATACAAGTGAGCTCTATTAACAAAATTTGTGGCACAATCCAGATTAAAACAAAATATATATAAAAATAAATAAATAAAATGAACTGTTTCATGGTAAAAAGCAATACTTTGTACATAGAAAACAATAGCCTTATACTGATGTCACACATAATGTCTTAAGGCCAATCATTTGAAATAAAGCTATGTGTATTTTAATGTTTGTCTCCTGTTCCCATGCACTGCTAAATGCTTTAAAAAACAAACACAAATTATTCAGTTGTACTGAACCCAGACCATTTATTTATATAGTAAACACACTTTATTTTAATTTGAATACACTTTAAAATGCTTTAAAATAACTGTAACTCGAACATTAACTTCGGTTATTTTAGTATTATAATAATATAGTATTATTTATTTACTATTAAAATATTCATTAATATTTTGAATTAGCTTTTTTCAATTGTCATTTTAATTTCAGTTTAAGTTTGAGAAAAAAAAATACTGTAAATGTGTCATTCCCTGATGTTGTTTACTTCTGAATATGTGTACTAACTTTATTGCAATATATATATATTTAAAAAAAATATTTATTTATATTTATATTTATATTTAAAAGTCAATGTTTGCCTGATATTTTAGAACTGTCATCCAGTCTCCACACAGAACTAGTGAAAACAGAGTTTTCCATTTTGTGGAACAGATGCATATATAAAGTCCTGTACAAGGAGTAACTATAGAAGAGAGATGAATGAAGTTTTCTTCAAAGAGAGCTAATTAATCACTTTCCTGTGCTAACTTTCTCTTTGTGAGCCTCTTAGAGAGGGATTAAACTGACATAGTCAAGACGGAATGTAAATGCAAATCGCTGCTCAGAAAGAGAGAGATAATATATACTTCTCTTTCTGTCCTACAGTGAGATAACGAATGTACAGAGAAGAGTTGAATCCCGTTTCATCTCCCTCTCACGTGGCAATCATATCTGATGACCACATGCTCAGTGGGTTGCCAATGCATTATGACAGTAAGAAACAGATTCTATGTAACTGTGGTGTTTAATTTTACAGATTTAATTTTAAAGACCAACTATTCTTCCATATAAAGCATTGCTGCTTACTTAAATATCTGTTCATTAATGGTATGTTACTTATATAATTGCTATTTTGTTCCAAAATTATTTAAAGGGGTCATACTGTATTATGCTACTAAAAAGATATAATGTACATTATTGTTTCTCCTCTATTCCCCACCTTCTGAAATGCATCGATTTTTACAAAGCTCATCGTTTTGAAAAAGCGAGGTGTGCTCTGATTGGCCAGCGATCCAGTGCATTGTGATTGGCCGAAGGCCGCAAGCGTGTGACGGAAATGTTTGAATAATTGGTTGGCAAATTATTTAAATATAAAAAACTTATTTACAGGCTGTGAGTCAGAAGCACCAGACTGCACCAGAAAGTTTGAACTGCCCAACTTTATAGAAACAGCTTTTGTGCCACAGACGCATTGCAGGCTACTGGTTCAGGAAACCATCCTCATCCTTCATAAAATGCACAGCACACATCTGAATATTTGGGTTGAACTGTTCTGGAACAGTGTTGAAATACAACTTAACCACTGATTTCTAGTCGTGTCCTCTTTTGGAAGACCAAACAAAGTAGTTTCGCTTTCACAAAGAAACACACAGCAACTCCACAACATGGCAGCGGCAGCAAGAAAGAGAATAAAAGTTACACCTTCTTTCTTTGTGTGAACATTTGGGCGACGTTATGCAAATCTTCCCACATAGTGATGTAGAGATGTGGGGGCGTGTTAGAACGAGCCGTTTTAGGGGGGTGTGGTTGACTCTTAACTTTTATAAAGAATATCTCTTTGGATTTAAGCCTTTAGTCTTTGCAACTTTACAAATCTTCTTTATGCACCAAGAGCTTGTAACACTCCAAAGAGAAAGGAAAAATTGAAATCGGATCATATGGCCCCCTTTAAAGAAATAGTTCAGTGAGAGGTCTAATGCTATTTATTGCATTCTGACTTACTTACATTGTTAAAGAGTTGGATTCTCATGCTAAACATGACCAAAGTCTCAAAAAACGAGTTGGACGTATTTCTGTGCCAAATACACTCCTTCAGGGTTCATATAAGTTTCTGAAAGTTTTTTTTTTTCGAGCATGGCCCTGTATGACATCATAAAGGGCGGAATTCCTTGTATGGACACTTCTGCCGGAAGAGTGTGCGTGCACACAACAAGAGCAGCCCATCAACACGCTTCATTCGGGTTACGGAAGTCGTCGGCAGTGCTGCACAGGACTTGCTCAAGAAGGATTTTACATTTTGTTTTTGACCACAAAATCGACAATGTCACAAAAAGGAGTGTGTTTCTGGTTGTGAGGGAAAGAGAAACTTGTTCAGCTTCCCAAAGAACCCAGTGTTAAAGGGGACATGAATTGAGAAATCAACTTTTACTTGAGCTTTTGATATATAAGAGATCATCGTATTCAATGAATATCCTGTAAGTTTCAGAACTGAAAATGTCCTTGTAAATAAAAGCTTTTATTGACATCAGGACCAGCAACTGCCAGATCCTGGAATGTGTCTATCTATAATGTAATAGATAGTTTAAACACCACCTCCGCTGAAGAATATCAACACCTAATTCTGTAGCCCGCCCACTGATTTCCGCATGATAGTCATCATAGTAGGGAAATAACGTAAGTGGCGCTTAACTGGATCGAGCAACCAAGCAATAAACATGCCGTTAAAGATTGTAAAAGATTGTGCAGTGCCTGGTTGTGGAAGAACACAGTTACTGCATAACCTTCCTTCAGATTCAATTATTAGGAATGCGTGGTTGAACATTATTTTTAATGAGTTAAGTAATATTTTTAATAAGTTTAAAAGTTTCAGCTCACGTTAGTAAAAAATTGAGCGTTTGTTTGCTTCATTTTACTGCGGATTCCTTTGTAAACAAGACACAGGTCGACGCTGGATTTGCAGAGAGATTGAGATTAATAAGAAATGCTGTGCCATCTATATTGGATCCGACAGGAATGGCGCTGCACATTTAGTGAGTGAAAAAATATTCGTATTATGTGTTACTATTGCTTTGTTAGAGATTGCTTGATATGTGTTGATTATGTGTACGTGTCAACCAAAGTCACAGAAGGCTCCAACTATGAAGAACGTACTGTAGCTTGTCAAACAGACACACCGAAAGTTAGTTTACTATGCAAAACTGTTATCCAATCACAGCAGTGGGTGTATACTTCCAAGTTTCAATGCGGCATGCCCATAAAAACAGAGCGTTTCTCGAACCGGCCTCAAAACCAGGGTAGAAAATAGCTTATTACTTATTGATTTTGATGATTTTGAATGTAAAAACCACGCAAAGTCATAAGTGGACCTCAGACAACGAGTATAAAATAATAAAAAAGCCAGTTCATGACCCCTTTCAGGAAATTATTTATGTCAGTGTCTCTTTAGCTCTCTTTAGCTTTGACTCTTTAGCTCCGCCCACGGCACACCTCCAGGAACTGTTTTCAGAGAGACGCGGTACTGCTGTATCTTTCTTTTATAAATCTGATTAAACTAATCCTCATTTAAAGTCCTGCCAGCATTTACTCACTTTTATGTCATTCCGATCCATATTATTTATAATGAGGAGCAGAATCATTTCACTTCTCATTTCCATATAGTTTCAGTAAATGTGGACATCATATGGACCAAATTTGTATATCTTTATCATTTTCGTTAAAGTTTGACAAAAAAAAAAAAAAAAAAGAGCAGTGTGAACATTCTGCATATTTTTTTTTTTTTTCAGACAGGTTAGAAATGGCATGTTCATGATGAGTCAATGATTGTATAATGAAATCATGAAATCACACTACCAAGTGTTCGGATCACATTCTGCCATTGACTTCAAATGCCCTTTGCTGTCCCTTTGTTGTCCTGGGAGTTTTACTGATATCGAACCTCTGTGTTTAATCCCTGTGCACCTTCCCTTTAAATGTCCTGGGAGCTTGAAAGGGCTCACAGGATCTCTATCATCTGAAGGCAAGGTGCTTCTAATACACGCTGAAGCCCTGTTTGATGTATGAAGGGGCAGTTGCACTTCAAAGCTGTAATGTGTTCTCACAGTTCTCATATAGAGATGCTATTGAAAGAGAAAGACATGAAAATGCATGTGTGGGGTTAAAGAACTGTCAAGCCTTCGACACAAACCGCTTTCTTTCTCTCAAACACACTTGCAAACAAATTATGCAAGCAAGACTTGAATATAATCCATTATGTATGCAATGGCTCACTCATTAGTTTTTTTCCATTTTAAAATATTCATCTATTATGAATAGACAGACAGACAGAGCGATAGATAGACAGACAGACAGACATACAGACAAACAGAAGGATAGGCAGATAGGTACATGATAGAATGACAGAAAGAATGATAGACCAATAGATAGAATGATAGATTGACAGACAGACAAACCGACAGAACAACAGATAGATAGACAGATAGAACGACAGAACGATAGATAGATAGATAGATGCATTCATTCATTCCAGCAGTACTTTTAATGACTCCACTCCCACACTTGGCAATTCCCATCAGCTATATTCCATAATCTCTCATTTCCCCGGTGGAGATCTATCAGCGGCGTCCCCCTTCCACAACAGGCTTCCCTCAAATGAGCTCTTTATGTAAAACTCTTAAAAATCAATTTCTTCAGAGACAATCTTGAACTTTGTGGCTTGACAATGAGAGTGTGTCTTTATACTAGAGTGTGTCTTTATACTAGCATGTCTATGAGCGTCTATGCCTGTGTGTGCATGTCCTCTGGACTATTTTTAAACATTTGTGGCAGGCTTAATCCATCTTGTGTGGTGAGGGGGCCCAGTAGATCTGAATATTACACTAACCATATTTTAACAAGACTCTAGAGTATTCACATAAGCATTAAATACAGCACCGGGCCGCTGTGTTGGAGGGTGGTTACTCTTGTTTTGCATTCTGATCATGTAAACCTCCAGAGGAGGCTAAATCACACATGGTTTTGGGGTTATGGGAAAGCAGTTGCATTTGCCTCCCAGTCACCTGAATAAAGGCATCTAAAAATGGGAGTTAAGCACTCTTATGCTTCATCATGTTTGAAAACATAAGGTCAGTGATGATAAAAGACTATCTAATCAAAGCAATTTTCCAGTTTCCACTGTAAAATAAAGATAAAAAGATTAAGGGGTGAATTTATTGAGGATGAATTGTGTCTGCTGATGGCTCTGTTTATTTGCAAGCACTGTCTGCATTGTTTTATTGTCTGATTCACTAAAGGAATTATGCAAATCAAGTAACGGCATAACGCAGCACAAAATCTGCACCAAAAGCCATTTGCATGGCACCGTTTCTACATAAAATGGTCCACAGTCAGAGCCGGAGTGCAGAGGTTAACATGCTCATGAACATCACAGTCTCTCCAGATTTTCCCGTCACTCTCCACTATATATTTAAATAAAACCAGTCACAAAAATGAAAGCATAAAAGCTGCAAAAGTTTTTAATGGAGTTTCATAAGGAAAAAAGAAAGAAAACTCAAACTTTCATTGAAGGACAGACCTAGTTATATGAAAATAAATCTCAAACATGTTGTGGGTCAGCATTTACGACCTAGTGACTGTATAACAACACTCTAGCATCCAGTGTTGGAAGTATCGCATTACAAGTAACCCAAGTTACATAATCAAATTACTTTTTTCGAGTAACTAGTACAGTAATGCATTACGTTTTAATTTACACAAAACTTTTTTGTTAAATAAGTAATGCCAGTTACTTTGTTGCAAGTTACTTACTACTTAATGAAAGTGCTTTTACATTTGCCAAAAATAGAACTTTTATATTAAAAACAAACAAGTAAGCACAACCCAAATGAGAAAAAAAGTAACATTACTTTCCATAAAAAGTAATGCAAGTAGTCACTTTTTTAGGGAGTAACACAATATTGTAATGCATTCCTTTTAAAAGTAACTTTCCCCATCACTGCGAGCATCTTAAAAGTCACTTCTGCTTGGCAATCAGTTAACACTCACATGTTCTTCCAACCAGGTTTCATGCTACAAACTAAAGATCACTTCAGAATGCAGAATAGAAACTGTAACACAGAAATCATAGCGAAATAGTGAAGAAAGAAATATATAGAGAAGTATGTGGTTATCTATTAAAATTCTTACCCTCCTCTCCAACCAAAATTTTTGCATAAATAATAAATATAAAAATTTGAAAACAAATAAACAAATACAAAATTTAAATTACTTAATAGTTTTCATTTCTGAGTAAACTATTCCTTTAACTCACAAAATGTGTGTGTGTATATGATTGAGATAAAACAGTAAATAATATACATTTTCCAATATCTACTCTAATTTGCTTTTTTGAAAAAGTGTCCACTGCCTAGACCGGATGACTTGAGCCATATGGTTTCATAGAAACATAAAATTTGGCTTCAATAAAATGAGATTCTCTTTTGTCGTTTCTCATCCTGATAATTGCAGGATGACAGAAGTTTGACTCAAGCCGGAAGGCAGATGTCTGCAGTCATTGTCAAGCATTCACAAAGGAACGCTGATCTGCTGTCTGAAAAACTGCTCCTAAAAATCTATCACGAGATTTAAAAGAGAAGAGAGGAGAGAGAATGATAAAAGCTCCATGAGACCACAGACATCTCATTTGTTATTTTCCCCTCTTTGGCATCTTCTGATTCTGTGTACTCTGAGCCCTCAGCCTGCTCACATTTTTAGAGCTGGCTCTGTAAATCCTGATCCAAAATTTTTATCACAACATTGTCTCTGCTCCTACTGTGATTTGAGAGAGCCGTATTTGACCTATATGAACTTACGCCCCCATAACGCCTACCCTCAACATTACAAGAGCCAATGTGAATCACAAAGCTCATACAGACAAACCGCTCCTCTGGATAAGCCCCTAAAGCGCCGATAACGCTGCCAGTCAGGATTTCTGACATAGTAACATTCTGTAGAACTACTCAAAAACATAACTTTAAACACTTCACATGTTATTCAGATTGTTGGTGTTTCTCAAAGGCTTTTGTCGGATTTTAATCAAACAGCGAATCAAAGAAATGCTCTGGGTTCAATAAAAATAAAGCTCCACTCTACAGAAAAAAAGAAAAAAGAAAAAAAGAAATAGAACTGAATTGTTTACAATAATGCATTTATGTCCATTGTAAGTGCATTACTGTACACTTAATTTTTGTTTTACAAGCTGAAGAATTAAGGACCTTTTACACTGAGCTTGACGTTTAGATTTTTTCGGTCATTCGGTTACACCTGCACACTAGGTGGTGCAACCCACTATTCATTATAACAAACAAAGTTGAGACGTAAATAAGAAATTCATTGTGCAGTGTCGAGACATTCATTGATTATAACAGAACTTTGTGAGGTGGCTATGAACTGAAGAGTGAGACAGCTTTTCAGTGATTATAAACGGAGCGCTCTTTGTGCACTTTCAGGGTTATATATAATCCATTCAGAATTTGCAGTAAAAAAAAAAATACATGCTGAAAATTTTCAGGGACAGCATCCTCATACTGATGCGAGATTCATTCTTGAAATAGCTATGGCTGACATTTCTGGCCTATAAAAAGCACAGAAAAAGAAAGAAAATGAATTTTTCTATCAGCAACAACAGCAAGGGCGAGTTTGTTGTTTTAGTAAATGAGGAAAGGAAAAGAATAAGACAGTGTCATTTGATACACCTTATTCTGGAGAAGAGAGAAGAGCACGGGCTCCATAGATTGACGGTGAGTATGTCATTGTTCTATTTGCCCTGTTAGAAAAAGAAACAAAGTAGTATGCTCTATGCTGTGTTTAAAGAATAAAATGTTGCATTTTTCTGAATGGTGTTTCTAATATAATAGCATTACATATTACTTTTATTAATTTACACTGGTTTTCAAAACAACTTTCTGTGCTATAGCGCCACCAATCTCACCCACTTGTTTCGTTCCCGAATAAATGGGTGTTTTTAAATGAACCACTTAAGTGAATAATTCAGTGACTCATTCATTAAGATGTTCATTTGATTTGTTCTTGAACAAATCCTTGTAAATGATTTAACTCTTAGACATATTAATTTTCATTATATATATATATATAATAAGTCTGTAATTTTATGTTACCATATGTTACCATTGTTTTGGCAATATGAAGCCTTTTACCATGCCAATACTTGAATCTACTGGTGTACAGAGAGTCTGGAACATGAATCTAATAATAACATTATGAAATTCACTTTATCATTTCAAATAAACCAATTAACCAGTTTAGTGCAGTTATAAATATACTGGTAATGGTATTGGATGTAATCAAAAGCAATGCTGCAATAGTACAGTTCTATTATTATTATTATTATTATTATTTTTAAACAGCTCATTAGCAATTGTTGTGAGCACATAAAGAGCTTCAATCTAAAATTAAAACATCAAGTTTGATCTTGACTACAGACGGCTCAAGTGCCTGGACATGTAGGCTGTACACTAATCCATATTTCACCCCTCCCAAAAGAGTTGAAACAAAGCTCAAATAAACAATGCCCCCCATCTATCAACACCAGCATATTGTCTCACGAGCCGCTTAAACTTTAAATTACAATCCAAGTGTCCATGGCACAACTTGGTGCCCATCCCAGAGGGCCATTTGCTGAAAGTGCAGTGCCTTCACTTAAATGTCAAGCGTCTTGTTTTGAGGTTGGTTATGATAATGGATTAATGGCATAGGTCAGTGTCAGGTTTTGTATTTGATTGAACATGCATTCTATTAAAAATTGCAGCAAACACAGATCCACACATGTGCAGTGAGAGTCTAGTCAGAAGATATTGTATATTATAGTCTAAAAACAATTTATTTTCTTTCAAAAAATAGGGATTTGGAGCACCATTTTGGAAAGCCGCTGAAGCAAACCCTCTTTGAGTTCTCACCAGTGGATATGTTGGTAATTGAAAATCAGAGTGTGTGTAAATTGCCCTTCCTGTCCACGCGCCACGAAACAAGCTGCCTTCACAGAGAAATGCATGAGCAGCTTTAAATGCACCATAGCTGCTTTATATTCACAGATTTTTTTTAGCAAGTACATAAATGTTAGACACTTGTTTGGTTACTTTTTATTATGCTATTATATTATTGTTCCAAATTGTGGGATATCAGTATTTAAATGACAAAACAAACACACACAGAGAAATGTCACATGTCATCTAAAACTATCAGTCAAATAAAAGCATAAACAATGATAACTGCATGGCTGTCTGGAGTGCTTTATTCTGACTGGTCAATCATTACATTCTAAAGTCAGATTCTTGCCAAATAAAATGAATTAAACTGAAAATAAATATTTCTTTCTATTTATCTATTTGGTGTGTGGTAATGTGATAAGCAGGATACTAAAATTAATCAACCATTATTGTGAAATGAACCCTTTTAGGCTAATGCTTGATCACACCACTGGGGATTACTTTCTGATAATGACCAAATGACTGTGCATTATTCTTTACATATTGGTCTAAAGTGCACATATTTTATGATTTTACTGATACACTTCTGATTAAATCATAATCAAATAACATATCTTTAATTTGTATGTCTTTCAATGGAAAAAAACATATCGCTCAAAAAATCTTTTAAAACATTTAACAGAATGTGAAGAAATGCAGATAAAATTCATTAAGGTATAAAAAGAAATTTTCTTTTCACATCAAAGTCACTTTAAAGCCATTACTTCACTCAGCGACCATATTCATGACATGCAATTATATTATAGTTTTATGTAAAAAAAATAATAATAATAAATTAAACCAAATATATATATAATACAATACAATACATGCACAAAAAATTATATATTTCATGTAGTTTCACAATAAATCAAGCAAGTGTTCTGTAAACTTAATTAACTTAATTTTACTTTAACTCTCTGAATCCCTAATGCACCTTTATAGGAAAAACAAGGGCATTTTTTCATTTCTTACACTCAAAATATTTTCTGTGTCCTCAAGCTATTGTATTTCTCAAAAATGGAAAGAATGTATATTGCTCTGCAAACAAATCAGATCACAAAAGGGAGATGAAAAATGACGTTATTCTGCATTTGCATCAAATGAAAGATCCAAACAGAAGATATGCCACTGTCCGTCTGCTTCCTCTCATTTACCTTCCTGCAAAACGGGCAACTGTGTGAAAGGAGAAATATGATGGAGGGAGAAGAAACAGGAAACAGATCTTGGCTGGTGGAGGGTTTGTTTGCTCTTCTGTTCATCTCAGTGAGATACGTTCAAGTGAGTCACTCCTCTGTTTGTGTGTATTTCTAAACCAGACTACCTGCCAAACAGCTATTTGATCTTTCTTTACTTGCACTCTGACAGGAAACGTATTTGTACCTTCTGGACTGTGTGCTGAAAACGTGTCACCCAAACTGTGATTTTACTCCTACGGTGGTCATTACATGCACACACACAGAGAGAGAGAGAGAAGTACAGCAGAATGAATGTGTTTTATTCCAGTCAGAACATTTATCAATGTGGTCTAATGCAATTACAAAATGCTGGGCTTCCCGAATCATTAAGTAGGATGTTAGTAGCACATAAGTATTACTTAATATCCAGGGCATGTTTTCAATTATGCATTACTGAATTACCTATGTAATATGACCACTTGTAAGTCCATTATCTGTAACTTAAAAGGATCTTTACACTTGATTTCAAAGTTTAAGAGAGAAAAATGGCACAAAATAAACTCTCTCTCTCTCTCTCTCTCTCTCTCTCTCTCTATATATATATATATATAAACTCCCTTAAAATTATACTCCGCATGCAGAATAGGCCCCCAGACAATCCATGATGTTAATGAGTTTGTTTCTTCATCAGAACAGGTTTGGAGAAATGTAGCATTACATCACTTGCTCACCAATGGATCCTCTGCAATGAATGGGTGCCATCAGAATGGGAGTCCAAACATCTGATAAAAACCCCACAATAATCCACAAGTAATCCACACCACTCCAGTCCATCATTTAATGTCTTGTTTCTTACAAACACGTAGCTTTTCAGTTCACAGATCCATCATTAAAGTATTTTAGCTTTAACGAGTCATTTCTGGACAAAATACAAATCCATAATCCATAATAATGCTTCCTTGTGTGAAAAAGTCCATTCTCTGTTGTCCTCTCACATCATAATCCACAATTTAACACCAATGTGTTTAGAACTGTTTTGATTATAAACAGTGCTTGATCTTTTCACGTTTATCTCCTGATTCAGATGAGATGACATTTTCATTGGAGAAAGCAATATTATGAATAGAAGTATCATCTTAAAGATGTATTTGTTTATGACAAACATGCAGCTTTTTGCTTCACAAAATGTTAACTAATGGACTGGATTTGTGTGGATTACTTGTGGATTATTGTGATGTTTTTATCAGCTGTTTGGACTCTCATTCTGACGGCACCCATTCACTGCAGAGAATCCATTGATGAGCAAGTGATGTGATTCTACATTTCTCCAAATCTGTTCTGATGAAGAAACAAATGCATCTACATCATGGATAGCCTGTATATTTTACATTTTCAGCAAATTTTCATTTTGGGTGAAGTGAACTACTCATTGTATTTAAATGACTGGCATACCCTTTTGTCTTTATGATGGTTAAGTAAAAATTTGCAATAGAGGGAATGATACATTCATAATAATAATATTCCTTTAACAAACACTATGAGCCAAACACATGCAGACCCATAAATACGTCACATAGATGTTATTACAATTAGGCCATGTGCTAAATAAGCATGCATTGTATGTTTATATTGAGTTAAAGTTTAATAGTCCAACTTTAAAATCTTTAAAAAGCTTCTTAATTTTCAAAAATGTTTTCACAACTTTTATTTCAGTGGAAGTTTACTTCCACTTGCGGTGGGACTGAATGCCATACCGGATTTATGTGAATCCAGACAGACTCAGACACATTGGAAAATGATGAGAGTTAATGTTAGCCAGACATCATTTGTTCAAGATCATTTAATTAAGCACTCTACTAAATTAAAATAAGCCTTTTTTTATTTATGCCAGAAAGAAAAATCAAAAACCGATGTTTGATAAAAAGCCAAAAAAAATAAACAAACAAAAAAACATATTCAGATGTCCTTGACATTATGACTGCATCTAGGAGCATAACTAAATTAATTTAAAATCATACAAGAAGATTAGAACAAATCTGTTCTAAGAAAACGCTTAATTTAATTGGAAAAGTTTAGTAACTTAATTAAGGGTTATTGAACATTTTATATTTTGACAGAGTTTCTGGACACACAAAATGGTTTAAATCATTCTAGAAACCATTTTAAAGCTATTGTGTTTCAATAGCTTTTTTTCTACGCATAGCCACATCTGTAATGCTTACATGGTTTTCCTAGTATGCAAATTAATCAGAACTAGTATTAATCAAAGGATAAGTAGTTCTCATTAGTGAGAAAGATGTTAGTTACCATTATGAGCAATTTTTATGAGCAGAAACCAATTTCCTATACTGTTATGGTAGTAGATCACTGGGAAATTGGTTGAATTTTCCCCTGTACTGAAACCATCTGTCAGATTTTTCAGTTGGTTACGCTGCTCTCAGCCAAATCAGACTGATCTGCAGATTTCGTCACATCAGTACAATACATTCCCTCTTCTAAGATACCATATTCAGAAACTTCAAAGCTGACACCATTCCCAATGACTTGATATATGAGCAACACAAAAATAAAACACTGAACAGAGAAACAGAGAAATATATACTATGAAAATATAATAAAGCAATATAACTTTGCCAACAATAAATAAATAAATCCAAGACAACAGACATAGTGTTGAAATATTTGTAATTTGTCAATCTAAATATTTACTAATAACTACAATACTGTTCAAAAGTCTAGGGTCAGTGAGATTTTAAAAGTCTATGCTCACCAAAGCTGCATGTCTTTGATCAAAAATAAAATTTAAATAAAATTTAATTTATTCCTGTGATGCAAAGCTGAATTTTCAGCATCATTACGCCAGTCTTTTTGTGTCACTAGATCCTTCTAATATCATGATTTTGGTGTTTAAGAAATAGTTCTTGTTATTATTGATGTTGAAAACAGTTGTGCTACTTAACATTTTTGTGGAAACCATGATATATATTTTTTTCTGTATGCTGTATGTCACTTCACTTTCAGGATTCTTAGCATTTAGAACAGCATTTATTTGAAATATAATGTTTTGTTACATTATGAATTTAAAACAGAAACCTTTTCTAACATTTAAAATGCATTTACTGCCACATCTTATTTGCTTTTGATCAATTTAACACATCTTAAAGGGATACTCCACCCCAAAAAGATTTTTTTTTTTTCATTAATCACTTACCCCCATGTCGTTGCAAACCCGTAAAAGCTCCGTTCGTCTTCGAAAATCAATTTAAGATATTTTGGATGAAAACCAGGAGGCCTGTGACTGTCCCATAGACTGCCAAGTAAATATCAGTGTCAAGGTCCATAAAAGGTATGAAAGTCGTCAGATCGTCAGAATACTCCATCTGCCATCAGACGTGCAATCTTGGTTATATGAAGCGACGGGAACAATTTTTGTAAGCAAAGAAAACAAAAATAACGACTTTATTCAACAATTCCTTTGTCAACAGTCTCTCCATATCACCGTATGCTGCGTATGCTCTTCTGTATCATCCGTGCCACAAGGATGCGCTGTTTCTTTTGTATTTAGCTTTGATTTGAAAGAAAAGATACAGAAGAGCTTACAAAAAGTATTCCAGTCGCTTCATATAACCCAGATTGCACATCTGATGGCAGATGGAGTATTCTTACGACAACTTTCATACTTTTATGGACCTTAACACTTAATTATTTGGCAGTCTATGGGACAGCCACCGGCCTCCCGGTTTTCATCCAAAATATTTTAATTTGTGTTCCGAAGACGAACTGAGCTTGTACAGGTTTGGAACGACATGGGGGTCGTTATTCACTAATAATCTTTCCCATACCAAATAGTGATCTCTGTTCTGATTGCCTAACCCTCTGCATACCAATGTAGTTCACATTAGGGCCTTTTGCACCGCAGGAACCTTTTCATAGTACCAGAACTAACTGTGGAACTACCCACTTTTGGGCGTTTTCGCGCCGCTGGAACTGGGTCCGATTTTAGTACCGGACTGCCTTTTTCGAGAGTGCAGGGACTTGTAGCAAATATAGCACTGCCAGTTGTCGTTGGAGATTCTCAGTCGACCTTTACGTTCTTTTAATCACTTTATGTATACATCGACATTCCATGTCCATTATTGTGAAACCCGCGAGACACAACAAAAACACAGCTCTGATCACAGCGTCCTCCTGTTGTTAATGTTGTTCTTCTTTGTTAACGTTGTTGAAAGCCGTGCACAAATGACATCGCTGTCGACCCGCTTACGTCACGTCCTAGTACACACTCTCGGTGTAAATGCAACCCTTTAAATGGTACTGGGAAACAGTTTGCGCAAAATCATCCCAGTACTTTAGTACTGTACATTTAGTTCTGGAACTAAAGCAGTGCGAAAGGCCCTATTGTCCGTCACAGTGGTATGTGAAACTCCTTGTGATGTCATACTGTAGATACTGTGAGGATTTCTGAAAAACATGTTTTTGCAGCCTAGTTTCCATTAATGCTCTTGATGGACTAAAGGAGCTTCATGTTAGAGTATAAGAAGAGCAAAGAAAATCCTGTTTTCTATGATAAGCCCACTTTAGTTTTCATCTGAAAAGAAGAAGCTTTAACAGTTTTTTTCCACCCTGAGGCTGAATATGACTCTGCGTGTAAAACATCAGTCCACCATGTGCTGTCAGCATGGCCTTGATCAAGAGGGGCTGGCATGCTCTCAGATGCGGCAAATGGCACCCTTACCATCCCTGTGACAATGGGCTTTGAGATTGCTTTCTGAAATCCATCCACAGCACCAAATTTAATCACAGCTTTATTTGCTTTCGTCACTGCTGCCAACCTCTTTTAATGAAATTCCAAACAAGCTTGATGTCTGATTGTCATGCAGTGCCACAGAAAGACCATGTGGCACATGACGTCGGATGCGGTTAACAGCTGGGTAATTCCCGGTGCACGGATGACCATGCACATCATAGCTGAATTTCACTCCCACAAAGCTGTGCGGCTGCTGGTTTGTATTGAATGAACATTCAGTGAAAACCTTAACAGGAATGGATGTTTATTCAGTTCATGTGAATTATATGGGTCACTGGTTCATAGTGAATAAAGTCTAACAAAAAAAATAGGCTTTCTACTCCTTGTGAATTATGATGGGTAAAAGAAGTGCTTATCTTTTAAATAAAAACAAACTCTGAACACCAAATGTGAGTTTTATAGAATATTCTGGACAGTCTTTTTAATGACAAAATGACAAAAACACATTATAAAAGTGACTTTTGCACTACATTTAAAATATTTGCATGAGGAACAAACAGAAATGTAACATTAAAATCTTGCTATTCATCCTTGTGAGAGAAGTAACAAACTCATCTACATCTTGGATGTCTGAGGGTGAGTACATTCTTAGCAAATTTTCATTTTTAGGAGAACGATTCTCTTGATGAAATGAGATGACATTAAATTGTATACATAGATTCTTTTGTCAAATTTTCAGAACACAAACATTAGAATGAAGTTAAGAACAAATTCATATGTTAGGAGGAAATTTTCCATAAGAAGATCTCCTGTGTGTACTGTAAATATTAATAACTCACACTTTTTTAGTGAGTGAGATTCAATGTGTGATTTGTTAAAAAAAAAAAAAAAAAATATATATATATATATATATATATATATATATATATATATATATATATATATATATATATATATATATATATATAATCAGATCTTTTCAATGAATCAATTCAACCAGTTCACTAAAGATTCATTCACTAATCCGACTCATTGGATTCTTGTGTTCAACTCACTGACTTGATTCAGTCACAGAGGTTAACAGCCCACTGGAACTCAGGATTATCAGTAAATAATGTCTTACATTGCAGTTTGTAAAGCTTAACAGCTCCATTCACAAGTCATCTTTGTTTTCCATTGAATAACAAAAAAAATAGCTTGGAATGAGTAAATGATGTAAGAATTTTCATTTTTGTGTGAACTAATCCTTTAAAGGATGTTATCAGCAGGTTAACCAGTATGTGTGAGCATACAGTCAGGAGATAATGTATTTTAGATGAACCAGACTTTAAGCAATTTTCAACTGAGACTAATAATGAATTCCTTGAGCTTTAGCTGAGGCTCTTATCCTCATTCTTTATTTTGAATAAGGATGGGTTTATGATGAAATATTGCTAACTAAAATAAAGATGCACAGATCTAGCTCACAAATTACACCTCAGTTTCTGCCCCCAGTGTTTCATACGAGTTCAAAGCAAAATATCAAAATCTGGCTCAAACTCAGATTCACAAATAAACAACTATATATCCTAAGGAATGAACATGGCCTACTTCATCAGTGTGAGGCAAATGCACCAACAACTTGGTCAATGACCTACATTTATATTTGCTGAGCAAATCTGTTATGGGGATGAAACCCAGTGCTTTGTCTCTTCATATTTACTGTCTATGGAAATGCAACACAAACTACAGTACAATATACTGTAGCCTACGTTCTAGGATGGCCACATGTGGAACAGTTTTTCTTTGCGAACACGCAGGCACATTTGCACATAGATTGACTGTCATGTTTACACGTGGATATTTGCATATGTACAGAATGCACACAATCACATACTACAGGGAACATCCATATGTGACCTCTCATCTTTTGCATTTGTCTCTTTATCGCATTTTTGCTTGTGTTAGTTCAGATCAGAAGGTTTTTAGAGGGTTAAGAGCATGAGAAGCAGCCCTGAGATTTTGGGTTATAGGATTTTTATTTAACTAAATGTACTGATAGAAAACGTCCCTTGATGAATGGAATTGTGATGAGGTCCTGAGATGCATAATTAAACCTGAATCTCAAAAGATTGATCTGGAAAGACACTTTGAACTGAGCTGACAATCACACCAGTCACACGTCAATATACAAGGTTTAATGGAAAAACTCATCTGAATGAATGCATTTGATGGCACAGTTTGAAATTCACAATTACAGACCGCTACATTACACACATTTATATTTTTGCAATTAAATAATAAACTGATTTCAAATTTTGTGAACATGCATAGTCGTTAAATGAAAAAGCATGGGATTTTGAAGCAATCTGATTACACTGAGCTGATTATAGTTTGCTTTTCACATGTAACCTACCTAAAGCATTGCACAGTGGTTTCTTTTCTTAACAAAAAGCCATTTGTTTTCCTGTATTGAACATGCTGTGTCTAGTTTAAATTACACTTTACTCATTTTATTTAAGTGGATACTTAAGGTAAACGAGTGATTTTTAATCCTGAACTTGGAACATGTAGCCTACTTAAAAGCTTTGCACCGTAGAAGAAAAACAGTATTTTCTTTTATTTTCAAAATAAAAAGCCATTTATTTTGCTAGTATTGAACATGCAGACTATAATGCATCTAGTTCAAATGACATTTTAATGTTTTTATTTAATTGGATATTTATCAAGGTAAACCAGTTGTTTTCCTTGGTCCACAGCATTGCACATTTTGGATTTGTCTCTATCTGACGCACCAGTTCAGGTCTTGGTGCCACTACTAATGAGCTGATGATATAAACCAAGTGTGTTAATTAAGGGAAACATCCAAAATGTGCAATTCAGGGATATTCCAAGACCATTATGGGGAACACTGGGGTAAACTGTAGTATAAATCAACCAGCCTATTCATTTGCATACTGTATAGGGCAATATGTTTCAGATTCTAAAAAAATTAAAAGTGTTGGTTTTATGTTTAGAGTGGCGTGGTATCAACAAATTTGTGTTTTTCACTGACAATGAGAGGTCCTCATTAGTGCTGCATACCATGATCAGGTCTTTTTGCTGGCTTATGCGAGACCTACTCTCCTTAAATCACACAAAACATTATTTTAATCAGAAAAGCCAATTCTACTGTAGAAGATCAGGCCCTTTCTCTCGGAACATGCTGCACAACTCCTTGTTCAAGCTCTAGTTCTGTCCAGGCTGGACTATTGCAATGCTCTCTTGGCAGGTCTTCCAGCCAGTTCTATCAAACCTTTACAATTAATCCAGAACGCGGCAGCAAGATTAATTTTTAATGAGCCGAAAAGAATGCACATCACACCTCTGTTTATCAATTTTGCACTGGCTACCAATAGCTGCTCGCATAAAATTCAAGGCATTGATGTTTGCCTACAAAACCACCACTGGCTCTGCACCCCTTTACCTAAATGCATTACTTCAGACTTATTTGCCCTCTAGAAGCTTGCGTTCTGCAAGTGAACATCGCTTGATTGTGCCATCCCAAAGAAGCATACAGTCACCTTTACAGACTTTTAAATTAAATGTTCCCTCCTGGTGGAATGACCTGCCCAACTCATCTTCAAGAATCGGCTAAAAACACATCTCTTCCATTTTTATTTGACCCTCTAACTTTAGCACTCACTATTCTAATTCTATTCTTATATAAAAAAAAAAAGCTAACTAGCTTTCTAATCTTTTTCTATTCTATCTGTTTTCTTTTTATTTGCTACATGTACTGTGTTAAGCTAAATGAGACTTGTTATATAGCACTTGTATATCATTGCTCTTTTGTTGATTTTGACTGCTTCCATTGTCCTCATTTGTAAGTCGCTTTGGATAAAAGCGTCTGCTAAATGACTAAATGTAACTGTAATGTAAATGTATAAAAGTGTGACTACTTCTGTTTTTATACTAATTATATCCAGTTGGATACACATCAGAGTCAACTTTCTGACATAAATGAGAAACCGTGTTATGGAAATACTCTGTCGAATTGATTATGTATCTTTAGCTTGCTATGTTTCAGAATCTAAAAATAAAAGTGTTTTAAGGGTCAGAATGGCGTGTCAAAGACTTTATATTTGGATTCACTACTGATTCACTCACACACGCTGAAAAACTGTTTGAAGCTAAAGAGATGTCACAACTGCAGCATACCACTCACAGGTCTTTCTGTTGGCTTGTGATAGACCTACTTTCCATAAATCACACCATCAGATTTATCCGCCTCATAGAGAAACACGGGAACAGGTAACAGGATTTGCACGCGTTTTTAAGTGAACTGCGCTGTGCGTGGTGCTGAATCCTTCCAAACTGTTCTAACCAAACAGAAAACAAGAACAAAATATGTAGGCTATTTCTCTTCACTTTTCACTTACAACATATTATATATAGAAACTGGGTCAATAAGAAACGAAAAAAAAAAGATAAGAAAAGAAAAAATGCCGAACAGGTGCGCAAAACACCGACCTTCTGTCTATGAAACAGGTTAAAATACACTAAAGCGAAGCGACAATTAGAAAAATGTAATCGTTTTAATATAGGGTAGAACAGAATATAGGCTACAAGCACCATCAGGACTCTCTTGCTCACCTTCCACTTCGTCCTCAGGCAGGTTGACCGGTGCCCGGTACGACAAGATATCAGGAATGGTGCAGATCCCCCGGTACATCAAAGTGGAAGTCACCGGATGCATAGGCATTTTTGCGCTTTGTGTTGACTAGCACGTGTGTATTGGTCCTCATATATGTGATTTACTGTCCAGACGGCAACTTTTTACCACACATCAGATCGGACCGACACACTCAGTGGTGATCACGCATGGAGTGGATTCCATGGAAAGGTCCGATAGCTCTCTCGCAGCTTGCGCAATTGCGCAGCCCTCTCCAAGAAACCAGGTATAGGGACAAGTCTTCACAGGTCACGGGTGGTCTAGATGTAAGGCTTTTGGGTTCGGATCTTCACAACATAAGCAAACCGCCCCGCCTTTAGTTTGTTGTAAAAACGACAAAGACAACGAATTACGGCGGCTCCATCGGCGGGGAAACTAGCAGATCCAAAAAAAAAAAAAAAAATCCACCAGATCACACGACGCGCATCAAACAAACGCGCATTTTTTTAATCAATGCGACAAAGTATGCGCGTGTTTGGCGAGGTTGCTTGGATCGATTCGAGCTCCAGGTCGTTAGACAGAGATCTCCATATGCTTGCTTTCTCCTTAATCGCTTCTTAAGACACAGCAGAGCTTCGAGCGAGCACTTGTTGGATAGCTTGTGTGCACCGCCAAGAACAATTAGTTAAAAATGCACTTTACGCGTGTGTAATTGTAGCTAGCTAAGGTTAAGATATTTTTTCTTTAAAGAAACCCTATTTTTCTTTAATCATAAAATATATATATATATTAAAAAACGGGGAAAGATGCTACCGACACAATCAAACTTTCCAGCTAATCACAGCATGCAGATAAACGATCGGTGCGTGGGGAAGCGCGGTGTCCGGGTTCCCTCGTGATGGATCTATATTTAGTCTGAGTGTAAGCTGCTGCTCTCTACAAAGTATTTCCCGCCGCAGGTGTTGGGAGGCGTTTACACAGGACGCGCTCTTGCGTTCAGCAGCTAGACGCGCGTAACGGATTGGAACAGTCTTGACGCGTTTTGAAAACTTGATCTGCTTGTTTTTAACCTGACAAGCTGTTTTAAAAAGCGACGGTCACTGTGCGAGACAGAGGCGATGCACCAGTCTGACGTGTGTGTTTAGACCAGTGTCAGACAAACTTATTTAACATGAATCCCGGTGTTCATTAATGGCCACTGTTTCATCGATGTGAGGGCATATTTCCTTTTAACCCTAAAAACAGTATGCCAAAAACGTATATTGGAATACGTTTTAATTATAGTTTATTATTTCAAATATCATTATTTCAGTATTTCTATTTCAAAATTTCACATTTAATTCAATGTGTCTTGCTTTTTCTTTGTAATTATTTGCGAAATTTACAAGCGATTTCTGAGTGAAAATTTTTCCCACCATTTTTTTCATTGCAGCAGTTCAGTAAACAAGGATTTAACAGTTTAACTTACATTTTATACAGTATTACCAGTTGCTTTGATGTATTATGGTCCGCCAACGTTAGAAATAATTCGAAGCAAAAACAACCATTTGTAGCAGTAGTAGTCAGTGTTGAATGCTTGAGTGAAGAATCAGTGACTCGCCCACAAAAGTTAGCTGCACCCGAAATCGCACGCTTTTTGGTTTGAAATGTACTTCACGACTGTTAAAAAGTAGATCTATATACTATGAATATGGCTACTATGCACTGATCTATGTAGATCAGTGGTAGTATGTGGGGTAATGAAATTCGGATGTGTTTCATTCGCCATGTCACCTATCACGTGATCGCATGACCTATCAACGTCAGTTGCATCACTTCACTATCATTCACAAATCCTCTTCTGTGTACATCGAAAGCACACTTAAAAATCTTGACAAAAGTAATAGGCTACTATAAATTTGGACACTTTTTTTTTTTTTTTTTTGGTATTATACAGTATATAGTATATGGAAGTAGGCATATTCGGACACAGTTGCCTTGTCCATATACCCACACTTGTGGTCTTGGCCACTTAAGAGCGTGTGCACACGACAGAAGTTAAAAATGCCAAAGCGCAGTGCCCTTAACGCACACTAAACCTGTGTTGCATTCGGAAGGGCTCATCCCTATGCCCTAATCCCTTCAAAGGGTTTACCCTCCGTAGTGAGAGCTTCAACGCAATGAAGGGTGTAGGTGTAAAAAAAATATATCTCTTTTTTGGAACGCACTTCTGCGTTATCTTATCGAGACGATCAAGGAGGCACCTTCGTCACACATTTTGTACGCTGGTTGACCCCAAATCATCTTTTACGTTAAATATAAGGTATATTTGTGTATGAAATGTAATTTAATGTAATGCAATATGTATTTGTAATGTATATTGTGTCTATGTATTTGAAACATTTGCATGGACTGATAAAGGTAGCTGTAAAGTATTTTTGTTGAAGTACAATGTCGTTTTGACCATAATAATGTACCAAATCTAACTCGTATAAATATTACAGTAGTATAGAAAAATACTAGGCTATACATACATTAATAGGTGAAGTCGAACTCTGTGATGCCAAACAAATTTCCTGTGCAAAGGATCATGAGGGCCTGAAGTGTCCATCAGTTGTACCCTTCGAAATCCTTCATTCCAAAAGTTTTGAGCACTTCAGTTTTGAACAACCCTTCAATATGGCGGCCATAATGGTTTTCACTCCGAAGTGCCCTTCGAAGGGCGATATATCCCATTTGGAACTTTTAAACACATACTTGCTAGCTTCCCTAAGCACTTCCCCTTGGGGCAATCCCTGCTGCCATTTTGAAGTGCGTTCCACTTTGTGAAGTGGACTAGGGAAATTTATATGGACAAACCCTCGACCCAGGGACGTGCACAGGGGGGTTGCTCAGGTTGCCCGGGCAACTGCCCATATGCCCTTCTCGACTCACGTTGCCCTTCCGAGGTGGAAAAAAAATAAATAAAAAAAATCGTACAATGGATGCAGAATTTCACGGAGGCCTAGATAAAAAAAATAAATAAATAAATAAAAAATCGCAAAGCCTCATTCACTTCCATGTTCGGGCACCCGTCCGAAAGTGAAAGTCGGTAGGGGAAGGGCTAACTCTCTTTACGTGGCTGCAGCGCTGCACGCGACCGGCACCTGAGCTGAGCCTGCATGAGCCAGGGGGCAAGGAAGTCGACCGGAAGTTGAAGTCGGCCGCGTGCCGCCATCTTGTAGCAGAACTTCACTTGCGTTAGCATCCCATTGACTCCCATTCATTTTTGCGTCACTTTGACAGCGAATAACTTTACATCTGAGGCGTTTAAAGACTCCATTTGTCCATTATTTATTTCTAAAGATACACGACAATGTATAAAGGGCTCCATTACCTTCTATGTTACATTATGGCCCCGTAGAAACATTTTTTGTAAAAATAGGCTAACGATTGCGTCATAACCACTCGACTCTCTGTCGCACAGTAGAGAAATTACCGTACAGACAGGAGGAGACGCTCGCAGGCAATCGGGGAGACGTCAAGAGATATGGCGTACTGGCGTTACATTTTAAAATACTATACAAAATAATTAATCAGAATACTTACTCCTGCTCACTCACGCCAAAGAACTCCCCGCTCAAACTCGCCGTCTCTGCAAGATTAACGATGGCAGTTTGCACGCACAGCTACTAGAAGGTTTACATCTGTCAGACAGGTTGCTGACGTCATCAAGCTTAGTTTGAGTCTGCGCGTCAGAAACGGAAGTTCTAAAAATCGCTAAAAACGGGCTTCACTTGTCTCAATTGAGTTCCAATGGGGTCGCTGTGTCCATTTCTTTTACTGTCTATGGCATGAGCGGCCCTAGAAGGAGATTGTCGCGGTTGTCGGGTGAGACGACTCAACGTTGTCGGAAAAGTAATAGTAAGGTTATAATCGTTAACGAAAACGAACGAAAAAACGAAAACTAGTTGGGAAAAAAATTGTGTTAACTGAAATAAAAATAAAAACGAGGCATTACAAAAAAACGATAACTAACCAAAACTGTAATGTGTGTTTGGCAAAACTAACTAAAATAAAATAAAATTATAGATTAAATGTCCTTAGTTTTCGTCTTTGTCAATGTCTTTCATAGAGCAAACGTTCAGCTGCATTTCATTTCCCTGCGTCTCTCACTCACGCGTCTCTCTCACATAACGTTACTCGCGCGCGCACAGCCCTCCCCTCCGTGCACACCGCGTCTCCATGAGAACGAGTGTTGGAAGCAAGTTTGCGAAAGGTTGGTATCTCGTGAAAACCATTACACAATCACACATTAAAAAGTGGTATAAAAATATTTTTAATTCTGAATATAATTTTGTCAGTGTGTTAATGTCGACCCAAAAAGCGATTGCTACTTTAGAAAGTTAACTAGACGCAAGTTCGATATTATCGGCCGATATGAGCTAATTGCATTTAAATCGGCATCGGCGTTTATAACGGCCGATGAAACATAAAAAAACAGAGTCTCATGCTTCACTCATGTTATGAGTGTTGCATAGTTTGCCCACCAGAGGGAGCTCTGCAGCTCCCCAGTTGACAACAGCGCCAGAAATCCACTACAGAAGAAAGCTATCAGCCGAGCCACTGAGATGTACTCTTTTGACGGTGAGTCTGTTGTTCGTCATGTGAAATGATTGTAGATTTAGTTAATACACTGTATATAAAAACAGTGTGGTAGTTCTAGCTAACGGTCCTATCATTATCACTTCTAAATATTATGTAACATCACTTACAGCCGCTAATGCATTGCTATATTAGATTAGCCACAAAGCTAATACCATGTTTATCAGTGGAAGAGCGCGAACGTTAATAAGAGGTCAAACTATAACGTTAGCGTTTAACTTATTCTAAATATATCTGCAGTGTTTCCCACAGAATGACCGCGTAACTGTGGCAGGGGGGCGCGTGTAGTCAATGACTAGAAGTTATGTACAGCGTGCCTCGAAAAAACAACAACTGTTACGTTATTCTAACGCAAACATAGCTTCCTTTTTAGCAGGCCCCTTAAATGCTTGCTATTAACTTGTTTGAAGGTGGTTCTTCTCAAAATTGACAGCGGTGTGTTCATGACACTAACGTTAACCATTCAACTTCGAATTGATTCCGTAATCTTCCGGTAACAGTAGGCTAACTTTACGTTCGCCAGCGCATGACGATGTTTTGATTCAGACTGCACAAAGAGAAGATATACGGGTCCGTTGTGAATGTGTCTGTGAGAGCAAATATAGTGTAGTTACAGTAACTACAGTAGGTGCGTCAGAAATATTAAACCAGAGGGGACATGTAAATAAATGTGAGCTGAACAAGCGCTTTTTTTTTCTTCTTTTTTTTACAGATTGTTTCAAAGCAGCTTTACAGACATAACAGGAAAATGTTGTAATAATATAGTTAAATATAAGTAGGTAATAGGTAATACCTATTGCTTGACAAATAAAATATATATATATATATATATATTTCTCTATATTTCTCATTTTTGCCTATGTAGGAGATCCCTGTTTATTATTATTATAATTCTAATGATGACATGAGTAATGATACATGGTGATATTATTAATACACATGCTTATTCTTTCTCTGTCTCTCTTTCTGCCCTACAGATGGCTGAAAAAGGTGAACGCTGTAGCAGCAAAGTGTGGGACTACTTCTGCAAAGATTCCTCTAATGCAGTGTTCTTTTGATCATTAAAAAATATATACTTTTGATGTGCAATTGTTTAGTCATTGAGACTGTAATCTAAGGCTTTTTTTTAACATAATCCCTTCTGGAAAATGGTTTAAACAGCCCACATACATAGAACAGGCAGATATTTTACTATTGAATGTTGTAAGTGTAGTTTATAGGAAATGGGTCTAATATCCAGTTTATTTTCAAAATCAAAATATCGGCTTATAAATCGGCTCTTTTCGAGTTAAAATCGGCATCGGCATCGGCCCCCAAAAATCCATATCGGTCGGGCTCTAGTCAAAACACTATTTAAGCTGTGATTCAAGTAAGGAATAATTGACGACGGGCCGTTGAATTATTAGAAAAATAATGCACACCTGAGGTGGTGATTCGGTCACGACTCGAAGCGGAGTCAATTATTCCGCTTATACCACGGTTACCACACCTCAAGACATCTATCAGATGATATATTTAAAGGGATTCGTTCGGTTTTTGTACTTAATCGCTATTGTGGGTAGGACTATTTCTTCCGCATCTCATCCAACGCTTCTTTTGCTGGTTTCACAATGTCATTTTAAAGCTGGTAATGGAGGCTTGAGCTGTTGATAGTATTATAATGCAGTTATTAATGAAGTTATTAGAAAGAGAGCGAGAGAGACAGAGACACACACACACACACACAGAGAGAGAGAGAGAGAGAGAGAGAGAGAGAGCTTGTGTGAATTAGACTGCAGCAGCGTCTCTAAACAGCGCTGTTATTACCTCGCTAGTGAGAAATGTCATGTGTACTTTTGGAAAATCGTCTGTCATGTTGTTGTTTTTGTTAGTTCTGTACTTTCCGTTATTACAGTTTTACTATGCGAAGTGATATGGAACTGTAATGCGGTCAAGAGAGCTGCCTGGAACTACGTTCGCCATGCTTTTCCCAGAAAATAATGTCACGCCTCAGAACGTTCGTCAGCCAATCAGATTCAAGCATTCAACGGCCCCGTAGTATAAATATTAAATAATGTTATGTAATTTTTTTACTCTTACACTGAATGTTTGCTCCTTCATTCCAGATGAGTAGGCTATTGTATAGGGTAAATTTAGTATAGTATACAGCTGTGGAATTTGTATAGGGTGTGAATTCTGTATAGAAAATTATTGCTGGACTAAAGTAAAGCCCTCTCTCTCTTTCTCACCCATGCACACTCACTCATGCACACACCCACGGCACACACACACACTAAAAAAATTATGCTGTATTTAAAGTTTTCTTTTTATTTGTTATTTGTCATGTTCTTTTCTCAGATTAAGCTCCCTGACAATCTGACAGAAATGTCTTGTTGTGGCTCAAAAATGGGTTGAACACATGCGGTTCATGTATGTCTTCTTTAGTCTGTTGGTTCTTTAGGTTTTTTACTGGCACACGTCACTTATACATTTTGCACTTACTGCAGAGTGTTGAGACTGTTTACATATGTGTGCCCATATGTACATTTTTTGAATGAATATTTTCTAAAATTGTATGATATTTTTGTTGAGTTATTATTACACAATACTTTTTCTGACCTTTTTGAATCTTGCCCCTGACAAATAACCCAAATTACAAAAAAAGACTAAAACTAACACTAAAATGTCATGTTTTTCTATGTTATTATTAGTAGTAATTAAGGTGATTGAGTGCTGTACTTTGTACTTTCAGTGTTTTACTTTGTGTATATATATTTTATTAAAGACCCTGTTATTCTCAGTCCTTCATATAGCCCGTGAGGTTTTTTTTTTTTTTTTGGGGGGGGGGGGGGGGGGGTGAGTGCCCTTTTTTTTAGGTCAGAGCAACTGCCCCTCAAAATTCCTGTGCACGTCCCTGCCTCGACCCCTCGATTTTGACAGAGAGTACGAGTCTGCTTTGTATGCACAGGTCAGGTCGCTTTCTATACCACAATGCAACACTACTATGACGTCATCGCCAATCATGTTTAATTTAACCATTAACAACTCTATTAAACTCTATTAATTTGAACTGGAACATCCTAAGCCCTTGATCACTTTAGAATCAGCTTTATTGTTGGAACTGAAGTCTGCAGGACGGTAGCTCTCCAGGAGTAGGGTTGGAGAACCCTGAACAAGGGTGTAGAACCCCCTTCCTCAAATCTTGCCCTGGAGGTCCAATGCGCTGCAGAGTTTAGCTCCAACCCTGATCAAAGTCACCTGCCTGTGATTTTCTAATGATCCCAAAGACATGGATTGGCATTGATTAGCATGCTCAGGTGTGTTTGATTAGGGTTAGAGCTAAACTCTGCAGGAAAGTGGATCTCAAGGTCCAGATTTGAAGATCCCTGTTGTAGAAGCACCTAACCCTGATTTTAAGCCTAAAACAGATATTTCCTGAAAAGTTATATCTCAGGGATCTCCAACCCTTCTCCTGGAGATCTACCGTCCTGCAGACTTCAGTTCCAACCCTGCTCCAACACACCTGTCTATAATTATCAAGTAGCCCTGAACACCTTGACTAGCTGGTTCAGGTGTGTTTGATTGGGGTTGGAGCTGAAATCTGTAGGACGGTAGCTCTTCAGGAGCAGGGTTGGAGACCACTGTTATATCTCAATTCTGTTTGGTTGATTGGAATGTTGTTCCAGGATCAACAAGGATGTTGATCCAGGAACATGTTGTACTTGGTGAAATCAAGCTCACCGGGCTGGGACAGATCCCATCCCTTTAGCATTTCTTGGAAACTCATCTTTAAAAATTCACATTCAGTTTGATAAGCAGTGAGTTACTGCTGTTCTTAAACTCAAAGGCTTTGTCAGATTTGTCCAAACAAGAAACTGAAAGCTTCCCAAACCCTAGCGTGAGACAGCATGCCAACATTTCAGAAAAAGATGCTTATTATTTTGCATGTGCAAGAGCATCCTGGTGGAAATGCATAGCACTTTGCAATGCAAACATATTAATCAAAAGGTGCTTGGCATGGTGGAAGTCATCCACCGCACACTAATCTGTCTCAGTGTGAGTGGGTTATCTTTGCTTTTCTGCCCAGATTTCTGACACATTCGCAAGCAGGTGTTCAATTCCCAAGCAAGGCTTTTCCGTATGCATCCTACGTCAAATGCACTTAGTAAAAACATATACATTCTTTCTGAGACATACAAGTCTTATTATGGGTTATCTGGGGCTGTGATGGATTTGGGTGGTGTAATGACATCATTGTCTACTCCAGCTGTGAACCGGAGCTCTTGCGACAGGACCCAGGTGCACATATCAGGACCTGATGGCCTATTATGACCAGTGCACTCTCAACCTCCAAACAACGCCCAGATTTTGAGGCATTTTCTAGCCCCTCCACATAGTGACAGGTGTCCCGTGTTTTGCACTCACACACACACATACTCACACATCTCAGTGGGAGAGCATAAACTTTTCACAGTGTCACTCACGTCTAACACTGAGTGACAAGAAGAAAAAGGGCTTCCTTCCGTCTCTCTTCACTGCTCCTGATGCTCTCCTGGGTGCATCACCTGCTTTGATAGAGAAACACTCCTCCAAGAGATTTTCATTTTTAGATCCAGCCTATTGGCAGGAAGCATCAGCTGTGAGCTTTATGTCAGAGGTTAAGTGGTACCCATAATGCATTGCTCGTTCTCAGTGTGATTAAGGCTGATAAGCCTGGTGAAAATTATGTATTATGTTATCTTGACAACATAAATCCAACTTAACAAACTGAACACTCCAACTCACTTTTCTTTTCATAAACAAACGCTAAAACACCCGACTGCCTTCACAAAGGACTTCTTTAGAAGGTGAATCACACCAATACATGTCATAAACATTACTGTTATACAGTCTTTTCCTTTAATTAAAGGAATAGTTAATCTAAAACTGAAAATACTGACATTATTTCTCCTCATGTCGTTCCAAACCTGTTTGACTATCTCTCTTCTGTGGAACACAAAACGAGCAATTCTGATAAATCTTCTGGTTCTGGCTCCTTTTTTTCAACATGCATAGCAATGAATGGTGACTGAGGCTTTCAAGCTTCAAAATGATTGTAAAAGCATCATTAAAGTGTATTAAAAGTGTTCTGAATTCATATACGAGCTTTATAGATCGAAATTGTCAGAAATTATTCACTGCTGAACTTCTGCTCCATTGCAACTGGAGTCAGTGAGTTGAACCAGATCAGTCCCATCCATGACTGAATCAATTCATTGAAAGAGTTCAACCCCCCAAAATAATGTATTCATGATTTGGACTTGCAATTAATTGTGACTAGGGCGTTCAAGCTTTAAAAAAGTCGAAAAAATGTCATGGACATGATTCAAATGAAACTTCAGTGATATGGACACTTTAATAATACTTTTAAAATGCTTTTGCATCCTTTTTGAAGTCTTAGCCCCCATTTAATGTAAATGCATGGAAAAGAGGGACTAGTATAGTTGTTGCATAAAGGAAATAAAGCCATACAGGCTTGAAATATCATGAGGGTGTGTAAATAATTTTTTTTTTCTTCCATTTATTCCTTTAAATTAGTGTCAGGCTGAAAATACAAATATTACTGGAATTTACAGATACTTAAATTTAATTAATAAGAAAAAATAATTAATTTTTCTTTTGATTTTAGGATGAAATATAACCCGGGCATGTTTGGCTTCCAGGAAATTCACCCTATTACACCATTGTTGCATAAGCCTATAATGAATTTTGTCCAAGTAAGCACATGTCTTCAGGGAGAGCCGGACGAGTCCCTGCATGGGTTCCCTTACACTCTGGTCTGTATTGATCCCTGTATTGGCAGTGCCTACTAAATAAAAAAACAAACAGAACCTCTTAGTAAACTCTATTCAGACATCTGCACAAAACCTCCACAGCATGGGGCAGCATCCAAAAGGTCACTCAATAGATTCCACTGGACTTTATTAGGACACATACTGAAGGGTCTATTTTTCACAGGGCATGTTTCATTCATGTATAGTGTACAGGATCGACTGGCCCTCCCAAGGGTCTGTCTGGAAGGCTTTACAGCGCATCATTGCTCTTAGTTTATATGTCCATCTCTAGAGGGCAATGTGGAGAGCCTGTGGCACCTGTCTGCTGGTGGGCTCCTGCAGTGGCAGACATTGGATTCTGGCTTCAGAACATTTGTGTGGACATTGAGACAAATTGGAAAATCAGCATGAAGTGCCTATTCACATATTTTATTCATGACCTTAAGTTTGCAGTATGCTCTCTGGAAGTTAAAAAAAAAACTAAAAAAAAAATGTAAGTAGTTAAAGAGTGCATTTAGTGGATGATTTTCATCTGAAGCCAGTTAGAGTGACACGGTCAATCCCTTCGAGGCAACTGCAATGCTAATGCTTTCTTAGACGCTTCAAGGTAATAAAGACTGTGACCTTTGTATTTTTCTAGTTCTTCAATAAGAGTTCACCAGATTCTTCACCATTATTCTATTCTATTTTATTCCATTCTATTTTGAGGCTGTGCTTGGAGTACATAATTTTTCATTTTAATAATAATACTAATAATAATAATTTTCATTATTTGTATATTTTAATTTTCTTATTATAATATTATTTATATTTATTATTAATAATTAAATTAATAAATTTTAAAGATCTACTATTCTAAACCATTTCCCCTAAGCATGAATGTCAGCTCATATCTTGAATTTCTGGTAGGGGGGATCTGAAGGGAACCGGAAATCATAGCAAGAATATCATGGAGACTTGATGGGTGCTCTTTTCAAACTAATTAGGCCTAAATTTTAGATTTATATATTTGAATTGCATTTCAAATTTCCATCCATTTGGATTACACAGTTTTAACAATAAACAATCTAATAAACTTGATGCAGTTTTGTGCATATAGTGATGCACATTTGTCAGTCATACATAAATGAAACAATTTTTCTGGCATATTTTATTATGACCTATTTTCATCTATTGGTTTTATTTAAATAATCATATTTTCAGCATAAATCTGTTCATTGTGAAAACAATTCAATTTATTATGTTAAAAAGTGTGAAAATGGTTCAAATATGGCTAGCTGTGCATTTTTCAGTTAGATAAAGTTACAAGCATTATTCACTTAGATAAAATGTATGAGATTGAGAGAAATAGTATATATTGATGATAAATATATAAACACACATTCAGTTTATTAGTACTATTACAGAAATCATGTCTGTTTCTTGTCCGTTTCATTGTATGATTGACAAATATGTTGTTCATTGTTTTTTTTTTATGTTAAAACTGGTGGGAAATTTTACATGCATTTGAAATATAGAAATTTCATATTAAAGCCTAAATATTTTAAATTGGGCCAGAAAGTAACTCCCAAATACCATAGCAATCATCTAGGAATGCCCTAGCAACCACATAGCAACAAGCTAAAAAACACTCTGAACATCTTAGCAACCACTCGCAGTACAGGCAAGCAGCACTCATATTTACTTCAGAAATGTAAGAACATTGTTTGAAGTGCTGTGTGAGGATGGATGGTGTGATGCTCTGGGCTGTTTCTGCCTGCATGCAGGCTGCATGCGGGGATCCAGAGAATGTTCAAAGCCAATAATATCACTGATGTCTCTGTAGAGGGAAAGAAAATCTCTCCTGCATTGGCTGACCACTCTTGTAATAGACTGGATAAATGAGAACGGACTATATGGCAAAGCTGGCATCTTGTTTACACGCGTCCTGCCCTTGTAGACATCATCAATTCATTGGGAGAAAGAGAAGAGCATTAGGAGCATAAAGCTGGTAACAGTTATTTTTCTGAATGCTATATATTGTATATGCATGCACACACAAAAATACTAAAACTTATAGGTTTTTACCTCATCAGAAGCTAACAGAAAATTCTCTGTAACAGTTTTCTCTGAGGGAAGGGAGAAAATAGTCAACAAAATAAAACAAATCCAATATTTGTAAATATATGTATATAGCAATAATAATAATAATAATAAAATATATTTTCTTTTTTAAATAAAGTGACATTGTCCAACAGTGACAAATATATAAAAAAAACTACAAATGCAGAAATGGGATATTGCTTCTTCAATTCAGAAGACTAACGCTGTGTAATATCCCAATGCACAACGGTATTTACTAGGTCAGATTGTAAGGTATCGCACTGCCAATTGCATTTCCACTCAGTTCCAGTTATCCTTAAGAACCAAAATTAGACACTAAAACATTCTGATCCAATAAATAGCTGCTAAAAAGTTCGTTTTTGAAAAAGTCCTTGAAAAGAAAACTTGTTAAAACAACAAAAAAGTGCATCATTTACCAAAACCATTTTAAAAAGTTGTGTTTTAACCAAAAAGGTCCCACAGCAGTGACCTGCTCAACAAGTTTTAGATTACGCTGCCAAACCACTCAGATGTATAATGTTTACAGAAGGAGAAGTAGGCTACCCTCTGTGTGTTTTAGGGAGAAAGAAACAGACTTCTTGTTTTCTGAGATCACTAGCCAGTAGAATAAGGCATGTCCAGGGGCAAGGTTGTGTCCATGAGGCTTTCTTCACAAACTTTCTGAAAACAGCTGAGCTTGTTAGTAAGCTCTGCTTCCTACATCCTGGCTTTGCTGCGAGCCGAGACGGCCATGCGCTCAGGAGGGACGCAAGGAGATAAAACACATGAAAGCGTGGCCTACCGAAGATGCATGGAGCTGCCAAATGGAGCTGGACTGGGCTGAGAGCCTGCACAATCCACTGGCATCCACGCATCTCTTCCCAAACACTTCCAAACTTCCGCTTTTTGTATCTTGACATGGTCCTCCTGTCCCAAAGAGAAAGAGTGCACTGTTGGCTAGCGTTAAGCTCTTTTTGAAGTGCTGCTCAGCTGTTATGGGACCTCCACAGAGAGAGGAAGAAAGTAAGAGACGGAAGGAAGGAAGCAATTGAGATAAAAACAGAAGGTCGTACAAACGAGAGAGATTTGGTGCAGAAGGAGAATGGTCTCTTTTTAGGATGTAAGTTGAACAGAAATGGCAATGATCAAAAGGAAAATCCCTTATGAAGACAACTTCAGCTGCTCATCTTAGATAAAGCTACCTTTGAGATATTTACGCTTAGCAAACAGGAATCCATGTGCCACTTTTGTCATTCTTCACAGCTTAGTCATTAAAACAGAAACTAAGACTTCAAAATCTGTTCTCATGAAAAACAGCTCTGACATTTTTAATGTTTAACACCCACTGTATAATTAAAGGAGCTCTCAGTCATGTTTATCTCATTAAATATATTTCACACAAGCAATGAGTAGTATTTTGAGTATTTTTTGTTTGATAATTTAAGCTGTTGTTTTTTTCAAGTGATGACCAAGCGTCCAACAGTGAGTTGACCCCGTGTTTGATCAATTTAGCCTTCTCAAATCAATGCTTAACTTACCTACAATAAAACCCATAGACATAAATAACTTAAAGCATATCACAATGTTAGTTTAAATGTTACCCTATATAAATGTGCGCTATTAGACACATATCCAAGTGTTTGTGCAGAAAGCATGTTTGTAGGACATGGAGGCGCTGGTGTGATAACTTGCATTTTTTCCCTGATAGTGGATACAACTTAAAATACATATCTGCAGTAAAGAAAACTAGTTTATTAATAAATAATAAAAAGATCTCCTCACTATTTTTTCCTGATACATTCAATTGTTACTTTTGCTGGTGCTTTGCGGCAAGCTTTATGTGTGCACTTGAATGCAGAAATTATTAAAAGTGAGCTGCAAATCAGCATATTAGGATAAGTTCTGAAGATTCATGTGACACTGAACACTGGAGTAATGGTTGCTGAAAATTCAGCATTGCATCCCAAGAATAAATTACATTTAAATATATATATTTCAATAAAAAAAAAAAACAGTTATTTTAAATTGTAATAATATATGTAAAATTATTTCACAGTATTACTGTTTTCACTGAATTTTTAATCAAATGAATACAGCCTTGGTTAACATAAGAAAATAAAAATTACTAACCCCAGGGTTGCCAGGTCTGCGAAACAAAACCAGCCCAATTTCTAATTAAAACTAGCCCAAAACTATAGCTCAATTGCATTTTTTCCACAGTTTTCCACTCTGTTGGGCATTCCCTGTATCGAAATCATGTTTCAGAGAAGGGAGATCAGTTTAACCCACGGACTAAAAAACCCTGCGGCAACAGTGTAAGAGTAGCCCAATTCCAGGGGAAAAACAGGGATTTGGCAACACTGCTGACCCCAAACTTGTCAATGCTAGTGTATGTAATTTTTTATTTATTCGTTTTAATATGCTAACTAGATGTTGTGATGCTATCTTTATAGTAATAAAGATCCAGCTAAAAATTGTGCTGCATTCTCAGCATCATCACAAGGGGCAATATTAGCAGGCAGTAATATGAACCTTTTTTTTTTTTTACCTTTGATTTTACCCTTCAGGTCAAGGGTAAACTGCCATGGCAGAGCACTAAGCAAGCATCACTAATTATGAATGATGACAAAACTTCACCTCCTCAAGATGTGATTATCCATATCAGTCAAACTTATATAATAAAGGCCAATTTAAAGTCTAAATATAACTTTTACTGCTCTGTAAAGTGCTTCTAAAACTTGCAGCAAAATAATCAGGGCAAAAATTATGTTTTTCAGAGTTCTCATTAGCAACAACTGGCTATGAATCCAAGTTTTATCCTCATCATAAATCTGTGCACAGTCCATCAAGCCATAAACCTGTCACTGAGCCAATGACCAATAATTGAGAGTAAATTCAAGGCTTTGCTACTCTAATGGGATTCTGATACTAGAGATCAATCTCTCTCTCTTCCCACAGCTCATTAATGCTCATCTTCCCACATTTGGAATGCAGTAAGTGTCTGCTCGCCGCTCTCCTCTCACCTGCAGGCCATTTCCAGCCCTGCCTCTGCATCTATCAGCCCACCGTTGAGATGCTATGTGCTGCACGTTTGCCGCACATTTGCAGCACTCTCTCTGTGTAATAATGTAGACAAGCTGTGCGCTTTTAAAAATATATTAACCATCTGTCCTGGGGATCTCGCCCCTCCGACAGGGGATGGCAGAATGACCGTTATGCATGCTGGCTCACAAGGCTCGGATGGAGAGCCAGGCTGCGTTAAAAGGATAGCAGTGCTACGCTGACGTTTAGGTACAACAGGGGTAAAGAAAGAGAAAGAGATCGTCAAACACGGAGCAATCTGTGTGTTTGTAAATATAACCTGTGTATCTGCACTCCTGGGCATCGGCAGCAGAAAACTGCACTTGTTCCAGAATATTAATCACACGAGTAAAAAAAAAAAAAAGGCCTCCTTCACATCAAAGTGGGAGAAAAAGGACAAGACAGGATGGTTGTGTCATGCACTCATACACCCTCACTTTCTCTCCATCTCACTGCATCTCGGCTTTCATCCATCCACCCGCTTCACTCAGTTTTTGGATATTTTTAGTGTAAGCACTTATGACACATCAAATTTAAAAAAAAAAAAAAAAAAAAAAAACTTTTTTTTTTGTAATATAAAATGTAATATAAGAATTATAGTGTTTATTTATTTATTATTTAAGAATGGAAACTACATATACTGTAGTAGGGTTCAAAAGTATTTTGTTCAAAAAAATGAATAAAAGCAAAAAAAAGTATTCAACAATATTTTGAGGTATTAATTTTATTTTTGTTAAGCTATTAAGACAATTTATATAAATATTTTTTGTACTCAAAAAGAAAGAAAGAAAGAAAGAAAGAAAGAAAGAAAGAAAGAAAGAAAGAAAGAAAGAAAGAAAGAAAGAAATGAAAAAATCATCGTACTTGTGGATTCAGACTTTTGGACTCCAGTTGTGTATATAACTACACTGTAAAAAGTGTAAACATCCAGTTGTTACACCTTAAAGAGCGGTCTACCTCTCACTCTTAAAATTACTCTCCTTGGTGTATTCTAAAATCAAGTATTAGAAACACGCAGCTTTAATTGATGGACTGGAGTGGCATAGATTACATGTGTATTATTGTGGTTTTTATCAGCTGTTTGGACTCTCATTCTGACGGCACCCATACACTGCAGAGGATCCACTGGTGAGCAAGTAACGTAATGCTACATTTCTCTAAATCTGTTCAGATGAAGAAACAAACTCATCTACAACTTAGATGGGCCAAGGGTGAGTACAATTTCAGTGAATTGTCATTTTTGGGTGAACTATTACTTTAATCTAGCATTGCATCTTTGAATAAGCATTGTGACAGTTATAGATAAGAGAATAATGCATTGTTTGAGGAAGAAAGAAATCAATCAAAATGAAATAAAACTATATTAAAATATTGCATTTGAAATAAGTAATATTTTCTCTTCCTTTTATTTTCTTTAATCCAGTGTAGCTTACAATCAATTGCATTAACACTTCTACCATTAGCCATTAAGAAGAATGATATCATTTATTTTTTTGCTGGTTTAAAACAATGACTCACAACCTGGTAGTACTCTGAAAGGTTATACTTTTTCTTTGTTAAAAGTAATTCTTTGTTTCTTAAATTTGTAACTTCTCATAAAAAATCTGTTCTGGTTCATTTGTGGCATATTTCATACTTGTTGAGCTTGCTTGGTATTCATATTCCACCCTACAAAGAATGAAAATGATATTGCTTTTGTTAACTGAAGCCCCACCTGGATTTCATTTAGAAATAAATTCACCATTAGGCCTTTCTCAGAGAAAGTTTCTCTATGATTGCACCCAGAGCTGTCAAGATGTGTGACAGACAATCAAGCTCAGGTGTCTCATTAAAGCGAAAGGAAGATTCTTCGGTCAGTTTTTTTAGCCACAGTAACAATTTTTTTTTTAGTGTAAAAGTGAATCATTGTAGTAACAGCTGCTCTAATAATATTAATGATATTGCTAAATTAGTCAAAATGAGGGAAAAACATTGATTATTTGTGGATTATTGTGATGTTTTTATTTCTCCAAAATCTCTTCTGATGAACAAACAAATGCATCTACATCTAGTCTGGGCTGAGGATGAGTACATTTTCTGCTAATTATATATATTTTTTTATGTTTGTGTTTGTTTGTTCATTTATTTAATTATTATTTATTTGGGGTGAAATGTTTCTTTAAAGCAAAGCTTATATGTGGCATTCGTCCTTACACATTTCTATTGCACAGTGCTGGTCAGACAGTCTCAGTTTCAGTAGCCACAAGGGTTTCTAGGATATAGCCAGACCATTCAATCATCAGGACACAATGCCATCTAATATCACATCACTCTGCCAGTGACTGAGAGTGATGGACACTCACATCTGAAGAATGTCTGCTCAGGCAGGAATGTGTATGCTGGTGCTCTTGATGGTGAGTAATAAGTGTGTGTAGGAAAACTAGTGTAGGAAAACACATACAGTAATAGTATCTTCAGTTCAAGATCCATCTGGTTGTTGACGAGTTTGGCATCTACAGGGAACAAGCATGAGCTCTAAGCGCGAATTCAAGAAATCAACAGGTTCACCAGAGGAACTCAGCAACTTAAAACATTACTATCAACCACAACAAAACTACAACAAGAGAAAAAACCCAGATGTCTGAATCTATTAAAACTACCCACAACAAAATCTATTTGAAAAGCAGCAAAAATCAGTTACCAAAAGAATTAGCCTATTTTCATAGAGCAAATATTTGAAGTCTGTTGTTTTAAGAAAAATCAGGCCCAGGAACCAAAAAGTGAATGTAGTTTAGCTTTTGTAAATTTTTTGTTACATGTCAAAGCACTGCACACTGGAGCTTGAATGCATGTGTGTAATTAGTCGTCTTACTGGTGTTCGGTGCGTGTGATAAGACTTGCTGGTGTTTGTCTAATCGATGTTCTGTTTATGTTTGCATATGAAGTCCTTTGGGCCCTGACCTCAGCCAAAGATCTGGAATGCAACTGGCTGAAGAGAAACTGCTATGTTGTTCACTATCCAATCATTTCTGTACACATGAATCCATGCAAAAAGTGTCTTGAATTCTTTTACCATGTATTGTCTTCATTTACTCACCACTTGCTGATTTTTATGTACATTTGTAGTGTTTTAGTCTTCCCTAACCAACTTTTTTTTTTTTTTTTTTTTTTTTTTTTTTGCAACTATACTTTTTAGAATTCCATATTAAAATGGCCATGATCCATAAAATGAAAATATATGGGTAAGGTCACAAGCATTGCAAAGCATACGAACCAGAGAACTAAAAGTTCCCTGCCATTCTACAGTATATATCATTTATACATTGGCATATTCAAAATGACTTTGGCAAAAACCCTTGTTCAGGGCAGTGAAAAATTTGCAATTACAGTAATTTTTGTGGATTATGGACAAAATGTATGGAAGGAGAGTATTTAAACTAAGTGTTTAACGTAATTTACCAATATTTGTGGTATTTGATTTTCTGGTATTTGTCTAATGCTGTGATCCATTCAAACAATGTCATATTTTAGATGGACTGATGCAAAATCCTGAAAAACTATGAACAAAACAAAAGGTACAAGAAAACAGCACTAAGACAATGTTAAATATGGGTCGAGTCTTAATGCAACAAGGATAAATATGGTTTGTGCCAACAACGATTTTTATGCCATGATTTATTGACAGCTGAGATTTATATTATTTTAACTTTAAATATGAAAATCCATCAAATTTAGAATTATGGTAATCGAAACAAATTCAATGTAAAAAATATATATATATATATATATTATATATAAATTATTTTTTTATCTAAACCTCTGAATTAGAGAGAGATTTATATATTTATATGTATTGTTTTCAGAATTTTGTCAGAATGACCTAATCAGAGCTGTATTTTGTTCTTGCTGCTCATCTCTCAACACCTTTCCAGCAGTGCAGTGGGATGTTTTCAGAAAATGATGCATGTATAAACACCACTCGGTTTGCTCTTCAATCAGTTGCCCATCACACTGGAACAGCCTCGAAAGCATGTGGCTGTGCTTTTGGGTGCAGTTTGGCTTGAATTAAGCTCAGCGAAGCACGAAAAGAGACATGCATCGCTGAAAGAGAGAGAGACCCACAGTTGTTATGCCTCAGCCTGTGGCTCTTTTCTTTGCTTTTCTGTAGACACACACACACACACACACACACACACAATCACATTTTGCATACGCATTTACACGCACACCCACTTTTGAATTACTTTGAGATGAAGACTTCCATTTTAAATTTGCCTGAAGTGTAGAAGCACTTAAGTGGAAAACTAATCATAAAATCATTGTCTGTGTAGATTGACATCATTATAAAGAGTTCTCAAACTCAAGCGTGAATTACAATGTTTCATTTTCTTGTAAGAAAGAGCAAGCTGAAGAATATTAAACATATGATTTATGCTGGCCTAGACTATATGCGCAAATGAGAATTACTTGTCAGTACACACATCAAAATACAACTGAAAAACGCATTAAAGGAATCATATTCTATACAGCAGCAGTTATTTTCTCCTGAATTCCACCAAAAACATGATATTTTACACACTCTCTTTGACCCTGAATTGAAAAATCTGTTTCTGCAACTGTACCTTTCTACCATTCTACATGAAAAAGATCATGATTTATAAAATTAAGTACTGTAAAAGCAGCCTGTGATGTGACATTATCACACAGTCCGTCATAGCTCCTTCTACATTTCATCAGTACATCCACTTGGAAGAGAGCCACATCTGCAGCGAAAGAGTGCTGGTAACTGAGCTAATCTATCAGGAGCTGAGATATGACAGTGGAATGGAGATGCATATTAAATGAAGGTAAAACACAGTCAACGCAGCCAAGCAGTTGTGGGTATGATTTATAGTTATTCACCAGCAGACAGGAGGGAGATGGTGTGGGAGATGATGATCTACGAAAGAAAGATTGATGGTAAGTAGAAAGAAACACATCCAAGATTACTTTTCCCTCCTCAATCTAATGCTGCATTCAAGTCATGTCAGAATGATGGTATTTAAGAGATGACTGCACAACAATGTCAAAATTACCAGTGGAAAGCAAGGCAGTTTTATTGAGCCAATTGTCAATAAAGCAGAAGTTAATTGTTATTAGTCATAATTGAGACTGCACAATTGCACAAGCTGCATTCTGACTACTATTCAGAAAGAATAGCTATAAAGGTTGGCAGATAATATGAGACGGCAGTCTTATGTGAAAACAAAAATCTCCATGACAGCAAAATGTTATTCAAACAGCTAATGTGTTTATTTAATTTGTACTTCATTTTATTGATGTCTTAGTCGGCAGGTAAAAAAACAAACACAAATACTTCCCAATACATCTTATTCACAACCAAAATGACTTGAATGCATATCATCTTAATTATGGCTTAAGCAGAAACTTCCCAGGAGGAACTGAAATCAGCAACAATCTGTCACTCACGTCAAGAAGGAAATGATGCGTTCCATCCAAAGTTGTATGTAAGGAATATTCTTACTAGATGTTGTTTTACACAATACCATTCAAAAGATTAATTTTTCTAATAAACTATTATTTTTAATCAGCAATGAGTCATTCATTTGATTTAAAAAGGGTCATTATTAATTTTACTAAAGCTTATATTTCATTTAAATGCTGTTCTTTTGAGCTTTCAGTTAATCAAAGAATCATGTGAAACAAAATGTATCACAGTTTCCACAAAAATATGAAGCAGCACAACTGTTTTGAACATTGATAATAATATGAAATGTATTTAATGCATTTTAATCAAATAAATGCCGGTGAGGATAAGAGACTTTTTCAAGAACACAGATGAAACCCCAGCACCAGCACCCTCCCTCTTCCTTCTCCAGGTTCTCCACCCTCATATGGTGGTCTCTCATAAATTCATTGATTAATAAGAGCTGTGATCTTGCTGTTTCTCTCTCTAATCTATTGAACTGACCTGCCTGCCAGCGCTTTTTCTGACCCCACAAAGTTTTTTTTTTTTTTTTTTGTGCTGGATCCGTTCTGAGCCTTCAGGGAGGACAGAGCCGGGAAAAACTCAATGTTCCATCTCCAGGATCTTGGGTTTGATTTGAAGTGATACCAGGCTCAGGTCAAGCGTCCTCAGAAATACAGCTGGCCATGTTTCAGGCTGGATGAGCAAATTGCAGGTAGCTTCCTCTTGAGCCGCCGGAGGTCCCAGGGGGGATGCAGATAATTTACAGGGGGAAATGCCTTCATGAGCATTACCAAACCTTGCTAATGTCTGTACAGAATATATGGATAGAGGAATACGGCTGATATCAAAGGCTTTGGAGGTCATGTGAGCATCTTTTGACTTTGATTTAACCTCCATATACTGCAATACTTGGGTATAAAAAATTTATAGTTCGGACAAAAAAAAAAACAGTTTGACTCAATTTGTCAAATTTCTTCCATCATAACATTGGATCAGAGTGGGATCACGGTATCATGGCATTTGTTGTTAGATGAATGTACAGTAAATGCAGTACCTATTTGTCAAAGAAATAACATTGTACAGTATTGTATTGTATAAAATATCATTTACTATCATTACTATCATTAATTCTAACTATTGCTGAAAACTATTAAAAATTGTTTTTGGACTTTTATAATAAATCGGCAATTAAATAAAATTACATTAAAAAATTAACAACTAACTGAAATGTGTTTAAGTACTAAAATTACTAAAACAACAATAAAGTAATCTTAAATAGTAAATAAAAATGGCAAAAGCACATAACAGAATTAGAAATAACAGAAAACTAAAATTAAAAAGAAAACTGAAAATACAAAAATTAAGTTAATTAAAAAATTATACTACTGTATAATATAAAAGTATATAAATAATAATAATATTTATTAATACAACTAAAATAATAAATAATAATAATAATAATAATACTTAAATATTTTCTGTGATTGAAAAAATGGTGTAAAATAAAATATAAATAACAGATGAAAAACTTAACTTAAAAAAATACAAATGATGCCTTGACAGCTACTGTAACTGACATATGTTTAAGTTGAAGCACTAAAATTACTAAAACTAAAACGTAAAAAAGTATAAATCAAAAAAAAAAAGAAAACTGAAAATAAAAAGTCAATTGAAAATATTTCTAAATACTATAATAGTACTGTATAGAAATAATTCTAAAAAGACAGACAGACAGACAGACAGATAGATAGATAGATAGATAGATAGATAGATAGATAGATAGATAGATAGATAGATAGATCCAGATGTTCGTTTGAAGTAAAGTGAATTAATTTGAAAGCACAGAAAATAAGTGCTGCTAAGAGTCTTGTCCATCCTTCTTTTAAATTTCAGTGCTCTCTGGTGTTTATCTGCTCTGTTGATCTCTATGATGGATGGAAGCTGCGGCTGTCAGTCGGCCAGACACTCAAGAGTTGCTCAGTCTCAGATGGAGGAGCGGGGTTAAGTTGTCCTTGTAGTCCGAGTCTTATCTTTGCCTGCCTTGCTTCAGCTCAGCAGATAAGAGGAAGACTGTCAAGCCGATAGAATCAAGGTTACTAAATGATGGACAGTTTCAGGCTCCTGTCTCAACAGGCATCTGATGAAGTTGTTAATGTGTTTGGGTCTGCTAATCTGGGAAATAATTGCTGCATTTTATAATGCCATCACTCCATTCCAGAGGGATTTCTGCAATAGAAATGTATTCCCACTACCTATCTGATATAATGAACAATTCAATTGCTATCAGTAATATGCATGATATTGTGAAAATGGCAATCAAGAAACAAAATATATGCATGCAGTTTATTTTTTTTATGTTTTTTGTGACTCCCTCTAAAATAATGTGTTTACCTCAGCTGTTTTATATACAATTCAACTTACTCAGAAAATTGCTAATTGAAATAAAGCTGAAATAAATTTAAACAGAAATGTGGAATGAAAAACTAAAAATGAGAAATGTTGCACTGGCAACTAACTAAATATAAGTTTCAGTCAGACTAGCATGTCGCTAACATGATTAACAAGTGATGAGCAAGTTGCTAGCATGATTAGCAAGTGACAAGCATGTTGCTAGCATGACGAGCAAATGACTAGCATGTCATTAGCATGATTAGCCAGTTACTAGCATGTCGCTAGCATGTTTCCAGCATGATTAACAAGTGACTAGCATGTTGTTAGCATGATTAGCAAGTAACTAACATGTCGTTAACAAGTTTCTAGCATTTGGTAACATTATTAACAAGTGACTAGCATGTTGTTACATGTTGTTAACATGATTAGCAAGTGACTAGCATGTTTTAGCACGATTAGCAAGTGACTAGCATGTTTTGCTACCATGATTAGCAAGTGACTAGCATGTTTTGCTACCATGATTAGCAAGTGACTAGCATGTCATTAGCATGATTAACAAGTTACTAGCATGTTGCTTGCATGATTAACAAGTTACTAGCATGTCGCTACCATGTTTCTAGCATGATTAGCAAGTTACTGGCATGTTGTTAACATGTCTCTATGCTAATCCAGCTAAAACCAGTTGATTCAGTAAAAAAAAAAAAAACCTGCTAAAAACCAGCTAAGACCAGCGTGACCTGCTAAAACAGTGGCCAAAACCACTTTAAAACCATCTTGGGAGACCAGCCAAAGCAACCAATCAGCTTAGGCTGGTTTTAGCTGTATTTTCAGTAGAGAGTTTTTAAGATTTGCTCTGGCAGTAGACAGCTTAAATACACCATAAGTTTTATTGTATAAAACTTTTCACCCCCTCAATGAAAGTCTATGGGATTTTAGGTGGTTTTGATAGTCTGGTTTACGAAAAACCATAAGACCACAGGCTGTCAAGAAGTAAAAAGGCCCCAAAAATGCAAAAACAGAACCATAAAATCATAGTCCATATGATTTGTGGGCTAATCTGCTGAAGCCATTCAGAAAAAAAGAAAAAAAAAAAAAACAGCACAGGGATTGGAATGAGACTTTTTCTGTTTTGGGTGAATTATCCCTTTACTATGTGTGCATCAGCAACACAAACAGCAATAAAAATAACCCATTAGCTGAATATATAATATACAAATAAATGTGTTGAACTGTGATAAATGCATATTTAACCCTGAGGAACTTGTAGAGAGCTGGAATGGTGTTGTGGATTAGTGTCATGCTGGGTTTTATATTGATTTTTTGTATTATGATACATCTCCTTTTTGGCTTCTAACATAAATAACCCTAGGAATGGATAATGCAGTAAAATGCTGACAACTGACAGACATTTCCTGTCTGACAAAAGTCATTGCCTCTGGCTGAGAGCCACAGATTCAAGAGCTGTGGCACCCTGAAGAGAAGTCGTATTCTCCGTAGTGCCCTTGGTAGTGAGCCAAACCGAGCAGCAATCCATCTCACTAACTTATTTACTGCTTAGAATTCCAGCTGACCTCATAAATGTTCTGTTAATCATCTCAGAAGTTCAAGGCAGAGACGGTATTGTGTGTAATGATGGTAATGATGCTTTAATGGTTTGAGCTTTTCTTCTGAGCTTTAAAAACTCAATGAACCATGAAGGCAGGAATCACAATCCCACTGGCCTGCTGGATTTTAGTATTTGGGGATATTGTCATTTATTGTTAATTTCAAAACATGTAGAAAGATCATCATGCTTCCAGAAGTCTCCATAAAGTATATTATCGATAATTTTTGGATACAGATGCTCTTGTTACACAGTGATTTGAGGAGGAAATAATATCTTGTCAATCAAATCAAATGTTCAAATAAAAGTTTCTGGGCTACAAAACTTTAATAATAAAATAAACACAAAAGAGCGCGACAGCCCCTCGCGGACGACTGTCGCGCACAAACAAAACCAAAACACAAAATAAATTCCAGGCCTGGTCCTCTCTCGTCTTGCACTTTAGTCACTCCTCTTTTTATCTGTCCGGAGCTCCTCCGTGGGACTCGTGACTGGTGAGTGGCGCAGATGTCATGCATTAGCATTTACTCCACCGGCCACGCTCTGTTCCCCCGGCTCTCGGCCCCGCCCCTCTTGTCACATACCCCCATCGCCCCTCACAGGCGGGGGGGGGGGGGGGGGTACCCACGAGACTGTGCTCTACTCCCCCCTCCTGGGGAGCCAATCACGGTGGCCGCGGAGTACTTGGGGATAAGGACAGACAGACAAGGTGAGAAAAAAGGAGACGGAAGTATGAGGAGAGACAGGGGAGAGAGAAAAAAAATATTGTTCCGGTTCCCAGATACACTGCCGCTCGGCCCTCCACCAGCTGGGTAAACTCTTCCGCGATGCCTGGCAGCGCCACTGGATAGCTCTCGGTGAGTCGGCATGAGTCCCCCGTTCCATGCTCCTCCCCATCATGGCGGATGGCAGCATGCTCCGGCCTCAGGCGAACGGTGGCGACTCCTCCGCTCCCTCACAGATGGCAGCCTTCCCTCCACATCCCAGGCGGCCAGCAGTGAGTTTGTCTGCCCCCCTGGCAACTCACTCCAGCCCACCGCCGCAAGCATCCATGGTGGCAGACTGCTCTGCCATGCTTGATGGCACCGCGGATTCACCACAGCGGCGAGGGATCTCTGGCAGTGTGTCCCTCCTTCCTCTCAGGTTTCGGCACCAATGTAACAAAGTTCGTAATTTGGGAAGAAGGAGGTGGGAACAGGCGAATATTCAAACAAAACTTTAATAATAAAATAAACACAAAAGGACGCATCAGCCCATCATGGACGACTGTTGTGCACAAACAGAACCAAACCACATCTTGCACTTTCATCATTCCTCCTTTTATCCTTCCGGAGCTCCTCTGTGGGACTTGAGACCAGTGAGTGGCGCAGGTGTCGCGCATTAGCATTTACTCCACCGGCTTTGCTCTGTTCCCACGGCTCTCAGCCCCGCCCCTCTCGTCACAGTCAACTTCAAAAGTAATTAATGTATTTACAATATTAATATAAAAAATATGCAACAGATTGCTTCTCATGATAACACAATGGCAAGCCAAAGGTGAAGGGCTGTCTACTTCTACTTGGGATCAAAAAATCACATGTAAACAGGGAAATTTCTGAAGACTGCATGAAGTTCACTCTGGCCTGTGTACGGCATGTAGCATTACACAACCTCTCAGTGACATCAAAATACCAAGACCTCTTGAACCACATGCAACTAAAAGCTTTTCAGCCACTGAAAACCGCACTCTGCCCCGTTTCGCAAGGTACAGAAGTCACTGATTATGCATGCAAGTAACTGCAAACATAACGTAAGACCACTGGGAACATTGTTATGCACTTATTTACTCCATTGCACTGGATTGCATTCAAATAACGGCATGCATTAAACAGGTTTGTTAACAAATGAGCTCTTTGAATTGTGATTAAATCCACATTTGTCATAATTTGATTTCTTTTTAAACTGGTGACACTGGCTTTGTTTGCATTCACAGTGATCACTGTGTTCTGTCGTTAATGCCAATTGATTGCCTCCATGACACACATTCTGAGAAGACTCAAGGTAACCTTTTCTTGTCAGTGTCTAATGGATTTTTTACTGCTATCTACAAGAGAAACTCAGTTGTAGGGTTTTATTTGATTTAAGAGTTGCAAATTATTTTGTATCACAGTTGCCCTCAGTTTCAGAGCTTATAGCTCTGTTCCAAATCCTAGTGAGCTGCCTACATAGACAACATATTTGGGCACCACAGACACATTCCCATTGTGAAGGCCCATTGTTGAAATAGGTAAAATACTAGGGGTTCACGATAATGAACGTGGATTTGCGCAGCTTGTCAGTTAACAACGACTCCATGTAGTAACTCTATGCTCTATGTGAAATCACGCACCTGATGGAATTTACCTCTGATTAGAGAACCGGCTTTACTGCGCATTAATTATCGGACGATATTTATCGTGCACCCCTATAAAATACTTTTAATAGAAGTATTTTAGCATCTACTAAAATGCCTAAATTTTGTCAAATTTGCAAGAATGCAAGGATGCATTAAATAAATCAAATGTGACAGTAAAGACTTTTAAAGTGTTACAAATGATTTCTGTTTCAAATAAACACTGTTCTTTTGAAGTTTATATTCATTTAAGATTCATGAAAGAAAAATCGTCACATTTTCCACAAAAATATGAAGCAGCACAACTGTTTTCAACATTAATAATAATAAGAAATGCTTCTTGAGCAGCAAATCAGCATATTAGAATGATTATGTGAGACTTTAGACTGGAAAATTCAGCTTTGCATCACAGGAATAAATTACATCTTAAAATATATTCAAATAGAAAACAGTTATTTTAAATTGTAATAATATTTCACAATATTACTGTTTTCACTGTATCAAATAAATGCATCCTTGATGAGCATAAGAGACTTCTTTCAAAAACGACCCCAAACTTTTGAACAATAGTATACCAAAACTTATGTCTCTAATTTAATCCTCCCAGCAGTATCATAAAGCTATAATTGTTACTAGAAATGACTCTAAATGTTTAGGTTTATTGCCACACACATTTGCTAATGGAACAACACACATTTAAACAAAAAACTCTCATCTTGCTTTCACTAATATCTTAACGCCCACTGTGTGATCCTATCAAAGGTAAAAGGCTCTAGAGAGTTTGTCATTACACCCACAAAGAACTTCACTGGTACTCTAATCCTCATATATGGATTGAATTTAGATTTGTAGATGTAATTCATATTGGTGTCATTTCTCCAGAACAAATTTCCAATGAATAATCTCAACTCAACAGGCTCAATCTGTGTAACACAACACACTATGAAAGAGTACAGTGCTGAACCTCTTGCTGGAACTGACAATTCAGACAAAAATTAGAAATTATCATTTGCTAAGCTCCGCCCCCCGGTTACTGTCACTAACTCAGACCAGATAAAGAGAACATCCGATTGAAAAACAAATTGGAGATTTCTACACTGTATAAAAAAAGTTGTAGATAAAACAAAGATTATTGGAGGTTCACAAGAAAATACTGTTTATATACTATTTATTATGTCAGTCTATAATTGCAGATATAAAGTCATATTAACAGCATGATTTTCGGTATGTACATGGAACAGTATATTCTTCTGTAATTGTTCTTGAAGAAATTATGCAGTAATGCTCAGCAGAAAGGCAAACACTTCTCAGTGAAAACAAAAAAGCCTCAACTGAAAGTATTTATGTGTGATAACATTAGTGTAAGAGAACAGGGCCCGGTTCCCCGATAACGCTCACTCTTAGTGCGCTAAGAAGACTCGAAAGATATATCTTACCGAAGTTGTTTATGTTCCTAAGTGTGTTCCCCGAAGTGTCCCTTAGGAAGCTTCTTATCACGCTGCCTCTTACGTTCGACGTTACAAAGGCGCTGTCCCAAGTGAAGGTGCTGAATCAGTTGGCATCGATTGCTCAGGAATCGATTTTCCACTTCACGCGAAGGTGCATTACGGCGTTAAGAAAGACAACACGTTCTATGCAAATGAAACATTCCTCAAATTATTCCAGTAACATTTATTTTAACATAGTTTAAGTTATCCATAAATTTTGACTATTAATTAAATTATCAAATTGTCAGTAATATGTTCACACGATATGTTGTGACGGATAGACGAACCGGGTATCCCTCGCTAATCATCCACCCTCCTTATCCCGTTGTGCCACTTGTGCCGCTTCTTGACATGGGTTTAATGACTTCTAAAAATGATGTAATACACTTTTATATTAATGGTAAGGTACTTTACAATCAGAATTCCCCAGATGTAATCCCCGGCATGGCGCAGAAGGGCGTTGGTGACAGTGTGGACGACCTCGATGAAGCTCCCTGTAGCAAAAAAAACCTTAGCGCTGCAAGCAGCTGGACTTCAGAGCTTAAAAGCAAAATTCCGCCGCGTTAGCCTGGCAAGCGCAGGTCTGAGAAGGTCCAGCAGCTCCATAATGAGTTGTCTTGGGAGGCAAATTTTTTTAATATAGCCATGTCAGGCAAAATGTCAAAAGTTTTGCCGAATAAAAAAATTGACATGGACTAAACTGCTCCGCGGCCGACGCCGTCTTTGATTCAATACAAGGACACATTGGATCGCTGCCATAGTTGGTCGCTTACTGGACACCATGCTTACCCATTTATAGATCTTAGCCATTTAGAGCAAAATTGTTTGCCAGATTTTAATTATCAAATGTGATTGCCAATTTAAACGCTTTAATGACATTACAAAATAGCCTCAGCTAATTACCACCACATTAGTTCTGATACCAAATAAAGTCAACTTCATAAATAGGCCTGTATCCATTGCGAACATATTTTATTATTAGTCTTAAAATGTCCATAACATAAAATCATTGTTGAGCCACAACATTGTCAACATACCATAGTTGGACTTGTACTGATTTCTAAAGACTGCTGCACAGTGGCGGCGACTAGCGTCTTGAGCTCAAACAACGCTAAGAGAGAGCTTACGAATGGTCCAGACCAACCTTACAAAAGTGTGACTTACAGAAGATATACTTAGCGTACGAACAAGTCGGGAATCGTGCCATAACGTTAAGAGAGAGGTTAAGGAATAGGTTAAGAACTACTTAGCGATAAGAACATTTTGGGGAACCGGGCCCAGAACTGTATCTAACGTTTCTACAACGTATTCGCAATGCTATGTTACCTCTTTAGTTACTATCAACACCATGACCTGAATAAATATGCGAATCAAATAATGTTAAGCTAGTGTCAGTTATTAATCCTGAAGCCAATGTCACAGATTCAACTGGGAATGAGGGCGACACATACTGTAATTCAATCCACAGCATGCAACATCTATAGGTAAAAACTGATAGCCTGAATGCACTGTAAGTCGCTTAGGATAAAAGCGTCTGCTAAATGCATAAATTTAATTTAATTTAATTTAATTTAATTTAATTTAATTTAATTTAATTTAATTTAATTTAATTTAATTTAATTTAATTTAATTTTAATCTAAACAGATTAAAAGCTACATGAGAACAATAAATACAGAGCCTGTTTCGTTTCTGTTGTCACATTAAAGTCAGCAAATGTGAATGTTTGACCCTGAGGTCAGAACATTCTGTATTTTGTATTCCACCGTGGTCCAAAGAGACAGATAGTACAACAAACACTTCCTTATCTTGAAGTTTTTAGGAAGCTTTGAAACTTTTAGGTGTTTTTTTTTCCTGATTCTTGATTTGTGGGGGGGGGGGGGGAAGAGAATGGCAAGACTGCAAACGCATCCATCTTACAGAGCTAACAGAGATAGAAGAGAGAGCCAGAGACAGAACAGAAGTGCTCAGTTAATTTGTACAAGTGGCATGACTGTGTGTTTAGAGAGAACTGTAAAGGAGGAAAGTGCAGGAGAATAAACCATCAAAGGAGAACTTTTGACATATAATTTTCTCTCTCAGACACACAAAGCGTCCAACTCCATATAACTGAAAGCTAAATCTGCCGTCTGCAACAAAACCTCCTCTATAAACATATAAATAATATAAACTGGGGCTAGTTGTCACAACAATGCTTATTTTCTCTAGCAATGGTTTTTATGGTGGTTTCAGACACCAAAGACTGTTGTAATTAGGATATTTTTTATAAAAACACACTAGCCTATGTTAGCTGAAGCATGTTATTTCAGCACAAATTGCTTGAAAAAAACATTAAAGTATTGACTGGAGTGAGAAGTATGACAATATATACACTCCTATATATACGCTAAAATTCAAAAGTTTGAGGTTGGCAAGATAAATTAAAAAATTGGTTTTGAAAGAGTCTCTTATTCTCACCGAGGATGCATTTATTTGATTAAAAATACAGTAAAAACAGTGATATTGTGAAATATTATTTCAATTTAAAATAACTGTTTTCTGTTTGAATATATTTTAAAATGTAATTTATTCCTGTGATACGAGGCTGAATTTTCAGCATCAGTCTTCAATGTATTATGAATTTTCAGAAATCCTTTTAATATACTGATTTACTGCGCAAGTAATATTTCTTATTGTTGTCAATGCTAAAAGCAGTTGTGCTGCTTAAAGTTTTTGTTGAAACTGATCAATATTTTCAGAATTCTTTGATGAATAGAATGTTCAAAAGATCAGCATATTTTGTAACTTAAAAGTTTTTACTGTCATTTTTATCAATTTAATGCATCCTTGCCAAAAAAAAAATAAAAAAAATAAAAAAAAAAAAAAAATATATATATATATATATATATATATATATATATATATATATATATATATATATATATATATATTAATTTATTTAAAAAAACAAACAAACAAAAAAACACCTGACCCCACATTTTTGAACAATAGTGTGTGTATATTCAAACCAAACAGGTCTATTTACAGAAATTGCACTATATCAAGAGCTGATTATTCCTCTAAAGATTTTAGCACATTCTCTTGAAATCTCATCATCTATTTGAATTCTCACAGTATCCAAATATCCTTGAGTGTGTTTGACTAACAGCAGGTGAAGGATTCCAATTGGATCTGAAGTCAATTTGAAAAGAATTCTCCTCATCAAACGGCAACGAATTACCATTTAATGATGACTTCTCAAAGAGAGGAGCTGTCCCACACTTTTCAATGGAGCATCCCTGATTCCCTGAGAAAGAAAATGTCAAATAAAAGAGAAAGAGAGACAATATATGCAGTGGTGTGTGTGTGTGTGTGTGTGTGTGAGAGAGAGAGAGGTTTATGTGGAAACAGTTTAGTTTATTTGTGTGATAATGTTACTCAAATATCATCTATGTGATCTTACATTCTCTCTCTTTAAAACAGAGAACATACTGTGATTTATCAGTAAAGGATGAAACAGATCTAAAAGAGTGGGCATCACAGTGTATTCACAGAGCTGTGTGGAATCTCTGGATGCATTGGCACGTGCAGTTGCTGCTCTTTAAGGTGCATGTGTGAAAACCTGAGAATGTGCTGAAGCCTCCAGAGACTTGCTGAAGCTGCTAAAATCAGGACACGGATGTTCAAAGAACAGCGTGACTCATTAAAGAGGTGACAAAGGCGTTTGTTAGATAAAGTAGTATTCAAGGCAGCTATTAAAGGAATAGCTCACCTTCAGTTGCTGGTCCCCATCGACTTGCATAGTGTTTTTTTTTTTTTTTCCCACACTATGGAAGTTAATGGGGACCAGCAACTGAAGGTGAACTATCCCTTTAAACACAACTAAAATGTATCAGTGTCATTGCATTAGATAACAAAACATCAAGTGGCATATATTTTTTGAAAGAAATTAATACTTCTATTCAGAAATGATACATGAAATTGAGCAAAAGTGACAAAGACAATCAAAATGATGAAAAAGTTATTTTAAATAAATGGTGTTCTTTTCAACTTTCTAAAAATGTATCACAGTTTCCATACATCTGTTTCCAACATAAGAAATGTTTCTTTAGCAGCAAATCAGCATATTAGAATGATTTTTGAAGGATCAGTGACACTAAAGACTGGAGTAATGATGCTGAAAATTCAGCTTTGCATCACAGGAATAAATGACATTTTAAAATACTTGAAAAAAAGAAAAGAATTATTTTAAATTGTAATTTTTTACCACATTTTAATCAAATAAATGCAATTAAATAAATAGTGAGCAATTTTGAACAGTAGTGAATTGTAAATAAAGATAGCACAAGCATACTTTAAGCAAAACACTTCTCAAAATAAGACTTTTGTTAGGCTTACATAATAAAATAATGTTCAAAATCTCCTTTTTCAGAACAAAAAAAAAGAGAAATTACCATTTTTCATGTAATTACATGAACTGAAGCATTCATTCTTCCAAAAGGGGACGAAAACACCTTAAAAACATAATAAATGCCGTCCAATATTTAAAGTCTTTTAAAGCCATATAGCTTTATGATGATTTATATTTAATGTAACTGCTTGGAAAAGAGAAACTTTCTTCACAATTTCTTCTTTTGGTTCCAGCTATGAACGCCACAATAACAGACCGGTAACAGACATATTGTAAAGATTCTATGCCGCGAACATTGAATATTTCATATACTTTTTAAACTCCAGCATTTAGTTGATCCTGATAAGTGCTCGTTGTCACAGTTGTAAACACAATGGCTTTCTTCTTTCATGAGGGCATTTGGCGCCACGGTATCTTAGTTTCCAGGCGGAACATTAAAGAACGCAACACACACGTCTCCCGGAAATCCTGTAGAATTCAACCAATCCGATGACGACTTCAACACTTCTGAAGTGTCCCATATGCATCAGACGTTTAGCCAACGGTCCGTGGGCATGACGTCTGAGGCTGAGACTAGTGTTCAAATATATCTGGGGCCACTATGGTTCATGAACTACAGGACAAAAGACACAATCATCTTATTTTCTCTGAAGTGAATGGCACAACTTGTTTTCACCGCAGTGCAAAACGCCCTTCATGACCTTGACTTTCCATCTGAAATCAAAATGTACCTGTGAATCCTGCATTTGATCGTCTATCTATAGACCACAGCTCAACACTGCCACGCTATTTCATAATCCTATAGTGCTGTAATGAGAAGATATCAAATATAGACTGTGCGATTCTCAGCCTCGCTTTCTAGCATGACTGGCAATCAGCTCCGCCTTTTTTCTTCTTTAAGCGGCTGAGAATCCTGATGCATCAACCTGGATCCCTCATTAAGAGAGTGTCTTTATCCTATCCAGAACACGGCTGGAATATAAAGAGGCTTCAGAGAGGAATGAACACTTCATTCAATCTCAAACCGCCTGCTAAACCCTTCACATTGATCTGTTGAGAGTGGAGAGGCTAGATAGACTTATCAAACAGGTTACAGTAAAGGCGGTATGGGGGTGTCACAAAATCCCACCTGTCCAGGTGTAGTCAGATCTGTTATCTTCAAGATGCCTGATACAAAGCTGCAGCTCTGCTAAGCCCATCAAAGCCTGTAGCTGTATTTATAACCTGATGGCAACAGATGCTGCAAGAGAAGAGGCACAGTGCCAACAAGGGCATTCGATTGGGTATTGCCAGGTGAGAGGGCTGAATGACAGATGGCATTTTGACCCGCCACTAATGAGACACTTCACAGGCCGGCTGCAGTGTCACTCCTGATGAGAGCCGTGTCGAGGTGATGTGGTGACGCCCCCAACAGGTGCTGCACGTGCTCATTAACAGCTGTACACATGCTCGATGTGGCGCTGATGCCCAGTGACTTTGATAAAGAGAGTTTGGAGAGGAGGATGAGAGATAACAGTAAGACAGAGAGGCATGATTAAGATACTGTACGGACACTGAGGCCAGGCTGCTTTTAAAAGGTCATAAAATATAAAACAAAATTATTGCACTTGCCGTTTTAAAAATAAACTATCCATCCAGACAAATTATGGCAATTAAACTGCGAAAATAGGTAATAAAAAGTAATCACACATGCTTAAAAATGCAATTCCAGTGCCCAAATAATGAGATAATTTTGAAAAAATAAATTATTTTATAAGAATTACAGCCTTTAAAAAGTTATATCTGTGGAACTTTCTTCTATGTAACACAAATTTTTATTTACAAAATATTTTATTTTGTGTTCAGGTTTGGAATGACATTGAGGGTGAGTAAATGATGACCGTATGTTAATTTTTGGGAACTATTTTTTTGGCACCATACTATTATGAACTACCATTAAACAGTACTAATCACATTTCATACATTCATTCATTCATTCCTGTTTATAAAATACTACAGACAAAACTCTCTTCCAATAGTGTCTGTGCAGTCACTCAGGTGTCCCCAACTAAGCAAGCCAAAGGCGAAAGTGGCAGGGAACCAAAACTCCATCGGTGATAGAAATGGAGAAAAAAACCTTGGGAGAAACCAGGCTAAGTCGGGGGGCCAGTTCTCCTCAAAAGAACCATCTCTTAAGAGTCATTTGTTCAGGAATTGGTTAGATTGCACTGGTCACTCTGTTTGGGTTTGATTCACTATACTAAACTGACTCACTAACTGACTCATGTTATAAAGAACCAACTTGTTTTCAGCACTTAAATCACAGCTGGTTTAATTAGAAAATTAAATGGTCATGCAATTCCAAAATAACTGTGACTAATAATATAAATGAACTTCAGTGTTGGAAAGAATTCTAAAAATGTAGAATATGATGCATTAAAAAGGTTGTCATTAAATGAAGGTACAAAGAGACCCAGACAATAAAAATAAAAGGGTACCAATTGTGATGCATCAGTGCGGCAGAGAGAATCAAGGCCCAAATCTAGATGGAAATGAGTTAGAGAGACAGAGAGGAGAGAGGAAAATAAGAGCTGCTATTTAAAAACTGTCACTGTAGAAATTGCATCTGTCATTGGCTTTAAAGTCAGAGCGTTCTCTAGGTTTCCCTAAAGCAATTTACCACCAAGATCACACCACACACCACCAATGCATGCACAGCGTCTTTTTAAGACCACAACCATGATTTCAGTGTCTCATATGAAGTCTCAGTTTCATTCTAATCACACAAGGAATCACTTCCATAAAAGTTCTGAATTCAATCATAAGTCACAGCCATATTCCAGTGGGGACTCCAGGAAAATGTGATCTGAATAGTAATATTTTTTAAGTCAGCCCTATAAAATCCACCCACCGAATCGCTTTGATAGTCTGCACTGCTGTAGCACAGAGACAACTCAGCCACCGTCATGTTTAATGTGGTCCAGGGCTTCTGAGAACATTGGTTGGGACAGTCAGAAGCGTGCGCTTCTAGAGAGGCGAGAAGAACCGTTGTAGATCTCACTGAAGAGTCATATGACTTGCTGAAGAACTGCACCCATGGCATCTCTCCAGGGTTCATGGAAGATTTGGGCAGAGTTTGCAAACATGAGAGAGACCTCCATTAACCTTCAGTATGCCTTGTAAAATATTAAAGTAACTGAGGAAATCAGACCTCATTATATTTCTGGCTTCTATCATTTCTTTCCAGACGTTTGAAGGAAAATCCACCTGTCATAGTTTATTCATCAGTCACTGTTATTTTTTGATATTGAGAACATTATTAAATGTGAAACAGACAAAAGAGTGAAGCACTTTATATTGATGCTATCTGATGCCCGCCTATTATCTTGTGATAACTTAAAAACTGCACTCAATATTACTAGCATCAGATGTTTAAAACCACAAAAAAAAACTATTACTTATCCAGAAACATGCCCTGCAGCATACATTGAAAGTTTGGGGTCTGTGAGACTTTATAATGTGTTCACAAGGCTGCATTTATTTGATCACAAATGCAGTAAAAAGTGAAATATTATTGCCATTCAAAATATTTTTTTATTTTTATTTTTTTTTTTGTATTGCAATATATTGTAAGATGAAATGTATTCCTGTGATGCAAAGCAAAATTCTCAGCATCATAACTCCAGTCTTTAGTGTCACATGATCCTTCAGAAATCAATCTAATATGCTGATTTGCTGCTCAAGATACATTTATTATTATCAATGTGGAAAACATGCTGCTTAATATTTTTTGTGGAAAAAGTAATATTAGACTTGATTTAAACTGATAAACAGTTATATACTATAGACTATGTATATAGACTGATAATACGTGTGTGTGTGTGTGTGTGTGTGTGTGTGTGTGTGTGTGTGTGTGTGTGTGTGTGTGTGTGTGTGTGTGTGTGTGTGTGTGTGTGTGTATATACTGTATATGTATATACGTGTATGTATGTATATACAAACACACGTTCAATGTGCAAATATGCATCATCATATTAGCCATTCATTTACTAGAGGAAAAAAAAATAAAAATCCTATTCCTAGTTTCCTACTGAGTGGACATTTACAAAATAAAACAATAAAAAGCCTTAACTACTGTTTTTTATTATTATTATTTAAGAGAAATATTCTTTCCTTGCCAACTGAAAAAAAAAGAAAACTATCCCTAAAATGGATTTGAGACTTGACTTGGATTTGTGGCAGGTTTAAGCTGTGGTCACAAAAGGCATGCAAAATTATTTCAGACCACACAACACTGCAAAGAATGGAGCCTTCCGGTTCCCTGTATCAACATGATGAGTGAGAACGAGTGTGAAGTGTGACCACCCGTCATGCATCGATCACTCCAATCACATCTACACCCAAAGGCTTTATAATGTTGCTACTGGGTTTCAAGAAATCCTTCCAATTAACATCCATATTAAAAATGTGATATCCCAAACTAACAGTGTTCATTTGCATATAACTTTTATGAACGCAAGTAGTTCAGCAAACCTGTATGAGCGAGGCCCACCGGTTACGTGATACGCCAGCAGATCTTGCGCTGTTCTCTAATTAGGATTCAGTGAGTGTTCCTTAAGCAGTGCTGCTGCAGATTTCATCTTTAACCTGGTGTTTAATTTCGAGGAGCAGCCAGGGCCTGATGTTTATTTAGGTTTCCATGCGATTGTCCCAGAGTGTCTGTCACGTCTCAGGTTTAGCCTGTTTATTTTCATCTGCCACCTTCAAATATTTTGACATGATGGGAATGCATGGATTATTTATTTATTTAATTATGCAGTTTACCCCAAAATTTAAATTTGCTGTTAATTTACTCAGGCCATCCAAGATGACTTTTTTCTTTAGAAGAACAGTAAAAAAGATTTTTAGCTGAAACCATGGTCCTCAAGTCAACGGCTACCAGCACTTGATAATCAAAAAAGCATATACAGGCAAGACAAAATTAATACATGTGGCTCCTGATGATATATTGAGGTCTTATGAATTAAAACATTCATTCTGTGCAAGAAACTGAAGATTATTTGAAACATTATTACCTGTAATCCACAGCCTCAGGCATTGGGGAATTTTTTTTTTTTTTTTTAATTTTTAATTTAATTTAAAAAAATTTTGTTTTTTTTTTTTTTTTTGCAAAATGGTTCTTCCGGACAGTTTGTTTCAAATAAACGATTCACCAGCTTGTTTACATAAACACGAAATTATGTATCTTATACGCAACTATATTATTAAAGTACCCATCAATGATGTGAAACACAGATGATTCATTCAAGCACTCCTATCAGCAGCTCATCAGTTCTTCAGTCCGAGTCAGAAGTGTTTCCTCCGTTCAGTGAGGAACTGGAGCAGTGAATGAGTTGGCGAAACCTGGTATCATATATTCATATACGCCAGTATTTTGCCGGTATCAGTAGCTGTAGCCAGTAGCTGTTTCAAACAGTTCTGTCAGTTTGGTGAACTAGATGAATGATTCGTTCGCCAACCAGACATCACTCCGGACCGTTTGCCTGAGCCTGTGGATTATAGGTAATCATGCTGTAAATAATATTCAGTTTCTTGCACAGACCAATGTATTTTGCTTCTTAAGACCTCAATATATCACCAGGAGCCACAATTTTGCCTATATATGCTTTTTTTGACTCTCAAGTGATGGCAGCCGTTGACTTGCATTTTACTGTTCTGCTAAAGAAAAAAAGTCACATACATCTTGGATGGCCTAAGGGTGAGTAAATTAAAACAGCAAAATCTCATTTTTGGGTGAACTATCCCTTTAACTAGAAATCCATTTGCACACATAAAAACAGTGGCGTACCATACAATGACTATTTCATCACTTACAATGCCTGTCATTTCATGATGTGAAAGGCTTTTGAATGACAAATGTAATTCAATCTGTAAATAACTTCCCCTTCTGGGTTTATGTATTACACAATATTCCTGTCAATCAACGACTTGAAAATCAACGTTCAAAGTTGTTTATTCACCTCGAAGGCATTTAATCCGAACCGTTATCTCCTCCTGAGCGAGCATATTTGTGCGTTTTGTATTCATTCACACACCGCTGCCGTTTAAGCACCAATGTATTCGTCTCTCCCGCATGCCGTTTACGAGGAGCTCCCTTGGTTGTAATTTGAGTGTGATTTCTGCGGGTGTGTTTGTTTGTTTGTTTGTGTGTTAGCTCTCCTGTCAGGCGGCTCTCTCAGGGGTTGAGTGGAAAATCCCTGCAACAGAGTTGCTGTTCCATTAACATTCTCCACCACAGGCAGCCTAAGCCTTCACATGCCGCTGCAGCAGAAGCATTTCTTTATCATTATCACTCTGCCTTTCCCTCGCCATGTCTTTTTCTATCGCATTGTCCACCTTCTTATGTCTGTTCCCTCTCGCTACATCTCTGTGACCCTCTCCTCCATGTGTCACTTTCTCAGTCTTTGTTCATTGTCCTGTAGATTTACCTCAGAGAGGCGTCTGAAACCTGCAGTGCAGTCCCCACCGTTTTGACCGTTCTGCCAGGGGCAAGATTAAATCACCTCATCTGATCCCTGTACCACTACACATATGCACTAATAAAGCGGCTTAAAAAGGTCATATCAGACAGGTTTTCACTTTTTAAAGGGATAGTTCACCTAAAAAAGACAATTCGAAAAAAAAACTCTTTCTTCTGTGAAACACAAATATTACATTTATGAAAGGTATATACAGTTATGGGGAATTTTAATAAAAAAATTTAAAAAATACATTTGGTCACAAAGAACATGAGATCCATGGCGTTTGGCATCAACATGCCATTTTTGTAATCCATTTTTTGACCTTGTTGAATCAAAGTCATTGGCTTTTATGTATCTTGATTGATCATTTGAAACAAACTGCATCGTCTTTATTGTTTCATTAAATTAATCTAATCAAAAACTGTAACCAAGGCCATGCAGGTAAGGAACAGTGTTATTTTAGTATTATTTATACAGTTTACCATTTATGTTATACACTATAAAATTGATATACTATTATAGGCCTACTATAGTTTTTTGAACAGATTTTTTTATTTTTTCAAATTTAATTTTAATTTAGTTTAGCTTTCATTTATTTTTATTTCAGTTTTTGTTTTAGCAATTTTAATACTCCAACTTATTTTATTTCAGTTTGCCAACACTGTAAAAATGCTGCTGCGATTAGTTATGACAACTTAAAATTGGTTGAGATGACTTAAATATACGTCTTAACTAAACGTATAATTTTAAATCAATCACAGACACATCATTTTTTATTTTGACAACGTATACTTATTCTAATATTGAATTTTAAGTTGTGATAACTAATCGCAGCAAATAATTTTTCCATCTCATATTTATATTTTAGTCTATTTCAACTATATTTCAATAGTTTTAGTTAACAATAACCAGGGAATAATAATGCCACAGACAGTGATTATAACTGCCTGACACTGATGAATAAAATAAATGTCCACTCAACATGTTTTTCAGCTGAATACTGCATTTCACTAGAAAATATCACATTATGTTTGCAAAGTGATTTCTACATAGTCAGCAGTACTGAAGTAAAAATGTGCAAAAAATTATTTTAATGTCCAGTTTTATGCATAATATCCATCAATTATAAAGAACCCATGCTAACACTTTAAACACATTAAACTGCATCCTAAAGGAGTCTGCTTTGATCACTCCTCCATTGGGAAATACACTTTGGCCTGCCTGCCACTACTATTTACTAAACTATTTACCACAGGAGCCTATCTAATAATTTCCTGTGATGGTAATTTTGATATATGTGGCTCTAGAGGATGTATGTGCTCTTTCTGAAGAATCAGTAACTGAATCTGTGCACCAAAGCATCAAATACCCCTTGTGTGTGATCCTCAGCTGTTAAACCACAGGCAAAAGCAATAGAGTCAATAAAGCCTTGATAACACTCATATTATAAAACTGACATCAAGATGCTTATATTTTTGTATCCATAATATACATATAAATGGTGATATTTACATATAAATCTCTTTCAGTACTTATATTTTTTGCGTTCCACTAACCATACAAAAACCAAACCGTTCAGTTTCAAAAATGTTGTAAAATAACATTTTGTATATTACTACTTTGTATATTAGTATAATTTAAATAATGTAAGTTGGACAACAATTTTTTGGAGCAGCTTCATCAAAACATGATGCCTCTTAAACTAATTTTGTTTCCTACTGACAAATCAAAAATATGTAAATAATACGAATATAAAAAGATAATAACACTATTGTCACCTGTAGCGTATATATATATATATATATATATATATATATATATATAAAGTAACACAAATTAGTCATGTTATTTTACAAAAATGTATTCAAATATTTAAAATGCACATTAAAGGCTTATGTAATGCATGTTACTTATATAATATATATACACACACACACACACACAAAAATGTGTTGAAGGATAATTTATCTTCAAAAAGGTTCCACCCATGCATCAATCATTTCAAATCGGTTTTGGTACTTCCTCATGGTCTTTCCTTCACAATTTACCAAAATGATTTTGATCATTTAAAATAATAAGTAAATATAAAAAAATGATTTTGTTGGATTTGCCACAAAGCGGGGGAGATATGCACCGAAAGAGAGAGATGTATTGTTTTTCTTGTTAGTTTCATTCTCATTATGTTTCTCTAGGAAAAAGCAGTTTGATTTTACACGGCTGACCTTTATAGAGATGACACCGTTTCCTGCATTGTGCGCCACAATTTATTTATGTTTATACAGCCGTAGGAGGAAGCCAAAGGGAACGTTACACAAAGAGAGAGAGAGAAAGCACATTATAACATACAATTCCTAAACACTGACTGATGCACTTTGGAGAACAGTAATGCATCAATGTTACCCGAGCACCACAGACAGGGATTTCCTCATGATATGCTTCGCATCCACATCTCAGTCAATAACATCCTCTGACAAAACCCATCACAACAGCCCCACTACCTTATTGCTGCAATTCAAACAGACAAGATGACATTTCAGATGTCATAACTCACGATTCACACTTGTTTACAGGCTCTATCCTTGACACGACTCAGTTCTGACCCTTTCCTTGACCCTGAACACCATCGACCAAAATCTCTTCCTGACCATGCCTCAAAAAGTGCTCATTACCTGCATTCGGGTTACAACAGCGGCAGCATGACATCACACATGGGAGGTCATCAGTTTTAAGAGCTCTCAAGAAGAGCCGGAAAATAAATAAAGCCACTCACATGGACTTCATTACATTCCCGCTCATGTGGGATGCATTGGGTCTCTTGCTGATGGATCAGTGAGAGGTTAATGCAGATCAGGCCCACTGTGTTCAAGAGGCAAGCAGGTAGAGATTGGCTTGGATGTTGGGGCTTCAGATCACCCACGTTACATTATGCAGATAGATATCATTTAGTTATTAAGTGGCAATTAACCCCTCTTTGCAAATTCTGAACTACTACAAACCTAGGTTTGGGTAAGCGTTGAATCCAGCTTACATAATATACTATCACAGCCATTAAAGCCCACTTGGTTTTGTGGCTTCAGCAATGCAAGGCAATTATATAATTGGCAACCTGCACGATACTTTGTTGAAAACAGCAGTTATCACTTTGATTGCAGTTACAGAATAAATAGGCCTTTCTGTTCTGGTGGATTAAACTTGAACTTTCAGAAATTCTGGCAATAACATTTTAAAACATTGCTGCATTGCACAATTAGATTAGATTCCCAGAATTTCAGATTCATATTTAGATTTACATGATCTGTCACAAAAAGTCAAAATTGATCCTATTCACCTTGTTAATGCAGGGGCACAAATCATATCTAGAAACCAGTAAAGCAACCACCTGTAAAAAAACACCTGGCAACCACTCACAACACCCTAGCAACTGCATGATAATGCCCTAAACACCACTTAGAATACTTTAGAAATGGCACAGCAATGTCTGGCAGTCATTCAAAACACCCCAGGCAAACAGCACTGACTTTTAAACGTATAAACCTTAACCAGTAATACCACAGCCATTTATTTTTCATGATCCAGTCTGTGTGTAAAATGTGTTTGCAAATGTTTGGTTTTGTTCCTGGTGCATCTGCATGATCCACATATACAAACCAACAGTTAAAGCAGCTAACACTATAAATAATATGAAAATAAAATGTAATAACTCCCAGTCAAAAGTTTGAAAACACCCACTCACTCTTTATTCTTTTAGGATAATAATCAAAATCATCAAAAAATACAAACAAAAGAATGGAAATTATGCAGCAAAAAAAGGTAACTATCTTAAATTTGAGCGTTTTCTTCATCTGGAATCTCGTAATAAAATTATTAAATAATGATGCTATAATAATGCAAATAAATGTTTTTCTTTTGAATTTTGGAAAGAATCCTGAAAAAAATAATGTATTGCTTCATCTGCATTTCAACACTGTATAATAATATGTGTGTGTGTGTGTGTGTGTGTGTGTGTGTGTGTGTGTGTGTGTGTGTGTGTGTGTGTTATAAATGCTTCATTATGTATACAAATATACAGTATATAATGTATATAAAGGAATATATTTCCTAGTGCATGAATATATACAGTATATGCGGTCATAAGTCTTAAATGACAAAAAGCTGCAATCACAAGGTCTTCAACACTAACTTAATAGAAAAGGAAGCAATATTACTTCACTGCCTCTAGATGTGTTTCAGGCCTATATTGGAATGAAAATGAAAAAGTGAATCAAGAAATAGAGTAAGTTTTAGTGAACTAGCAAAAAAAAAAAAAAAAAAAAGCCCTGGGTCCAGTTACGGTCATTGAAATGGCAGGGGAGGACCTCTCCACAAGCTCCCCAGAAACATTACAAGTTCTATATTCCAATTAGTATGGGAGGATATTCAACTAGGCTACATTTGCATTTGATTTCATGCCTACATTTGTGCATAAGAGTATGTGAGTGGGGGTAAAGAGAGAGCTCACATGATAATTCTTCTTCATGCAAGAAAACTAAATAACCAAAACTGCAGATAAGAGCATAAATGAAAGCGTAGCGCTTTGAATTACTCTTAAAATGTTTAACTGAAGAACATTTGAAAAGACTCAACACATTTAAACATGAATGCTGTTTTTTCTGAAACAAATATTAGATTTGAACAGCTGAATATCCAAGTCTGAATCTGAGAGCAAAAGATTCTCAAAGGAAAGGACAGTGTATTCAGCAAACCATGAATATCTTTTCCATTTTTGAGAAGCAGTCATACAATATCAATGTCAAAGCATGAGCTATCACTCTCTCACTTGCTTTGACAGACTGCAGAAAGCTGCAAGTGTCTCAAATGCAATATTGCTCAGTTCTCAGTTACATTATTCGATCTAATACATAGGGTAAAAAATAAATAAATAAATAAAAAAACAGGCTTTCATAACCTGTCACAGGCTACTGTGCTAGGAGGACAAGCTCTAATAATCTAAGAGAGTCGAGCTCTGACGGTACTATGTGGGGTAATTCATAATCACAGCGGCTTGATTGCAGGTTTAAAGCACAAACTCTATTGCTACATTCTGCAGCGGGTGATTAAGTGTCAATTGAATTACAGCCATAATTGCAAACCACACTGAAGTTTTACCTGGCAGGCTAGAAGCTATAGAGCATGAAATGCGTTTTTCTAGAGCCCACATTGCCCTTCTCTCACAAAGTTTAACAAAATACTGCAAAACTTTTCTTTCACTGGAAAAGCACTGAAAGTAATTTCAGTGGGCAAACAGAAAAAATCAGGAGGGGTCTTCACCTAATTCAGGCTGCTGCTTTGTTTGAAATTAACTTAACATTTTATTTTAATTGAACAGATTTTCATAGCATGATACATCTTAAACTAATATGCTCAATTACTTTGAGATCAAACACTGATAGACAGACCTCCAGTTGAGGACCCTTCACTAAAATGTTAATTTGACTGTTTATTAAAATGAGTATATGGACTTTATATGTCGCATTTAATTTGACAATGAAAATGATGAGAGAGAGACATACAGTTCAAAGAGTTATACTGTTGTGTCCTTTGGTGCTGATCATTTAATCAAAAAAAATATCTATTTTCCATTTATTAAGAAATATTTCATGAATGACAGATAGAACGATATATAGAATAATGTAATAGATAACACCAGAAACGACGGCAGATATACAGAACGTTAGTGTGATAGAATTAAAAAAATAGAATGAATAATAGATATAGAACGCTAGAAACAATGATTGAACGAAAGATAAAACAATAAAGAGAATGATAGAATGATAGGCAGAACAACGGATAAAACAATAGAACGATAGATCGATAGATAAATAGATACATACATAGATATAAACGATGATAGAATGATAGATACCTGCAAATAAAACAATCAACAGAACAGAACAATGGATGGATGGATGGATGGATGGATGGATGGATGGATGGATGGATGGATGGATGGTTTGGATGGATGGATGGATGGATGGTTTAGATGGATGGATGGATGGTTTAGATGGATGGATGGATGGTTTAGATGGATGGATGTTTGAATGTTTGAATGGATGGATGGATGGATGAATGGATGATTTGTTTGGATGGATGGATGGATGGATGGATGGATGGATGGATGGATGGATGGATGATTTGTTTGGATGGGTGGATGGATGGATGGATGGTTGGTTTAGATGGATGGATGTTTGGATGTTTGGATGGATGGATGGATGGATGGATGGATGGATGGATGGATGGATGGATGGATGGATGGATGGATGGATGGATGGATGGATGAATGATTTGTTTGGATGGATGGATGGATGGATGGATGGATGGATGGATGGATGGACAACAACAACAAAAACATCTGGCAATAACCACTGCTTTAGAGAACTCTCCAAAAATGAGGTCTAAGCAAAGTTTTGGTGGTGTGCTGGTAGAGAAATGTTGCCTTACAAGAGCGTGTTAATCATGCCGGTTTGAAGCTCAGCCTGAGTAGTCTTGCCACTGATAGGCCCTGATGAAATGCTGTTATAATTAAAACCACTCATGTGTTCAAAATAAATGTCGGCCCGTGTCCCTCGCCAGGGCACCGACACCACTGGGAGACGCTGGCGATTACGGTCAATATTTCTCATTTCCACTAAGCTGTAGTGAAGTAATAGTTTTCTCTATGGCTCCCAATGAACTATTGGCAGAATTAAATTCATTTGCCAAGACATACACAGTAGCATCACTGTGTGATGCCACATTTTTGGCAATGTACTGACTAACCATTATGACATTTAAAGTCTGATACAAAGGATAAAAAGCATCACATACTTCCAAGGAGTTCGATACCAGCTAAGCAACTGCCAAATGGAAATGCTAATGAATAGCTTTCTTTAGGTATCATAATAGACTTCTTTAGCCTATTACCAACTCAGCTAATTAATATTCATGAGCCAAATTTACGCATTGTACAATGTGTCCTTCCAACACAGCTAGGAAAGGCTGCATAAAAATGCTTCTCTTTAAAATCCAGATAAACAAGACACTAAATCAGGGCAGACATAATAATTCCTTGCGACACACGTTGACTGTTATCATCTAATTAGGCCTTAATACATGATGAGGAGAGGTACTAATAACAACACACTTATGCATGTTCTCTCTTTTGGCTCACCATCCTTGGCCTCCGGAGTCTCTGCGGAGGATGTTCTGTGAGGACAGAGGGAATGTAGGTGAATTATGAAATCCTTTGCCTTTCATGTGTTTATTTAATATTAATTGCTGAGTGTTTCATTCATTTTCTCAATGGATATGGCACAGTTAATAAAACAAGAGTCCAGACAGAAGCAGACACAATGAGGAAGAGAGAGAGATAGCAAGACTCTATCTAATGATTCTCTGAATCGTGAAAGCCTGGCGGATGGCTCGTGCAGAATCCAGGTCAAAGCTGCAGAGTTCCCTGCTGGCAGACGGAAAAGTGGGGCAAACTCAAACTTTCCCTCCTTTTTTTCCAGTGAGTAAGCAGTATGACACACTCCCTCACAGAAAACATCACCAGCAATCATACCAAAACAAGACGGAGGGAGGGAAGAGAAGATTTAAGAGAGAAATAAACAGGAAAAAGACGCTAATGAGGGAATGAAGGAAAGCAGGGAAGGAAGGACTAAATGATGAAACTGAGGAATGAAAGAACCAGTTCAACAGATAAGAGAACATGTGTAAATGTAGAACTAGAAAAATATTTAAAATGTAACCGATTGAATGCTACAGAGGCCTTATAGAAAGTTATTGATTGATTGAATGAAAGAATGATAGAACGATACACAGAATGACAGAATGGTTGACAGAATGATATATAGAACAAGAAAACTTTCATTGTTTCTAAACAATGACAATAAAGTTCTATTCTATTCTATTCTATTCTATTCTATTCTATTCTATTCTATTCTATTCTAAACATACCAACAGACAGACAGATAATGGTAGATATACTGTATACAGACAGACAGACAGAGACATGTATACATGCAGAATGTACAATAACAGTATGTTGTATTTGTCAAACATAATGACACGACTGCCAACACAGTCTGAAGGAAGTCAAGGAGTCATGCTCAACACAGACAGACAAAAGAAGAAAGAGGGAACACAAGGGATGAAAGGTAGACAGTGTGACAGAAAAGCAAGTTAACTGAGGTTGAAAGGATGAGAGGATGAGAAGAGGAGGACTGAGAGAGAGAGAGAGAGAGAGAGAGAGAGAGGCTTTTGAAGGCCATCAAAAAAAGCAAGAGAAGCTCTCAGTGGTTTTAATATGTTGTTCATTTCTCTAAAAAGAGAGAAGTGAAAATACTGACAAGCAGTGACACCATGAGTGCTGTTTCCTGCATTGATGATACAAGTGCTTATGTGCGGGAAAACCACTGTGTTGAGGGGTTAAAAAGAGAGAAAAGGAAGCTGTTTTTAGGAAGAAGCAAAACGCTTGCGATTCTGATTACTCTTCTTCTCTCAATGCAATTGATCACAGCTGTGACAGAGCACGCGTGTGAATTCTGAAAGTCAAAAAGAAGACAATGAACTGACAGAAATCAAACATCTTTTGATGTCCTACTTTTATTGAGAAGCAACAACACTGCATCAATGTATAGGAAAAATCATCTTACAACTACAACAAAAAGGTATGTATAGGTCAGTGTTTCCCAGCCTTATACAGTATATAGTTCAAAAGTTTAAAGGTAAATATATATATATATTTTTTTTTTTTTTTTTGAAGGAAGTCTCTTATACAAAGGCTGCATTAATTTATTAAAAACAACTAATTAAAACAGTAAACTCAGTAATATTATGAAATTTTATTATAATTGAAAATAACTGTTTTCTATTTGAATATATACTAAAATGTAATTTATTCTTGTGATGCAAAGCCGAATATTCAGCATCATTACTCCAGTCGTCAGTGTCAAAGGATCCTTCCGAAATCATTGTAATATGCTGATTTGCTGCTCAAGAAACCAGAAACAGTTCAAAATTGCTGCTGACAGACAGATTGAGCATCTGTCTTTAAATCAGCTCTACAGATACAAATAACTAGCTGACCTTTACAGTGATCCATGACCTGGTGCAATAGTTTACACCGTTTCAGATTTGGAAGTGTTATGCGGATCCTAGGCCAATTTAAAAATGTCTGAGCACACAGTCTACCACAGAGAAGGGATCATTGTTAAATGAAATTTCTGAAACTCATGTTATAAAGAGAACAGTGATGTTCAATGATGCAGACTTCTCCGTTCGCAGTGGCAGCTAATGGCAGAAAGGATAATACATTTATCTTAGACACACACACATAACTGAATGGAGGGTGTTTCACTAATACATCAATCAACACAGAGCAGGACTAGAGTAGTAAAAATAATAATAATAATAATAATAATAATAATAATAATAATAATAATAATAAACCACTACAGAATTCAAAAATTAAATGTTAGAGAACCCTTACAAAAATGTAGTTTCTTCAAAAAAATACTGTGCATATAAAAATAAAACTGTGGCAACTTGGTATTAACCACCCCGTCATGAAAAATACAGTAAATGAAGGAATCTTTTAAATGCTGGCTTAACAAAGCATCGTCTGAAAGTAAAAAAAAAAAAAAAAAAAAATAATAATAAATAAATAAAAATAATAAGTTATGGTTTGAATATTACAATGTTGCATACTATATACCAGAACAACAGATGGACTGAACAAAGCATGGATGGAAAGACAAAGATAATAAATAAATGACAAACAGATGACTGAACAGAGGCAGATCGATCAGATCGCTATATTATATTACTTAAATTCATACCAGTAAAGCTATATTTGAACTGAAAACTGAATTGAATCGATCTGCCTGATCTCATTAGCATTCCTAGGTATTCATATGTGATGTTAATATTAAAGTTGATCAAATTACATTCAAATTATATTAAAATATATTAAAAGTATTTATGCATTCACAGCTTTAGAAATATAGAAGATTTTTTTGAACACTTTGTATAATAAATACATGTATTTATAACTAGATTTTACTATTATATACATACTGAGTCAAATAATATAAAAATAAAATTAAAGGATTCAATTAATTGAAACATTATCACAGAATTTTCATAAATTTTAACATAAATTAATAGTAAAATCTTTTGAAATTAGTGAACAATGGCACCAAAAAATGATAGATCAGACTGGAAATGTTCTAAAATGTAATATCATATTATGGGGGGAGTGGGGGGGGGGGGTGAATGTAAAGCGCTCTCTCCACCCTCAATACCACGACTGAGGTGCCCTTGAGCAAGGCACCGAACCCCCAACTGCTCCCCGGGCACCACAGCATAAATGGCTGCCCACTGCTCCGGGTGTGTGTTCACGGTGTGTGTGTGTTCACTACTGTGTGTGTGCACTTTGGATGGGTTAAAAGCAGAGCACGAATTCCAAGTATTGGTTACCATACTTGGCTGTATGTCACGTCACTTTCACTATAATATATAAATCTGGAAGCAAAAATCTATTAATTCCATGATTTTAGAATTCTATGAATCTAAAAGGATTGTAAAGCATTTGACGACAGCAATGATGTGATATTTAGTCACTGGAATGCGAATTTTATCAGGGGAACCCCGCCACAAAATGTAGTTTTTACCCACTGGAACGCCTTCTTGAAAAGCGATTGGGATGGTTTTGAGAAGCGATTAGGCAGGTTTTGTTGTGAAAACCTAGCAACCCAGTTAAGCAGTGCTGCTGTTAAACTAATAAAAAAAGGAATTCCTGTAAAGTACTTTTTTTGTGCACCAGCAAATCTGTCTGTGTCTGACAGCATATGCCTTGCATTTCATACCAAATGCTGCCAAGAGAAATGGAAGCGTAAGCGTAAGTTCTACTAGGAAGACTAAATGTCACGTCACATTAGAATTAAGGTCTAGCCAATCGGCTCTCAACACGATGGATATAAAAGCGCACTACTCACATCCTATTGTGTTTGCAGATACTGCTGCTGTCATTTCCCTCCATCCTCCCCACCACCACCAGGTTGGCCCTGTCCATGCGGGGGGTAGGCTCCGCCCTGCCTTCGTCTTCGGCAGGATTATCTGGTATCTACAAACTTCAGATCCACGCTACGGATGGGGCCTACGCCAAAATAATTCTATTTTTTGTGTTTTTGGAAATAAATACTTCAGCCTTATCTCTACCTCCTGAGTCTTTCTGGTAGAAATGAGCTTTCAACGCTTAATGGGTCATTTACACAACAACGTTTTCAGCCAAAAATGGGAAACATTTTATGCGTTTTGACTGCTCGTTTACATGACAACGGCGTTTTGGTGACTGAAAATGCATATTTTTGAAAACGGGTTTCAAAGTGCAACTTTTTGAAAATGTCACCGTGCATGTGCGTGCATAGTACGTTAGGTATGTAGACATGCGCAGTACGTGTCGATTTTAAAGGTAAGCATGAACAAACATACACAACAATGGTGGAGTACATGGAACTGCTGTTGCTGCTCAAGATTTTGCTAATGCTTCTTCAACAAAGTCTGGATTTACTTCACCAATATTACAACCAACAGTGGAGACGCATCATATACAACATATAATCGTCACTTCCCCACAGGTACTGTTTACTAACAAGGTGACAGCGCCAACTACTGGCCTGGCATACGTATTACAGCATTTTTGGCTGTTTTCATGGATATGTGTAAACGCAAACCATTTTGAAAACATTGTCGTGTATATGTGAAACTTTTTAAAAACACAAGGGAAAAACATTTTCGTTTTTGACTACATCAAGTAAGTTAAAATACTGTGTGTGAAATAATAAAATGATGTGTACTTTTTGATCATTTTGTGGACGTAATCCAAAATGTAGGATATGCACGCTCATCTGTTTTCATTGCAGCTAACCTCTAGCCGCTTCATGTCATCTACCCGCTCATTAAACTTTTAAAGGTGAGTTACTACAAAAAGATGGTGAAACTACTGTGCCATGTGATATTTAAAACCATTTTCAGAGGTTTAACAACACCAGAGACCGGAAATGTAAAGCATCGTTCCAGTCAGGCGAGACTTGAAAAGGTGGCATTCAGAAAAAGGTGGATAGTCTACTGGAATCTTAAAAGCATTTTCAAATCAATTCTGAATGGCAAGTGAACCTATCATGAGAGTCAGTAGTGTCGCTGCTGCTCAACTCATTTGCCTCATGAAAATCTAATGAATTAATTTTCCTTGCAGATAATTGACATCAACAGAAGTTTCTGTTGGTTTTATTGGTGTTTTCTAATATGCGACTGTACAGAGCTTAGGAAAAGCGCCTGCATGGATCGCATCTGAGTTTGATTGATGGGCTGAAATGCAAAACGGCAGGCTAAAAATAGACTGATTGGACACCCTGCAGTGATTGGACAGCCTAATGAGCGCAGAGTGATTTCGCTCAGGTAGACTTCCCCTGGTCCACCACCCATCGGTGGACAGACACCGCACTAGACGGGGAAGACGTGAGGATGGGGAAGATAATACAATGCCAGTCAGTGAGTGATAAAACACTCTGCTTGAGTCATTGCATGAATTATTTGATGCTGTCATAGTTTCTAATACTCTCTAATTCATTCTCAAACTTGTTTAAACACGCAGTTAAAAATGGCAGTCAGTCCTCACCTGAGTGCTTAAAAACCAGGGGCCTCATTTGTAAAGATGTGCGTAGAATAAACCTAAATGTGGACATTCAGCATACGTAATTTTTAAAACGTTCCTACAAAAATTTGTTACATTTATCACACTGCCCAGAGAGTCTCCGGCTGTCTAACTATAAAAACATCTTTAATGCGCTGAAGCAGTCACTCCCAAGAATTTTCCAGATTGCACCATTAAAACCAGTGAGCATCTGTACCCCAAGTTTGATATTTATAGTCACTAAAAGTTTGAGGTTGGTAAGGTGTTTTTTTTATGTTTTTAATATAAATTTGTTACCAAGTTTGCATTTGTTTAATCAAAAATACAGGAAAAACTGAAATAATTAGAAACATTACAATTTAAAATAACCGTTTTATTATTTAAAAATTACTCCAGTCTTCAGTGTCACATGATACTTCAGAATTTTAATATGCTGATTGGGTGCTCAAGTAATATTGATATTGATTGATATTATTAATGTTGAAAACAATTGTGCTGATATATTTATGGACACTGTGATAAAAAAAAAAAAAAAAAAAAAAATCCCAGAATCTTTTGGTGAATTGAAAGTTCTTGGAACAGAAATCTTTTGTAACATTATAAATGTCTTGCCACTTTTTGAATAATTTTTCAATCAGTCTTTGCTGTAATATTAATTAAAAATATACATTTCAAAAATTATTTCAAACAGTAGTGCAGCTGTCATAGCCAAATACCTGTTTCTGTTTATTTATAATGCACAATTAAAACAACTCAATGTTGACCAATGTGCTGTACAATCTTACAATAAAATTACACAACATTTACTTTCAGACAAACAATGACAAAAATGTTAAAATGCCTTTAAAAGCCAAGCACTAATTTAAGTTCATGCAATTTTAAGTTTCATTTAAAATAACCTAAAGACAGAGCCAATCTAAGATGTAGAGGTAGTTTATTCCAGCGCTTCAGAGCTGCTACTGCAAATACCCGGTCACAACTCAATTTCACTTTAGTCCTTGGAATGTCTAGGATCATCTGATTTCCTGATCTGAGAGACCTGGGTTGTTTGTATATATGAAGGAGATCCTTTAAATAAGGTGGGGCCAAGTTATGCAATGCTTTTACAACAATCAATAGTTTAAAATCAATACTGTACTGCACTGGCAACCAATGGAGTGAGGCTAAAACTGGTGTTACATTACAACCTATGATTTCTTACAATAATGATGTATTCAACATTAGCTAGCATTTTGATTCTATTAAATAATTGTTTAACTTTAACTATATGCCATAAATGTGTGTATATATATGTATATGTATACATGTAATGCATAATTAATACCAGCTACCAGGAAGATGCACAATAAAGAAAACAAATGATACAAGAAGGATAATCAGTCATAGTGTGTTATACAGCAATATCGTTGATAAAAACCTTACAAATAATTATTCCATATTCTAATATTAAGTGAATCAAGGCCTGGAAAGGATCTAGTGAGTGGAATGAGACACACTCATCTCTGTGATTATCACTACTGTTTTCCACACACACAGAAACTTCTGCATACAAATATGAGTGTCACTTCCAAACACCTTGCCAGTCTGTATGTGGCCAATGCATGATAAAGGTACGAAGTCATCAGATACAGATAACATACAGGTGTCTCATTTGTCTCATGACTTCACATTGCAGAAACAAGAGGACAAACAACATGAGAAAGAAATAAACTGACGCCCAGAGGTGGTAATGTGGCCACGACACCTAAAGAAAGCATTCACTTTCAATAATTCACAGGTCTGGATTCAATAATTCTGTTTATATTACAGATACCACATTGCACAGGTGATATTGTTCATTCCAAGACATTTTTCATGTCCCTAAGACTACTTCCTTACACCACAGACTAAATGTTCTGCTTAGAAAGAGCTTTATAGTTAGATGCTGGATCTTTTTCAGATTTTCAAAGTAGTGAATAGTATAGCAGTGTAGTTTAGTAGTTTTTATAGTAGTGAACAGAAAACACACAAATATATTTTTTGTGTTCTCATTTGCCCAAGTAGCATTTCTATAACTTTCCAATAGAGAATATGTTAGAAACAATAATTTCCCAGTAAAGAGTCACACTCTTAATTGAAGTCTTGGCAATTCACAAAGAATGCGGAAACATGATATAGAACTATAATTTGGTCAACAAATGTATTGCATTACTGAACAGATTCAGAGCACTAATCAAGACCATGGAACGTCTGTCAGCCAATCAGAATCAAGCATTCAACCATAGTTTGGTATAATGGTTCAATAAACCGAAAGCAAGCGAGAACAAAAGAGCTTAACTGATTATACACCCTCTGACATTTCAACACACGCCACATTCAGACATACTCTGTTGCATGGATATGATTTGCATAAATTTATGGAGTGTGTGAGTGTACGTGCTCAGGCTTGATGCTCCCCATTGATCATCATCTCAAAGGCTGGTAGTGATTTTTGCAGGCAGTCCTTAGAGATAACAGTTATGTCCTACTGTTATATCCAATGACGCAAATACAAAACAAAGCAGCCATTGCATGGACGTGAGGGCAAAGCATAATCACACACACACAGCTTTCTTCCATCCTGTCAAAGGGTATTTGTAAGTCACCTGAAGCATATTAAAGCAATTTAAGCAGAGAAACCAATCACTGAACTCAATGTCATTCAATGTCTCATGGAGAACCAGCTCTGTGAAAAAAAAAAAAAAAAAAACACCTGACATTCAACCAGCAGTCCAGACAGCCTACAGTACAGCAGTACCTCAATGACAAAAGGTAAGGTATATTTTATAATGTTTTATGGAGATTAAAGGTAAAGTGTGTAATTTCTGCAGCCATAGCAGCACTTCAGAGAATTACTAGAAAAGTGAAGTTGGAGTGTTGGCTTGACAAAGCCTTTCCTGGAAGTTTAAAATAGATTGACAAGAGATTTGAAGTTTCAAGGTTAAACACGCCTTGAGTTGAGTAGTTTGAACACAGTAATATATGCCTTTCTATGCAGTTGCAAATAAGATGTGGTTAGTAGTTGCTAAGTTGTTACTAAAGCTGTTAGTGCAAGTGCAAGTTCAAGTAAAGCTGAATCAACAATTTATGGCATAATATTGATTACCACAAAAAGTTAATTTCCACTTGTCCCTCTCTTTACAAAAAAAAAATAAAAATCCAGGTTACAGATCGAACTTAGAATGGAAATGAAAGAGGCCAATTCATAAATGATAAAATATGGTATAGCTACAAATAGATATGTGTGGTAACATGATAATGTGTGGTTACATGATTCAATGAGAGCAACATTACAGCTCAAATAACACACAATTTTCAACAGAAGAATGAACAGTACCTGTAAAATTATAAGGAATGTTATTAATTTTAACAAAAGTATTGAAAATAGTTTTCTGGTAATTAAAACAGATAGAATAAAAATACAAATATTTAATATAAAACTTATTATATGAATAAATATAGAATATAAATTGATGTTTAATTACAAAATAAATATTAGATTAAACACTTAATTATAATCTTTAGAAATGTTGCCTTGGCAACTACACTGTAAAAATAAATAAAACTTAGATTGGAGTATGTTTTACAAGAAAATACTATTTCATTCTTTGCACTTCAAAATTTCACACTGTTCACAACGTTATTTGCCATTTCTTTGTAATTATTTGCATCTACTAGCAATTTCTGAGCGAAAATATTGTTTCTACACCAATTTTATTTCAGTGTAACTAAAATAGGTTGAAGCACTAAAATGTGAAAAATAAAATAAATAAATAGAGATTTAAAAAAGTTTCCTAAAGTTAATAAAACTTAAAATTAAAACTTAAAATCTAAAAATAAAAGCTAATTCAAAATATTGATATATACTATAATAGTATATAAATAATATTAAAACGACACTGATTAGAACCTTTACATTTATTGGCCTATACAAAAAAAAAAAGTTTTATTTTTAATTTTTTGGCTAATCAACATTACACCACACATGCTGTCAGTTTAGCTTAACTTTTATTTACTTATATTACACCTGGAATATCCTTTTAAGAACTAGTCAAGAAATATGGAAAATGCAATAATGGTGGAAACTACAATAATGAATGTACATGGGGGTCAGAAGATACCTGCTCTTGTACTCAACATGATGCTGTCATCTGTAGGATAGGTAGAGAATTACAAAGCAGTTGAGGTGCGCATGCATTGAGCATGTACCCGTGAGCACATGTTTAAAAAGTGCCAGACTTGACACTCAAGTCAACAACCTACAAATGCCTTAAAACTGGAACAGGAGAAAGCATTTATTTAAAAAAATAAATAAATAAATAAATCACTTTTAAAGTCAGGACATCTTGAGATCAGAAACAAAGCTTACCACTAGAGAATGGTCTGGCAATAAAATTGCATGCGAGTTGTGTAATCCAAGTGAGCTGCAAAAAAAATTAAATAAAAATTAGAAAAATTCCTGAGGCAAAAAGTTGCCATTGATTATCACTGCCTCTGATTTTCTCACCCTGAGTAAGGTAGCTATTCTTCTTTTCACCTTGGTACCACCTACAGATGCAATTTTGCAATCTTCCAAGGCCTCCATCTGCCACCCCAAGGACTGATGGGACGCATAGTGACATGGTCACCTCCTAAGGCACATCCCTCTCTCGAGTGCGACAGCCTGTCAATATGACTCGAACAAGCTGTCAATCAAGCTGTCACCCATCCAGACATGCAGACACTGTATTGAAGAAGGGTAGAAACTGATGAGCGATGGGGAGTTTGTGTCTCAGGCTGTGATAATGATAACAAGGATTTTGGGAAGTATGATACATGGAGCAAACAGTTTAGACATCTGCCCAGCTAAATTATAGTTATTGTCTTGACTGTTAACAAATAATACAAGTACAACCATTAGGGAAAAACTACAATAGATTGTAATGCATATTTTTCACAATATTTAATGCAGAAAGCTTTGAGTTTAATGAGCTATTAAACGAATGAATTAATAGTCATATACTGAATTCTAATTGACTGACTAATCCTTCATGCTATAATTGAGATAGTTGCAGCTTTCAAGTAACAAACACAAATTGTTCATTTTTAGGCTGATTGTGATCCCTGTTCTCAATACATCCCTGTCCACACACAAACACAATCACATAAGAAACATCCCAAAAACACAGTGAAGCTTAACAGCTGGGTTCTGGGAGTAAAAATCTCATTTACTTTTTTCCACAAAGAAACGGATTCTTAACAATCCACCTTAATTTTCCTGTAAGAGATCGCATGGCCATTTGTAAATTTTATTTGTCTGGCTTCCGGTCTCACAGCTATTTTTAGCTGTACAAAACAGCTCGTTTTGCTGCTTGATATTGCAAACTGACGTTTCTTAACATATCATTTTAATGCGTCATCTTAATTATGAACACACTGGTTTGTATTGCGAACAGTTTAACGTTTGCTCTTTGTCATTCTTCTCGTAATTTCATTACAGCGGCTAATAAAGCGCAAGTCTTGCACATACACAGAAAACAGCATTGTTAAGTGATATATGCATTCATAGAAATAACTTCAGATTTCTATTACATATTTAAAACAGCGGAATTTCTTAAGGTTTATTTCAAAATAGTCAAATATATACAGATTTTCCAAGATAGATTTGTCATACAGTCTATCTATGGTTTTCTTAGATTTTATTTTTTTGCCTCAATTTTTATTTAATACTTAATAAATGTTTCAAAATCCCAATGGAGAAAATAAATTGCCACAATGCAGGGCTTTTTACTTTTTGCCCACCAGGTGAAAATTGTACATCTGATCACTGAAAAACAGTCACATGATTTGAGGTATCAATCACGCCTGTGGCACAATCGGTGTGGGTTGAGTTGCACACTAAAGTGTAATACTAGAGAGATGTTCAAAGGGCTAGGGAGATGCTCAAAGCAAAGTGTGAACATTAGTAATTCAACAAAAAAAAGGTCAGCCAAAGAATATTTAAGATAATTTCCATTTATTTATTCCTCTGCACAAACACATTTTCAAGTTCTTTAAAACAATGTAAAACGCTTCAAGTGGAGTAAACCGTTGAAAAAAATGTAAAAATATTTCATATGTAATAGTTTTCCAAATAGTGTGATCCCAAAGGGTTTTCTTTGCTTAACTATCCTCTAAGAGGAAGTAAACTCCTTTTTACTGTAACATAATTAGGTTTAATACAACCTTTATGAACGACCAGACAGCTCCATATCGGACCCCAAAAAATAAGCTCCCAAACTAATACGGCACAAGGGTGCAATACCACTGCTTTAGCCAATTATTCTGACACATATTGATCGAGAGAGACAGAGATATCTGCTGAAACAATGTGTAGTGTGACTGTATGTGAATGAAAAGCTCCTCTCCCTCTGTAGTTCTGTTTACATGAGGACTTGCTCCTCTTAGTGTAATGTAAACTTCAGCCACATATACATTCTTCATCACCAGAATGTGCTAGGATCATATAGGAATGGGTCACAGCCTGTCAGGAATGTGATAAAAACACAACAAGACATCATTCAGACATTCATACACTAGTCCAACACGTCTGGATGGCTACAGCTCCTGGAAGAAAGCCACTCTGGATTTGGTGCTCTGTAGAGTGAGTTGTGGAGACAGACAACAATTGTGCTCAGCTCCAAACTGATGATCTTCATTTATATAAAGTGACAATTAAGATATAAACAAAATACACACATTGCTGTCTCAAAAGTTTGGAGTCGTTTATATATATATATATATATATATACATACATATATATATATATATATATATATATATATATACACATAAAATCTATACTTTTGTTAAGCAAGAATCAATTAAATTGACTAAAAGTGACAGTAAAGATATTTGTTATGTTACAAACTTTTTAGCAAAGAATACTAAAAATAAATTTATTATGATTTCCCCAAATATAGTATGCAGGAAAACTTTTTTAGTTAGGGTTGCCAACAGCTTAAAATAAGCATGATAAACCTCACAAATACTGCAGATGATTAAATGTCAAATTTCCGAGGTTTCTTTCGAGGAGGCAAGGGAGGCATTGCCTCAAAAAATTGGATGAGAAAAAATAAAGTAGTACAAAAATAATAATGCAAATAAACTAAATTCTATAAATTACTATTTTAACTTTGACAGCTATAGTTTTGAATTATTTATGCTCATGCCATGAGAAACAACAGACATGTATGACATGTTCAATAACTCAGAGTCATGCAGAATTCATAGCGAGAGAGAACGAGAGAGAGAGTGATGGGAGGCATGTGTTCCTGATCAGCTGTCACTGGTCTGTGTGAACTCACTGACAGTGATGTTAAAAGACACTTTAAGACAGAATCCCTCATGAAAAACTGCTGTAAACAAACAAGAATAGACGGAAGAGAGAGATACAGAGAAGGGGAAATGATGAAATTAATGCTATATGAAGATGGTACATTTCTGCTTCATTAATGAATCATTCAGAGGGAATTCAATGCATGACAACTGCTCAGTGGTTACCAGACATTCTCCAGACATCTTGAGTTATAAATGTCATTATAAATATACTGTTCAAAATGAAGACATAGGCTAGGTATTTGGACACTAGTGTATCATGTTCATTTTTTAATGTGATGAATATTTGGTTTAATGTTTTGCATGATATCCAAAAAAAAAAAAAAAAACATTCAGACATTTTTAATTGTGGCTTAGTCCAATAATTTTTGGGATATTGTACACTACATTTTTGTACATTTTGTACTGTAAATGTTTTCCATGTTTCTTAAAGTCTATTAAGTCTCTTATGCTTACCAAGGCTGCATTTATTTAATAAAAAATACTGTAAAAACAGTAATATTGTAAAATAATATTACAATTTAAAATAACTTTTTATCAGAATATATTTTAAAATGCAATTTATTTCTGTGATTGCAAAGATGAATTCTCAGTAGCCATTACTTCAGTCACATGATCCTTCAGAAATCTTTCTAATATGCTGATTTGGTGCTCAAGAAACATTTCTTATTATTATCAATTTTGAAAGCAGTGCTGCTTAATATTTTTTAATATAACTTCTTTCAAAAAAAAATCTTACTGACCCATGCACATTTTTGAAAGGAAGTGTATAAAAGGTGAAATTTTGTTTTCCTTTAAAAGCTATTTGCATCACAATTTTGCACTATTTTTTTCCCAAATGAGTATAGCTTTCTAAAAAAAACACTTTCAAGGAGAGAAAAATACATCAATATCAATGCTTGGGGTCTCTGTGGGTTAATCGACTTTTAACTTCTACTTATCCATAATTCAGGACAATTAACGAAGGAATGCTTAGACACTTACGTGCCCACCGCTTCGCTGGGGATTTTGATAGATTACCACATAAACACACTGAGGGAACAGGTGAGCCTGTCAGTGCATTAAGAAGACGCTCTCACTACATCTCTGTCCCTCAGGCTATAGCTAGCAGCGGGACGCACCAGGCTATGGAGAAAGCACAGCCACGACCATTAATCACTCCACTGGTGTGACCTGGAAAGCCAGCGACCCTTGTCACTTTGCTCCAAGGTCCAGTGCTCAAACTACCTGACCAAGGGTGATTTACAACAGTGTCCCAATACAGGCTTCTGATGCGAGCTCCGCATCGGCTAAGAAAACAACAGCTGTCAAAGGGTGTAAGACCGAGCTGGATTTTCTAGCTGCTGTTAGCGTGAGAGCTGTAAAGTCGTTCCCCTCAAAGTGTCCAGCTCCGCTTCAGTTAGACAATCACATCAAGGCAGACTGACTGAACACATGGAGGCTACTCCATCCATCCAAACAAACCGATCACAACACAGGAATCAATTAGTGTAGCACTAATGAGAGGAAAAGATTCTATGGCTAAAATGGAGCTTTTAATCTACCGTTTCACAAGGCTTGATGAAACGTAGCTGAACCTTTCTGAATAAATTATTTTTGGATTACTGGAGCTCGGTAGCATGACTAACTGTATGATAAGGATAATATTTTATAGGAACTAGCCCTTTTGAGATATGGTGCCACAACACAGAGATGCTATAGACTTAACATATATGTCAGTTTACAAAATCAAACCCATCTGAGACACAAACTCCAATGTTTCACAACTGGGAAACGGATTCAAACACTGTAGAGCACCTGCAACATAACACTTCTGTATGTTGTAAGAAGCTGAATTCTAAGATTTGACCATATTTGAGTACTGGACTACAATGTATTTAAGCAAAACCTGAAGGGGTAATAATACTGAGTGTCTTTGCTGCTATATGATGATTTTAAGATATTTAATATTTAAGTGACTTCTTTTTCTCCACAGCTACTGAAAAACTCTTGAACTCTCCAATCCCTCTCTTTTTTTTTTTTTTTTTTTGCATTTCAGTTAACAGCCCAGAGGACAAACATTCATGAAATATTTCTTAAAACCTTATCAACTGCTGTTTTCTTCTCCAAACTGAACACATGGCGGCCACTCCATCCATCCTTAGTTCCTAACTAAGAACAATTTGAATTCCTGAAAAGAGTGTTCGTAAAAATCATTGTGATTAGCCTCCTAAAGTTATATACTGTATTTTGACCTTTTATATCTTTATTTCATATGAAGAGATTTCTTAATTTCTTTCTTTAGAAAATTTTCATGAATCCGGCCACAGATGTGTAACTGCTACCTTACCATACCCACAGATAACAAATATTAAAAAATAAATAGTCTTAATACAGCTCAGTGACTTTAGAGCCAGCAGCTGTTGTGCTCAAGTTCCCCACTACTTTCATGTCATCTCTCAACTATTATTTAAAAAAAGAAAAAATATAAAAGAAAAAAATAGAGCTCAATGGCATTTTAGTCAGTTTCAGCTTTAGCGTGAGTTAGTGTAAAACAGTGTAAAAGCTATGTCTGGCTTTGTGAAGATGCATTTAACCCACCTTTTTAAAGCTGCTCTGCTTGCTGGTGCCTTTCTCAGAGTTCTCACTATGTAGGATTTCTAGAGGCGTTTCTCACTCCTTTAGATTTAATGACTCAATCTTGGTCTTCAGTTCATTTATCTGCGCCTGAAGGTGTTTGCTCTTCTCCATATACTCGACCCTGCCAAACAGGACAGACGTATCATGTAACAAAGCTGCTCTCTTGGTCTCCATCTGTTTTAAGGGCTATTCACACCATTTTTGTCCTTTTATCACTTTTTTTGTTTTGGTATAAACAGTCATTTGTTGAAAACTAACAATACTGTTCAAGTTTGGGGTTTGTAAGATAATGTTAGTCTCTTGCTCCTCATTGATCAAAAACTCAGTAAAACTTATTATGAAATTCTTATTATAAAACCTATTATAAAACAACTGTTTTCTATTGAAATATACTTCCTTAATATAATGTTAATTTCTGTGGAGAGTTTTCAGCATCATTACTAAAGGTTTAAAGTGTCACATTATCCTTCAGAAATCATTCTATTATGCTGATGTGCTGCTCAAGAATTTTTTTTATTAATATCAATGTTGAAAACAGTTGTGCTGCTTAATATTTCCGTGGAAATTGACACATTCTTTGATAAACAGAAAGTTCAAAAGTAAAGCATCTGTTTGAAATAGCTTTTGTAACATTGTGCATGTCTTACCCAACTTACCCCAAACTTTTGGATGGTAGTATATTTTATACACTGAAAACGGGCATAGATTTTTTGGAAAATGACACTGAAGATCAAGATTACTTAGACAATCAATATTTAATTACCACTGCATCTCACACTCTCATAAATCACATTCTTATTGTAATTTTTGGTCCCACTTTATATTAAGTGGCCTTAACTATGTACTTACATCAAACAATAAGTACAATGTACTTAATGTGTTTATACTGTATTGCAAAACACTTTTGCTGCTATTGAGGTGGAATACTGGTAAAGTTAGGGACAGGTTGGGTGGTATATGGGTAGATTTAAGGGTGTAAGGGATGGGTCAACAGTGTTAATTATAAATGTAATTACAGAAATTACTTACATGCAGGTATTTTTAAAATATAAGTACAATGTAAAAACATGTACACAATGAGTGCATTGTACCAAATGATTCATTTAAATGTAAGTACATAGTAGTTAAGGCCACTTAATATAAAGTGGGACCCATTTTTTTTCCCACAACATTGTAAAATTGTATTTGGCCAAACTGTAAGTGGTCATTCTAGTGGAACTGTCTAAACAAACAAGGCGTCAGGGAGTTTTATTACTTTAAAACAAATCCACTACTCCGTTGAGCATCAGCAGAGAGGACAAACTCCAGCTCAGTTGATGTAACTGGTTCAAAAGGTGTGGACAGCCGTGACGCCAACAAAGAGACTGTGATCAGGATGGACTGATGCCTGAAATGGGCTGCACTCACTTCTCTTTCTCGATCTCCATGGACAGATGTTTCATGTCTGTGTCTTTGAAGTCAAAACTCAGGTTCTCCATGCTGAAGTTGAAGTTAGGGCAATCAGGAGGAAAAGCACTGGCAGACAGCGGCACAGGCTATGCAGTAAAAGAGAGAAAAAGGAAGAGAAGGAAAAAGAAAAAAACATGTTCAAATGAGCTGACTGGGCTATGTAAAGATCAATGTACAAATAATAATCAAGCAATATTACAAAATTAGTAGTTCTGTACCAAACATCCCAGTGTTAAAATACTAAATATTACAACTTGATGCATTAGCATCTTTCGAATAAATGAAATGAAAACTTGATATTCACTTCTAGTCAAATCACAATGTTCAAAATCAAATTAGATCATCGGATCTGTTATATTGCAATAATGCTATATATATATATATATATATATATATATATATATATATATATATATATATATATATATATGGGATGCACGATAAATATTGGCACGATATTAATGCGCATCTCGTCAGTAAAGCTGGTTCTGTAATCAGCGCTAAATCTCTACACGTGCGTGATTTCACGTGGAGCAGCATTTACTACACAGAGCCTTTGTTCATTGACAAGCTGTGTAAAACATGTACAAAATATGTGGTTTTGCGCAGCTTGTCAGCTTGTCAGGCTCTGTGTAGTAAATGCTGCTCCACGTGAAAGCAAGGTATTTAATCTCCTCTAAACAAAATGACTACACGTAGGACAGAAAAAAAAGTAATTTAAATTCAACATGACATTTTTCTTCTGTAACAGTGCATGTCCAAGTGAAACAGGCTTTTTTTTTATTTGATTACATAAAATGTTCACTAATTAGAATTACACAAAGAATGTGTAAGAAAGTAAATGAGTTGACCCCAGTTTTGATTTCATGTAAGCCTAACATACTAAGTCAAGTCACCTTTTATTTCTATAGCGCTTTATACAGTACAATAGTGATTTTTTTTTTTCAAAGGAGCTTTTCACAGTATTAAACATTAAAGTGAAAGAATCAATGATGCCAACTTCAAAAATTAAGCAAATCCAAAATTCTGCTACAAAGCAGCTGTAGAAAGACATCTAACTGTAACATTTCACTGGTCAACCTGACGTTCAGTGTGGCAACTAAGAATTTAAGCACCTAGTATTAGATTTTGAAAAACGGCCTTAATTTGCCTCAGGTGGGATGACTTATCTAAACAAAGTCAAGCTCCGGTTTGCCTTACCAACCCTTAGTTGGATTTTGTCAAAAGACCAAAGGAGGCTTCAGGGTGTGTGTGTGTGTGTATATATAAAATTCTCTGTAACACATCAATACCTGCAGACAGCGGCAAGGCTTTGAAATGCCTCCTGGATTTTTAATGGTCGAACAGATCTAACATTAGCCATCCATAGGAGAGAGATAATGTTTGAAATGATACGCTGACCTCCAATCACCCCTAACTCAGCGTGCATGTAAAATGTGCGGATGAGCTGCCAGTTGGATTTTCAAGAGTATACGCAAAGCTTTTAAAGAGCGGAAGAGCTCAGCTCCCAAGTGCTTAGGCTAATAATTAGGGAACTCATCGTAATAGCACTGAAATGTGGTTTCCAGGTAGAAAAATGTCCATCTTGGGAACATTTGTGTAAGAAAAAAAGCTAATTTTCTGACTTCAATTATGTCTATTATCCATATACGAGGCTTAGGACAATCCCTCAATGGTAGTCTATTTCAATCAGATATGAAGTGCACTCAGTCATCATGTGCATTCGAACCTGGCAGATATTTACAAAGCATTTCATGGAGGTATTTAAGGTAACTGCGGTCTCTTGCTAACAGTTTCCCTTTAAATAGGAAGACATTCCGATCTCTGAATTGTAATCCAATTTAGAGAAGCATTACAACCATGTCATGCAATTCCTGGAACCCTAGAGGGCTACCTAACCATTTTTTATAAGTTGGACAGCCTAATATGAATAGAAATATTCCTTTTAGATTGCATTAAGATGGTTATTGCGAGGCTAAAACACTCTCAAAGGTTTCTCTGGACGAGCGGGGAAAGTTTACTTGTGAGTAATGGAATGGTTGTCTGATGCAACTTTTGTTTAAATAAATTATCTTGACACTGACAAATGGCCAAGAGGCTAAATCAGACTAGCGTAAAAACCCATAACTGTGCAGAGTTTAAAACCTTTTTTTCTTACAGATAAAATTGGACTGGATTCGGACTCCAGCCTGATTAAGAATGACAAGCGTTGATGTAACGTCATCTGTGGAGATGTTGGAGAATGCCGTGGGGGAGTGTTTTGGTAAGGGATGGGTGATTACAGAGTACGCCGATTTGCTGGTGATCTCCAGCAGTTTGTTTTTGGCTTTGCGCTCCCGATTCTCTTGCCTCCTGCAGGTCCTGTTTCAGCTGGTTGGCCTCTTTTGCCCATAGATACATGGGTTACTCACTCAAGGTTTGAACCCTTTGAAGTGGACACAGTGCTGGGATCTCCAAAAGCACAAATTCAGCTGGAAATGGAAAAATGGATGCTCAGATCAGCAGAAAATTGACTTTCACAGGCACCAAATCAAACAGCTATCCCAGCATGCATATCAACAGAGTGCCACATACTAAGTAAAGGCCCAGCAGATAGGTTTGAGAAGGAAGCTGTGAGAGGAAGATCTGGGATGTCTTTTATGATGCATGTTCTCATATTGAATTTTGAATAATACATTATAGGTGCTGCTTGCTTTTAGCCAACGCTTTTAATCCAAACTGATTTTTAACAGACAAACAAACAAAACAAAATAAAATAAATAAAAATATACATTTAAAAAAAATCTATGCCATGCTGCTATGTTGTCATGTCTTTGCTAAGGTCTTCTAGGTGGTCCCTTAGGATTTCTTTCTGGCCAAATTATTAGTATTATTTCTATAATATTCTAGTATTTATTAATATTTGGAATTAGCTTTTATTTTCATATTTTCAGTTTTCACTTTAATTTTTTTTTTCATAAAGTTTCATTTTGTTGTGTTTTTGTCATTTGTACTAGTTTTTTATTGTTCTATTTAATTCTATCTACTTTAATTTACTTAAATTCTAGTTAGTGATTTTAGTGTTTCAACTTAAAAACAAAAAATTAAAATGTAACTGAAATAAGTTTAAGTTTTAATTTTCAAATTTTTCATATATATATACTGTATAGAGAGAGAGAGAGAGAGAGAGAGAAATGTAAAAACTTATCAGCCTTAGTTTTTTATTTCAAAAATTCAAAGTTGATGTCAAAGTATGACTTTATCTATTTTTACATATAATTTTATATTTTTAGAAAAGAATGATACACTTAAAAAAATAGCACCCACTTGGCTATTTGAAAAACAACAGAAACAAATATTACAAAGTCAATATAACTTTTCAACCACAAATGATCTTTTATTATTTAACCACTGGTACACAACTAAATATTATTATTTAAAAACTAAATATGTCATTTGATATATCACCATGTTAAGCAGGAATCTGATAGGCAGAGTATGTGTGTGTGTGTGTGTGTGTGTGTGTGTGTGTGTGTGTGTGTGTGTGTGTGTGTGTGTGTGTGTGTGTGTGTGTGTGTGTGTGTGTGTGTGTGTGTGAGAGAGAGAGAGAGAGAGAGAGAGAGAGAGATGTTACCTCCTCTCTGACTCTTCTGCCATCTTGAGTGCAAGCGTCTCAGCCTCTAGCATCTTCTGTTCCATGAGTCTCTTCTCCTCCTCAGTGCGAATGGCTGTCACATTTATAAAGAGTAATTCAGAGCATGATGAGTCCTCAATGCTCCTAAAGGATCTTCTATGAGCAGCTGGTGTGGGCAAATGCTCACTAACCTTAATACGCTGCATCTCCTGTTCAGCCTCGGCCGCTTTCTGAGCCAACAGCTTGGCCTCCTCCTCAGCGATTTGTGCTTTCTCCGCCAACAGATCTACAGTCTCAGAGCACAACTGAGAACACAGAGACCACACGCTTTGCAAAGATGCACATCATCATTTTGCTTCATTTGATGTTCTTGTTAATTAACAGCATTAGATGGTAAAATATCAGTATATTATGCCAATGCAGCATTATTAATAATGTAAGCTATCTATAGATTTAACTTTTGCTGTTTTTCTTGTTTCCATACCATTTGTGTAACAGCTCACAAAAAAACTGTTACATAAAACTCAGGTCTAACACACTGACGTCATTTGCAATGCAGAAATCATGTCACTAGGTCAGTTTTTTCTTCCCAAATATATCTCTCAAAACATATCTACTTTTGGCAAGGAAAGTGAAAAAAAACCTCATAAATATTTGAGAGAGCAAGAGAAAGAGAACATTGGACTGGCAAGGATATGAAACTCTCTGATTAAAAATAATAAGACCAGTGCTAGTCTGAGCCCTGCATGTAAATTATTTGAATTAGTGTTATGCTGAGCACGGATGGTGAACTATTAGGAGAAATGCATATATCAGTTGTACTCACACTTACGTCAGTTTGAATTTCTTTTTCTTGCAAGAGCCGAAGCACCCTCAGAATGTGAACTGAACATTGAGTCTTAAAATGTCATGTGAAAGTACAGAGATAAAACAGAAATATACCCTTAAGAATATTATCATGTGCGATTGACTGGCCAGTGATAATAAAAATAGGCAACAACTAAAACAGACAAAAACACCTGCTACAGAACAATGTTTGGGGGAAAAAAAGGTGAGTACCAAACCACAACAATCACCAAGAACAGTATGAGCCTCATACGCCAAGGGTTGAGTACAAGTATAGATATATCTGTGCTCTAGCAAGCACTCAAGCGATTAGAGTATGTATATTTAGTGTGGGTGATGTCTTAGTTTCTCACCAGAGCTTCATTGGCCATATGAGCTTCGTCTTGTAACTGAATCAATCTCTTCTCCAGTTCATCACGAGCTCTTTCTGCCTCCTTACGCAATTGTTTCTCCCTCTCCAGCCTCTGCCGCTCGATCTACAGAGAGGTGCAAAAAGCTCATCCATATTTCACCAGGATTGCAGCACTGCTATATGGGTTTAGTAAATCACAAATCTAGCACCTGGTTAAAGGTGCCCAGAGGTGCAACAGGAAAATCAATGCAAATGGTGACCATGAAGTCTTAAGATTTGCCTGACACTTCCCAAGCTCTCCAAAAACAAGATAATAGTTTCCTAAAACTCCAATCATTTATAAAAATATGTCTACACATACATTACTGTTCAAAAGTTTGGGATGAATACATTGTTCGCCCAGAAAGGAAGAATTAAACTGATCAAAAGTGACAGTAAAGACTCTATTTGCCATTTTATCGTCTTTCCTTTCAACTTTGTTTGCTTTGCTTTTCTTTTGATGCTGTAAGACAGGAGCTCATTGAAAATCAGAGCCCAGAAAACAGTTTGTTTAGCATAAACAATAATCTTTCTCAGTTGCTGTTAATCAGGCAATCATTCACCCTTTCCGACCTGTTTGCAAGCTTTCTCTTCTCCAGCCTGCATCTTTATCTGCTGGACTTCCAACGAATCAACTCAGCATCTCCTCAGGAAGAGATCATGGTTCCCGATGCACAGCTGAAGAATCTCCGAACACACAAAAATTGCTTTATCAAAAGCATCACAAAATATGCCAATTCTGTCATCATTTATCCTCATGTTGTTGTATGAACTGTATGACTTTTTAATGACTGAAACTTCAGTCCGTGTCTCACAAATGGCTTCAGAATAAAATATGGCTTCAGAAGACGTCGCATGTAAATTAACTGTTAGTTGAAGGGACCATTTTATGATGGTTTTATATATTCATTGTTTGGAAAAGAGCACTATAGGCATTCAGCTAAATTCTCCTTTTGTTCTTCACTGCAAAACTAAAATCATACTGGCTTGGAGTGAGTAAATAATGACAAAATAATCATTCTGGGTGAACTATGCCTTTAACTAAAACATGACGGCATCTCTGAATTAATGGCATAAAGATTTATTAAACCAACAGTATTCTGGCTGACAGCCCAGATCTTAAACCTCATACCACACCACAGTGGGTTCGTGAAGATCCATTTGAAATTGCTCACTGCATTACATCACGAAACACTCACCAGTTTATTTTATTTTACTATCATGATCACATTGCAACGGCTATTCAGAGTGAAACAGAAGTCACATGGCTGGCAAAAGTAATATTTCATACAAAAACGCTGAAATATTGAAGTTTCAAGCAGGGTGGACACCGAAGCAAGTGTGAGATTTAAGTTAAAGGTGACTAGGTCACAAATAATAAAAGGTTTGATTATTAATGATATAAAATAATAAAAACGACCTCAGATTGTTACTGCCATACAGCAGCGGAGGCATTTCTTACCCTAATGGAAAAGTAATTGACCCCATACATCTCCAGATCCTGAGCTATTTTTAAATACTCCATCTCAGCTTCATCTCTGCGGCACACAATAACAAACAAAATCGTGGGAGGGAGGAAAGAAGGGAGACAGAAGGGGAGAAAGGGAGAAAGAGAATAAATTAGACACAAAATAAAATCTATTCACCGCAGGGCTTTAATGAGACTCGTCTAACTTGGAGTGCAGAAACTAGAGGTCACGTAGTATGTCTTATAGTAACTGATTGTGGCAATATGGAACACAAATGCACACATACTCACCATTAACTCCCCAATTAAAAATAGCATACTAAAAAAAATGTTACCCCCTTCATATTCTCATGAGTCTGCAAGCAACTTGCCTTGTCTGACCGCATTTACCAAGAGCCCACAGCACAGAACAAGTGAGGAGCCGCTCGTACAGGATGTTTGTGCTTTCAAAAACAGACAGTATTTCAAAGCTGATCTACTTATAAACTTGTTTTTAATACATGCTGTCTTAAAAACAGCCAAAAACATCAATCTGCATCTGTACATACATCAACAACAAAATTATTAGATAAATAAATATAAATAAAATTGAAAAAGAAAAACAAATGAAAACAAAATATTATTAACTAATTTTATTATTTCTATTTTTATTAAAAATAAAATAAAATAAATAAATTGATGAAATTTAAGAACATGTTCTGTGTGAATGACCCCATTTACTTTGAACAATTAACAATAAAATAACTAAATAAAAAAAAATAATAATAATAAAATAATAATAGAAAACAAAATAAATAAAACATGAAAAATAAACATTCTGTGTTAACGGCCCCTTGACTCTACCTTTATCATTTAATTAATGATAAACATTACAGAAATTTAATGTCTGATCAATGCTTTATGCAGCTATCACAACAATGTAGGCTAATGCCATTGAATTATCTTTTGAATTACTCTTTTCAAAGCAAACATAAATATATGAAAAAAAAAAGAATTACTTAGCATATCATATTTCAATTTATCAACTGACAACACTAATTTGCAGATTTTATTTAACCCCTTAGCTGTCACCCCCCATTTTCAGCATGGAGATACAAATGAAATACCCAAAATAAAAAGGTTGCTGCTCATGAGTCTTTCTGGAAATTTTTTTTTATGTCATTCACATACTCAAAATAATCATTTACATATAGTTATATTATATTTACAAGTCCAAAAGCTATACAATACAATAACTAAAGGGCCTGGAGGACTGAAAATGGCACATATTAAAAGAACAATATATTAACTATATTAAACTATATAAGTACAAGAAACGTTGTTTAACATCGGACTTCAGGGGGAAAAAACAGGATTCAATAGAATGGAAAACTTCTGATATCAGATTAAGCTGGGTGTATGTATGAAAGAGAGATAAAAAGAGATGTGCAGACTGTGTATTTGTGAGTGTGTTTCATGAATACACACTGGAGTGCTGTCAGATGTAAGGAGAAGGTGTAGAATAAGAAAGTGCCCTACATGCATCGAAATAGGTTCCGAAGCAACACAGGAAGTCAGTTTCATCATCACAGTGTTTCTTGAGCAAGGCTATGTCCAATTATGGATAAAGCAGCATGCCAGTTTTTCATTTTGTGAGTGTTTTGACTTCCAAAAGTGAACATAACACAGAGTGAAGCCACACCTGTTTAACGGTGTGCTTTTATTGCATCGAAGAGCCAGGCTGTTGTCTATTAACATGGTCTGGTGCATTCTGAAGCCGATTCTGACCAAGAACAGCCGTCTAACCAACATGCAAAGCAAGCAGCACAGTTTGCTTGTTGCACTTGATTGAAAAAAACATGGGCAAACTGTCTGAGACTGAGACTAGAATGTGTAATACCTGGTTCTGCCCCTGTGCTCAGCGTAGCAGACCGTGATTCTCTCCTCCCACATCTCTGCAGTCATCTGGTACAGATGAATAACCTGCACAAGAGAAAGACACATGAAGATCAGTCATCAACTTGAAAAGTCTTTAACTGTCTCATCAGGGCGTTTTCATAACAGAGCTCTTGGTGCGCACCAGACTCTGCTTGACATCAGTATTCATTTTGTTTGTTGGAATGAAAGCTGCTTTCCATCTAAAAAAGGGAAGTGAACAACTGTTGATGGCATACACTACCATTTCAAAAGATTTTTATTTATTTATTTTTGGAAAGAAATTGAAACTTTTGTTTAGCAAAGATGCCTTAAATTGATCAAAAGTGACAGAAAAAACATTTATAATAAAACATTTATAACTTTATTATTATTATAAAGTATAATACAATAATTAATCATTTCTACTTCAAATAAATTATATTATTTTAAACTTTCTATTCAACAAAGAATCCTGTTTCCAGAAAATACTAAATAGCAAATCTGTGTCCAACATTAATAATAATAATAATAATAATAACAATAATACTTTTTCTTATTATAAGCACTAAATCAGTGTATTACAATGATTTCTGAAGGATTGTGTGACACTGTAGACTGGAGTAAAAATTTTGCCATCACAAGAATAAATTATATTTTAAATCTATTAAAAATAGTTATTTTAAAATGTGATATTTCACAATATTACTGGTTTTACTGTATTTTCGATCAAATATTTTCTACACGCCATATTTTGTCAAATAATTACAATGCATTTCTCATATTAGCTGGTCTCCACAGAAATAACCTGGCTGCTGCTAGTATTTATTTTGGTAAACATATTGATTTCAAATATTTTGAGCCAAATAACACATTGGGCAGATAAGAAATCAGGTTCAGACGATCAACTAAACCTAGAGTCAAACAGAGTAAAAAAAGTTAAGCCAAACACAATGGCTAACAGAGCTGAAGGACATTTCCTAATTAAGTGGGACTATTTTAATCCTTCAGACGATTTTGAATGTCAGTGGAGTAAACAAGCGCTCTTTCTCAGTACTTACTGACATGCGAGAAAATGCTTCCAGCCGAGAGCTTTCACTACATCTAACGCCCCACGGGAAGCCTTACAGGCTCGTTGCAGAGCTCTGCGAACATAATCAGTATAATTAGCATGGAGCAACGCCCATCTCAACATTACACTCACTCGCTTTGGTAGCAGCTCCTCTTGGGACAGGAAGCCCAGCTTGTGGACATTAGGGTCATAATAGCCATACTGCAGAAACAAGATCAGAAATCAAAATGAGCTCAATTATGAACACTGACAGAGGGGGAAAAAATGGATTCACACAGTCATAAAAAACAGCCATTATATTCACCTGCTCTCACTTAAAGTGAATTAAGTAACACGCTGTTGCGTAAAACATAAAAGCACTTTGAAATCAAAATAGGATGAAATACAGCTGTGAGTTTTTATGAGAAGCATTATGGGTAAGATAAGTAGAGAGTAAAAAAGGTGCTCTAAAAGATAACTGCTCGATTACATTTCAGACAGATGTTGCAACAGCAAAATGGTTGGTTTATACATTGACTATGGGACTTAAATGATGCAGAATATCTTAGATATTTAAAATGGAAAAAAAATAAAATAAATTCCACTACGATTCAAAAGTTTGTGGTCGGTAAGATGTTTAATGTTTTTGAAAGATCATCAAAATACAGATCAAAAATACAGTAAAAAGAGTAATATTGTGAAATATTACAATTTAAAAATATAAAAAAAATAATAAATATGTAACCATTTAAATTTATAAAAATTATTAATGTATTAATGAATTAATATTTAATTCTGGGATGTCAAAACTGAATATTCAACAGCCATTACTCCAGTCTCACATAATCCGTCTGAAATTGTTCTAATATACGATTTGTTTTTTATCAATATTTTTGAGGAAACCGTTTAAAAGAAAAGCATTAATTTGAAATAGAAATATTTTGTAACAATGTAAAAGTCTTTACTGCTACTTTTGTTCAATTTGTTATTCATCCTTGTGCAAAAAAGTATTAATTTCTTAATACTTAATCTTATTGGCCTCAAACTTTTGTGTACATCCACATCCCATTCTGGTACCCACACAAATATAAAAATAGAAAGCAAACAGGTTTATTTATTTTTAGGATTTTTTATTTTTTTGCTGGTCCTGAAAGAGTGGCTAGAACACACATTGCACCAATCTTATGCAAACACATTCATTAAATGTTGTGGTTATACTTCTGAAACAGTGTGAAATTGACGTAAATGTATTTAGTGCCTACTTTATGTTTGTTTCTAAACACTGAGGAAACTGTCTGTGGTAATCAACACCACACCACAGATGCAGTACATAAAAATAGCCCGGAATACTCCTGTAAGAAAGGGAATATGAACATCACTATCTTCCAAAAATTAAACATCACTACAGATTGTGGACTGCTTGCAGAAACTGAAGAACAAGCAGATCATCTGAATCAGAAAGGCAAGACAATGATACTCCATCAGTGTCACACTGGCTTGTCGTTTTGAGCTCTATGGACAGATTCACGCTGCTCAGCTGTGATGAGACTGGCATCTGAAAGCATCCCATTTGAAAGTGTCTGTGTGAATGGTTGCTGTCTAAAGCTTCACTCCTGCATTAAAAACAAGTTTTCACAGTAAGGGAGAAACTGCTGCCATCTCAGGCTTTCCTCTCTATTCGATCTTCTCTTCCAGTTTTTTTTTTATTTATTTCTTACTTTTGTATATCTGCCTATGCCTCTTTTTTGATTCTCACTCTCTTTACATCTCTTCGCTCTCTTTTCTCATGCCTTCTTTAACTTCCTGTCTTTTTGAATAAATCCAAACCTGCACCTGGTGGTTTTAAATGGAGACAGAAATCTGTCATGTAGCTACTCACATTTGTAAATCAGATAAATCTTTGTGGACAAGCTGCATTCAAAGCCAAAGAAATGCATTTCTGTAACTGCACATCAACTGAATTTATAATACTGCACCAAGTTGCGGTTGGCAGAAAGAGCAAAATCTAAAATTACAACATATTTTCTATAACGGTAACACTAAATGTAAACGAATTTAATTTCTGTAGAATTCAATAAAAATTGTTTATGTACACTTGATAATAACTATTTTGGATAATCTGTTGAATCAAATTCTTCAAACATTCAAATGTTGCTAATATTTTTGTTTGTTTGTTTGTTTTTGAAAGTCTCTTATGTGTACAAAGGCTGAATTTAATTGATCAAAAAAGTACAGTAAAAAATAATATTAAAAAAATATATATTATTATCATTTAAAATAACCATTCACTATTTTAATATATCTTAAATTGTTTATTCCCATGATGTTAAATCTGAATTTTCAGGAGTCATTACTCCAGTCTTTAGTGTCACATGATCCTTTAGAAATCATTCTAATATGACTTGCTCAAGAAAATTTACTTGTTATTATCAATGTTGAAAACAGTTTTGCCGTTTAATATTCCTGTGGAAAAGATCGGCATTTATTTGAAATACATAAGAAATTCTAAATGTCTAAGACCTGGAATCAATGCAAAAACAGATCGTTAAAAAAAACAATGATGGTAAAACTAATTTAATAAGAGATAAATAAGAATTACTAATGCAAATATATATATATATATATATATATATATATATAACCTGTTTTTCTTTGTTCATCTACAACATTTGAAGCAAAAAATAATAATAATAATAAAAATAAATAAATAAATAAAATAAATGATCAGTTGTGTGTAAATCACATACATGACAACTCTGAAATCAAAATGGCGTGTTTCCACAAAACTGCTGTAAAAAGCTTTGAGAAGCTACTGAAAGACTTAAGCACAAGGCTCAAACACCAGCTAACAAGCTGCCTTGCCATGGGAAGCTTACAAATTGTGTTAACAAAGCAAACAAAAGCTTTAGCTATTCCCATCCAGTTTTTAGAGCCAGCGTTGCTCCGTGTCTGACATGAGTCAGAGAGAAACAGAGTGCGATTTCTAAATTGGCACAAGGTGAGCTGTGTGCAGTTAGCCAAGGCTTTTGGATAAATCGCTTGTTCTTGTGGCCCCTGAGCTGTCAATCAAACTGACACTTGCTTAATGAAATGCACTTCTTTCTGAGGGAAGAGTGTAATGGGATAAATGCAGACCCTGAAGGACGTCCATAGGAGGTTAAGGTTTAGCTTCGACACCTTTCTGTGTGTCTATCAAGGAAAGAAGGGTTTAAAAAAAAACAGGTGTGTTAGAAAGAGCACTGACCTTAGCGTGGACAGAGTAAGAGACTAACAGCAACAAAGCCTCAGGCGGACAGTATATCTCCTCTTCTAAAATACTTTTCTTCACCTGTGGGATTTCAGAGAAGAGGAGATTAATAGGACTTCATTATTATTATTGCTACATATTTGAGGGAACGTGCTACCAAGAGTTTTATGCAGTCCCATCATGATAGATTACAGAGATATTCACCTGAATCTTGCTAAAGGGCAAAATGGTGTTAGTTAAAGAACCATTCGTTTGCAGTGTTTGATTCTGCATCCTTTTGGTTACCTGCCCAGAAATGTTTACTATTAACCTATTACTATTATTAACAACTAGCAAGTATTATAGATGATATTAGAGACAGAATATGGGGGGGGGGACGGATTTTTCTGATGAATATAAAGCTTAAAATAAAAATGTTTATTTAAAATAGAAATCTTCAGTAACACTTAAATGTATTTGTCACTTTTGATCAATTAAATGCATCCTCAAATAAAAGTATTAATTTCTTTAAAAATAATAATAATAATAATAATATTATATATATATATATATATATATATATATATATATATATATATATATATATATATATATATATATATATATATATATATATATATATATATATATATAAATTAATAAAATACTGCAAACCATAGGTGATTACCAATGTACTGTATGCATCCAAGCATAATATTTAAATGTAAGATACAGTAATACTAATAAACTGGTCAATTTAGCTAGATGCTAACTATTACATGGAAACGGAAAGAGCATAAGACTAAGTAGTCTTTGATATCTAAATTTTATGACGTGATATGCATGACTACTTACTGAATTCAAACCACGTTAGAAACAGATCTCTAATTAAACTAATTAAACTTCTATAGTCAGGGTCTACCTAACTTTAATGCTTTATAAAGAACTAGAGCCTTTTAGCAGGTACTTTCTGAATAGATAGAATAAACAACACTGTGTGTTTTTTTGTTTTTTTTTTGCTAACCTGGTCACGACTATCCATTAGTAAGCCAGCAGAGGTTGTCTCCTTCCAGCTCTATGGTGTGCAAAGCACAGACGTCATTTACGGCTGCAAATACAAAGCACAGACAGAATATTTCAGGGTCAGTTTTAAGAACTCTAGAAGCAGCAGATGGCTCACAGGTTACACATTCACTGTTGCAGGGCTGTTGAGTTGAATTTCAAGTGGGGCTGTAGGGAGAAAACAGGTGACCTGGCAAAGGACTGCTCCTAGAGCAGACTCCTAAGCCTGGCAGAAATCACTGCATATCTGTTTGTAACAATGTAATTTGTGCGTCCATCATCTAGACTTGAATGCATGAGTAAATAAATAAATAAATGTAGACTTTCATTTCCTGAAGGATCTAGCACTGCAAACAGGAAAATAATAATGTTGAAGTTTTCAGTAGGTTTAAGATTTCAGCATCTGAGCTAAAATAAAATATTGTTGTAAATAAGAAACACGTTAAAAAAGTTGCATGGATGTTAACCTGCTAATAAAAATATAAATAAAATGTTAAAATTCCACATTAAAGGCTGAATTCTCTACGAAATGTCTGAATGGAGTCTGTATGTTAAGCAGTCAAGCTGAACTAATTCCAGAAACCTGTGGAAAAGAATAGAAAAAAGAAAAAGAAGAATTTCAATGCAGAGCTGCCTTGCAAGCACTGTTACGACTAATTGATAGGCTACTGAATGAATCAAAGAACCAAATTAATTCCTGACTTCATGCTTCATCAAAAGAGAAAATTAATAAAGGATGGAGGAATAGACCCCTGACCTTTATGAACAAAAGAAGTGGTTAACAGAATAAAAGTTTGTTTATGTACACAGCTTATAAATGCAAAAATGTGTTCACACCAAAAGGTTAGTATTTAATTATCAACAAGGAACCAGTGCCAAATTACGAGTAAAATATTGCTGCCTTGCCAAATGAGCTGTTGCTAAAAGCACAACTACATGAGAGACGGGTGGTCACTGTGCTGACCATTAGCTGCTTGGCAAACCAAAAAAAGATCTTATCTAATGATAATGAGAAAATGGAAGCCAAAAAAAAGTTTAACGACAGGGCAACAATTAACACAAGGTCGAACTCATTAAAAAACAATAAAACAACCACATACCCATTGGTAAATCAATAGTTTGCTCAAAAACGCAATGTTTTAAATCTGCATGACTTTCTTCGATCATTACGATCAGGGGTGGTTTCTTCATTAGGGCGACGCACCACCAAAGTGTGAAAGGGAGGGATTTTTTTTCTATCACATTCAAGCACAGTTTTAAGCTAACAGTCACTGTTCTAGACTGTTTCTTCTGCCTCTGGAAATATAGTCTAATCAGCATCAAGTCACATTACGTGGAGTACCATCCCTTTTTGGGCGATTTTACTCTGGCCGAGAATCACCCCGAGTGTTCGCACAGACTTCCAAACAAAGACTTTATCAATGTAATCTGTAATAGGAGTTCAGTGATGGCTTGCACTAACACGCTTTCGTCATCATATGTAAACTTAACTTGTGCAGTGATTGGTGGGAACAAACATACCTTGATTTATAAGAAATATGAAGCCAGGACTAGTCTGTATGGGCTGAATAAAGCAAACCAGTTTCTCACCTGTAAAGTTTAGATGGATGAAGATTGTAACAGAGGTACAGACGGTTACAGTGACATACAGCATTCATACATTATTAGATGAGCGCGAGTTCATTATTCTTAATGTGCAAACAAACAGACTGTGTATGTGCGCTCTCTGATAGCTTTTTGCACAAGCACATTTCAGTATGGTCACATATCTGGCAAGTGTTTTTTAATGGACACTTGCTGAAGAAGCGTGTTTTTACAGGAGTTTGCTGTGATCAGTGGTGTTTATATACATATGGACATCAACACTCATTTATTTATTTATTTTTTTAAAGAAATAAATACTTCTATACAGCAATAAATTTATCAATAGTGAAAGTAAAGACTTTCATAATGCTACAAACTTTCTATTTCAAATTAATGTTTTTCTTTTGAACTTTATATTCATCAAAGTTTCCTGAAAAAAAATGATCATGGTTTCTACAAAAATATTAAATAGTACAAGTGTTTCTGAGCAGCAAATCAGCATATTAGAATGATTATTAGAATGAATAGGAGCATAGGATGAGAAAGCCCTGTCCCCTACAGATCGCAAGCATGTCTGTGGAACAGCCACAAACAATATGATTTTTGAATATAGCGCATGAGTCATATATACAGTACTTCTTTTATGAAGTTTATGGTACTTTGTAAAAGCATGCATAACCTGTTAGCGTTCCTGTGTGTTTTAGGAGTTTTATGCAAATTTTACAGGAATGCTAAAGGGTTAATCCTGCCAGAGTAATAAAAGCTTACATTCTATTCTATTCTAATCTATTCTTTTCATTCTGTATTTTACCAGCCACACTCCTCATTCACCTTTGTTCCATTGAAAATCGTGGTCAGGATATTCTTAAAAACATTTGTGTTCCAAGAAATCAAGATTGGAAGCAAGACATCAAGTAATTTTAAAATTCCAGGTAAACTATGCCTGTTAAGACATGCTTCCCAGTCATCTTTATTATTATAAAAAAAAAAACTAAATAAAAGAAAGAAACAAGAAAAGAAAAAGAAGTCCATCCATCTATCCATCACCAAATTATCAGTCTGAAAACAGTCCCAACAGTAGCATGCAATATGTCAGCAACTGGTCAAAAACTTTCTGGCTATTACAGTCATCTTTTCAGTCTGCTTTACAAATGTGACAGCACTCTAAGAGTGCAGTCTGGGAAGGGTGGCTGTTCCTGATAAGCGCCCATCCAGGAGAGATATTTAAACAGGATCTGCACATCCAAACATGCAGCTCTATCCTAAGCCTACATATGAGCGGAGGGCACAGGCTAATACAGAACAGACTCACCGCTCTTCATTCCCTTCCCAGAATTCATTAGCATCTTTTGAGAATTCATTACATTCGTTTCAGAGTGCACTGCCATTCTGAAGCGGCGCAGGTCTACCTCCCATTACGGGGTGAAGATAAGCTACTTATATTTTCTCTGAATGTTCGTATCTTATGCCCTTTGCGATGCATTAAATCTACCAGATTGGTACAAGCACTGTAAAGTGAAGGGCAAATTGCCATAACTTAACATTAGATAACAAATGTAGTGACTAATGCTGTTAGTAAAACTGAACTGAGAGTTAATGCATGCAAGACAGATGCTTATTTACCTCCCATGCCGAGCAACCAGCTCGCTCAATAAAATGATTGATAATGTGCTCTTAATCAAGGTGTTATTGCTTAATGGTTTCTGATTGCTCAGACTGAATTTTTGGCAGGAAGCTGTATTACGGTGGGAGGTGTTCCCCTGGGCTTATAGAATCAGAGACAGGGGCGCTGATATGAAGCACACAGATTCCACATGGCTGAACACAATCACACCAAACAATGAAAGAGAGCGCTGAACCCACAGACAGCACAGCCCTCAAACCTCTCTCCCACAGAACTGCCCCGAGAAACCAAATACAGGAGCTCAGTTCTGCTGCCAAGCCTATTGAATTGAAATGGCTTTTGAGTTTGGGTCAATGACACATCATCACCTGCTGTTGTGTACAAACAATACTTACAGTCCAGCTAGATTATGTACAACACTATGCAGATATCAAATCAATTTTCTGTGCATCAATTTACTGCTCTTGCTTTTAGAGCATTATGGTAATCTAAGGGTTAGGAGTTAGGCTGGCATCACATGAGGTAGCAGATTCAATCACAAACAGGTTATTAATGTTAAGCAAAACCAAAAATATTCATCTAAATGAAAACTTTGTTTCATCATAACAAAAAAAAACTGTTCTGTGGTGCTTGATAAAGTATGAATGTTAATTTGAGGACATCTGAAGCCGTGCACACATGCGAGTTTGAGTCACCTCTTTTTCCATCATTTCCTGTCCTCTCTCTATCCTTCTATCAATAGAAGTGGCAACATGCCAAAAAATTCCAATTAATTTGAGCTTGTCCAGCTAAACCCACCTGAGCCGATGACTCACCTGCAGGAAGAAGAGCTGCTGTGTTATGTTGTGCACCAGCTCTTCTTCAACATTTTCTAGGTAAAACTTGGCCAGGAAATGAAACACTACGGGCTCTTATTTGGACATATCATGATTCAAAACCTAATACAAAGATAAGTCATGACAAATGTTGTGCTGTGCCTTGTATACTTTAAATACACTGACAATAAATTACAAAAAAAAAAAAAAAAAACAAGACACTACCACATTTTTGGACATGATAAAAATTATAATACTTTGTCCTTTTTGGACACGTACCAAAGTAGTACTTTAGCATTCTTTGAAGTGCAATGAAAAGAACTTTGTACATGAATAAGTTCAAGCCTTCAGTATCATAATATTACCAAGGAAAAAAAAAACAGTACTTTTTTGAAAGAGTAATGAGTTTGGTTTGGTTTTCAAGACAGTGTGTTTGTATTTATTCTTCCTTTCAAAGATTTGGCCTCATTAATATTTTTTTATGTTTTTGAAAAATGTGCTGTTTAAAAAAAAAAAAAAATTAAATACAAAAAAAAGATAATCAATTTCAATGCATTTTTGCTGCATAAAAGTATTAATTTCTTTCAAAAATTTAAAAAAAAAAACTCACTGACTTCAATTTTTTGAAAGGTTATGTATATCATTACACAGTAAAATTTAATAAGATTTGTAAAAAATATTTTCAAAGCCTAAATTAAGTAAATATCAGGATATCTTGATCTTTAACATGATAAAGGAACAATGTTTCCAAATCATTTCCAGTTTGAGTTGAGCATCTTACCTTCTTGTCCATTTTCAGCCATGCCACAGTGTCTTTGACGTCATACCGCAGACCAAAAAACAGGTCTCCCTGAGCCTCAATGTCTGGCACACAAGTTCAAACAGATCCGTCCCTTTCCACTTCAGCTGCCCAAACAAGATCACAAAAAAAATGTTAGTAACGCAAAGCTTTAAAGAAGTGCATTCTGAACCGTAGGCTGAATTTCAAACTATTTTTAAGATCTGTTCCTGTGCCATGGTTCCTTTTGAAACAATAAGTCGGGGTCAGGACATATAGACAGACATGGACTGAAAACAATAAAACCCCAAATTTTTATTTCATTAAGACTTTAAAGGAAACAACCTAAAAACTCTCTATGGATTACGGCAGACTAATCGAATTCAGACTGACCACAAATCTGAACAGCACCAATATAATGAACAGCGACATTCCCCGAATAACCTCATTTCCACAGACCATGTGGACACAAGGCAGAGAAATGAATCTGAGCGTCATTACAAAGTCACTGCTGTCAGCAAGCACATTCACTCATTTTCAGACATATCAGCTCATCTTTTATCAGAAGGACTACTGTCAGGAGGCTAGGAAAAAAAATTACCGTATTCAATTGGGGAAGAACTGCAGACACATATCGGTTGCTTATTTCTCAATAAAATGACTTTAACTGTCTTGTGCATACTGCATACTTGAAGAGAATCAATAAAGCAGCAAGAAAACATTCATTATTATTACCAAAGGCACCTGCATAAGGCTGCATCTTCATCATTCATTTTATTGGTTAGAGATGAATTGGACAGAAAACAAGGTCAAATTATTTCCCAACAGCATTTACAAATTGTAGTCAGATTACAAATTGCATGGAGGAAACTGTAGTTAGTAACAAATGCTATTAGATTACACATTTTAGGCAATGTATTCTAGCTACTTTTTCATTACATAACTTTTGACCTTATTCATTTATCATAAAGTTTTGACATAAAAATACAAATATATTACATATTTGATAAAACATATTAAATTCTTTATTTTCAACAACAAGTGCATTAAATGTTTCTCAAACTGGGGTTTGTGAAAGAACTGCACACAAAAAAAAAATGTAAACTTAATGTAAAAAAATAAAATCTTGTGTAATGTGTAGTTCTGTTATTAAAATACTACCTTAAAATCTCAGGGGGGTTCAAGTAAATATTTTAGGTCAAAATCCATAAAGTAACTGTAATATGAATAAGCATTTTAAAACTTGATATAATCTTATAACAAGTACTTAATTTTAGAAATCGGATTACATTATTCAGATTACATGTAATCAGTTACAGTCTATGGCTACTATCCAGCACTGTTTCCAGACATCCCAAGTCTCCCGGAAGTCCCGGGAGTCTCCCGCATATTGATAGCGGCTCCCTGATCCCCGCAAATTAGTTAGAATCTCCCGGAATCTAGAGCGTGCGAGCAAGAGCGCGCAAACTTAAGAAGAGACTGTGTTTCAAATCGTGTAGCGCGCGCACGGCAGACAGAGAGCATCCTGATTGGCCTGTTTCGGCAAATCAACCAATCAATTGTCAGTGTGGGCGGGCTTTTATCTCTTCTCCCGAACCAAATTAATCAGTTATGTCTATCTAGAAACAGGAGCACAATGGCAGAGGGAGAGTGCAATGGAAAATAAATAAAAGCAGTTTACATAAATAGTATAAGCAGCTTATATATATAGTAAAAGTAATCTACATATTTAAACATAATTAACGAATAATAACAGGCCTATAGCTTATAGAAATAATATTTTATGGGTTTTTTTTTTCTGTAAAGTCATGTTCTGTGGTGAAATGTCATATCCTTGTCCGCCTTCCCCCCTTTTTTTGGGGGGGGGGGGGGGGTTGGCTTCGGGATACCTCCCTGAAATGACTTTTTGCAGGTTGGGATGTCTGTGTTTCCCAATATTGGAAGAGTTCATTTAATAGTCAAAAACCAGAATTTGCAGTCTGCAGAAGTATATTAGCAGAATAGCAATTCGAAAACTCATCTTGTGAGAATAATTCTCTTGTGTAGACATCTGTGCTCAATTAGCCTTGTCATTAGTAGGATTCATGTATACTAGGCGTCATCTGGACCCAGCAGAGCTAGATGATCCTGTTTTGTGAACAATATACTGTACTTGCCAAATGTGTCACCGTGAATGATTAAAGTTTATAGAAGAAAGAACCTTAGTGTTGTAAGTACTGACAACTTCCAGAGAGTATTGCAAACATCAACACAGCAAACTGTATTAGCAGGGACTGGTGCTTTTCAGTGTGTGGTTTCATCTCGCCTAATGTTTATGTATGAGAACATATGACAATATGCTGCCATCCAGAGTCCAAACAATTAAATATGCTGATGCTTCCCCTCTAGGAAGCTGAAGGCTGCCTTCAAGGACGACCGTCAGCTGGTGCAAACATTCACAGAGAAATGAGGTGTGTCTGTGTAGAAAAGTGTTCACTCACTGTCCTAAATATTCAGTGGAGAAGTTATATGGCTTTTTAGGAAGTAAAAAAAAAAATGAAGTACTGAAAACTTGACAGCAGAACAGCACAAGACAGAAAGCAAGCACAAAAGCAGTAACCTCAAAGTCCAATTCCTGTCTTTATCCACTATTGAACCCCAGGCTATTTGCCCAAGTCAGATTATATTGACTGAGCTACACCAAGACTGTCTTTCTACACTGTAGTTACACAGCACAAGATAAGATGAGGTCAATACTACGCACAAAACCTTCAGCACACAGAGATGGCTTAAACTAAATTTTAGCCTACAGCTCAGATAAAAATACAATGAAGTGTTTTTAATATCGAATAGAAAATATGCACTGTACTTCTCATAAGTTGCACCTGACAATGCTTATACTGAATCCCAAGAAAATATATGAAATACATTATTTCAAGTGACAATATGGGGTCTGTTTGTTGTGCATTATAGTGACCCTCTTCTGAGGTCCATTTTCACTTTAACAGCATTCTAAGAAAACATCTAGAAGCTAAAATAAGTAAAACTGGCTTTTTGGTATTTCCTCTAGTTTCAGGATCTTGGCGATGTTATTCATAAGTGTTTGGGGACCATTTTCTGTTGTTAAATAATATCTATCACTATATACCCAAGGCTTCTGGAAATAACATAAACTTTGGTTTAGCAAACCCTGTAGATGACTTCAGTGATGGGCTATTATCAGCCATCAATGGTAGGGAATAAAATCTCAAGGACTGTGCAGAGAGAGAAATAGGTTTTGTTTTATAAAGCAATGCTGCCACCAAGTGGTGAAATCAAATGAAATGATCCAAATAGTCCAGCTGCAAAGGGATTTCAGGGTTGAATATTCTGCATGTCATACATACATGCTGTCAGTTACCAAATACAAAATAATAATAATAATAATAATAATAATAATAATTAAAACCCTGACCAATGAGTTTGTAAAAACCGTAACATAAGGCATGTTTAATGTAAGTCTATGGGATGAGGAATTGCAACAACTGCAAGGAAGTGCTAAAACACACACTGTTTTTAAAGTAAACAAAAATGTAAATATTAAAAATAGTAATGTTTACATGCTACTAATGTGACAGAATTGCTTACCATGTCAGTGAAAAGTTAAATCCAATATTTAACTCCTATTATGACTATGTAAATTCAGTAAATCCATTGGCTTTCACATAATACACACAAAATACCAGTCTGTTTACTGTATATGAAGCAAATGCATGAGTTGGGTCTCACCACTAAGGATTTAGACAATTTTACAACTCTTAAAGCTGCAGATTTCTGCTTTTAAACCCATCCGAATGTCTTGTGCCAAAGACTCCCATTGCAAGTGTGTTACTTCATATAATTTCTACAAACAGAGGGACGAATCTGAAGTATTGTTTATGGTAATCAACAGTATGTCACAGATGCTGAACCTGGAACATTGCTTTAATGTTTATTGGAGAGCAAATTCAGTATCATCAAAAAATGTCTCAACCAGAGCAGCTATATTTTGCTCCCTCAATTCTAACTATATATTTAGTTTTGTATCTAAAACCGCTTTGTAGTACATGACAGTACATTATCGGTATATTACATAGCAACAGAATCATGATCCCTCAGAACCTCATTACCACCATAAGAAAGACTGTTAATGAGTGTGAAAGAACAAAACAGAGTGAGACAGGCAAACAGACAGGCACAGAGCAGTACACAGGGTCTTGTTGAGTGGGACCACCATGCCTCATGGGACATTAACTCATGGTCCCTGTCTGTCTTTTCACCATCTGTTTTCCCTTAATTCAAAAACACTCCCTGTGATGGTTTCTGTGCAAAAATAGGGCATCTTCCTGCAAGAAACTCAGTGGCTGTTATGTGCAAATGAAGTGCAGCTCCACAGAGGAGTTCTCTGTGTGCCTGCAGAACTCCCAAAGGACTCAGCGTTTGTACAAAACACCTTTAAATATGGAAATGATGATTATTGCCACACAGGATGCAACTTGCTTTGTACATTTGTATGTTTGTTTTAGTTTTTCCCCACAAGCAGTCACGAGTGTTTTTTTAAAACTTTTTGGGATTATTTTTGAGAAAAAATAATTTTTCTTCAATATTCTAAGCACAAAAGGAGATGTTAGGCAGAATGTCCAAGCTTCTGTTTTCCACACACACACAAATTTATACTGCCAAGCTCCAAAAAGGACAATAAAAGTAGTCAATATAACTATCTTTCTAGCCTCCTGAAGCCATGCGATAGCTTTGTTTGAGGAATAGAACCAAATTAGGTTGTTGATTATCAACAATATTCACCACAAAGCACTCAAATCTCACTTGCAGCAACATTTACCAAATTTGCATTTGTGTTAAGAATCACTGGCATTTCAAGTCAATGACATTAATCCTGACATTACATTACACAATATGACATTTATTAGGCAGATGCTTTTATCCATCGCGACTTACACACTGCATTCAAAGTATACATTTTATCAGTTCATGCATTCTCTGAGAACCGAACCCATGACTTTGGGATTGCTAACAGCATGATCTACTGTACTGAGCTACAGAAACAAAAAACGCTTTTTAACTGCCTTTTTAATTTTAATTTGATATACAACTTTCCAAGGCCTCTAAATTGTCAATATGATCAAAATTTGCTGAAAAGCCTTTTGTACACAATCTATTATATGCCTTCTTTCATCCGATTGATGATTTACACTCTTAACAAATAAAAGGGCTTTTAGTATAATTCTAAAAAAAATCCCCTTCAGGTCATGTTTTCACATGTCTGATGCAAAACCGTTTTTATAAAATAGATATAATTTTTAGTAGTACTTCAAGATGAACCCTTACTGGACTGAAGCAATTCAGGTTTATTTGTTTTTCTTCTTAGAAAAATCTAAATTTAAAGTTAAAATGTATGTATCAAATATGATACATCACGCTTTTGAAGAACGTTTATTTGTTTATCTCTCAAACATCATTGTATTCCACTGCAATAAGTGTTTTGCCCCCACAATAAAAACTACAAAGCTTTGATGATCTTACTAAAACATAATTGGGAGATACTGACTTACAATTGATATTTATATGCATTATATGCAAGTAGTCTGCTATACTCTCACTTCGTCATACCATATGAGCCATAAAAGCCTGATATATCAAATATGACGCTCAAAAAAACATATTTGAAATGTTTTTTTTTCTCATATATTTCTGACTATCATTTCATTTGTCAAGCTTTACTGGGTTAACTTATTGAAAATGAGATTTTATTTAATTGAAATATCACTTGTCAGAAGACTATAATGCACAAGTCTTATGACCACTTTTATAGTGCTTTTTTTTCTAATAGCTTGGCAATATAAATCATCACCCACTTTCACTGCATGCAAGCTGTAGCTTGTACTCATTTTGTGTTTGGGGGGGGGGGGGGGGTTAATACAATGAGGGGAATAAAAGATGACACAATTTCCATTTTTTGGAAGAGCTACAGTATTCCTTAAGGCCACTGACCTGCCTCTGTTGTCTGTTCAAACATTAAAGCAGCTCGAGGAGACAGGGATGCCACTGTAATGACTGTGACACTGAAGGTTTTGGCTTGTTTCCTCCGAAGGGAGTTGAGTCCCATTTTTGATGCAAGGACACTTGACATAATAGCTGTGGATGGGAAACCTTCCTCGTCTTTAGAGACAACATTATCCTGTTGACTAACTATCTATCTGAAGCAGAGCTCATTATGAAACATAACAGAGTTGAACTCTGGTTAAAAGCTACAATTTAGCATTACTGGCCAATGTGACAAAAATGTGATTTAAGTGCATCTCTAAAGGCAGGACGTTTTCAAACCACCTGCATTAACTGGTAACTAGCTGGACACATATTTTCCCTTTTACTTCCTCTAAAGCTCCATTAGGTCTGTAAAAGATAAAGGAAAAAGACAAGAGCACCAGTTTATTAGCTAGTAACCGAGTGCATGTACAAAAACAACCGACAAAAAATGCTGCTTTTAAACTGCTATAAGCGTAAATACCTTTTAAGTGGCAGACAACTGATAACCAACATTAACCTTTTCCTAACACTTAAGTATACATTCGTGTAGCAAAATGCCAACTTTTACACGACTTCACATTTTAGGTGCTCGTGTACAGTATGTTTGATTAGGCTACTCTATGGTTTCATGCCTCATATTGTTTTTTGTTATGAGTGTTTTTTGACGGAATTGGCCTGATAGCTTGTAAACTGGTTGCTAGATCACCTGTCGAGCTGTAAAAACCAGCTGAAGTCCCGCAGTGTGTGTGATTCACGCCCGTTTAAACACCTGACACACAAACACCGACTTTCAGGCCAACAAAACTGCAGCAGAAACTTCGCGTGCGCGTGTTTAATAACATAAAACGATTATTCCTTTTAAAACTGTTTACACATTATGCATTTATTACTTTTGATTGTTGTTTATAATATAATTATTATTATTTACAAATTATGAATGTAAATTTATATTATATATATAATGAAATTGAAATATCTTATTTTTAAAATGTAACTATTTTAAAATACAATTTCTAGATTGTAATCTATATTATATTAAATGTATATTCTTTATAGTAAATGTTCAATACATTCCAGTTTAAATGGGCATATTCGGATCATTTCACGCTACGCTCTTTCAGCCCTGTGAACCGGAAAGGGGCGTGGTTTCGATGACAATTGGGCGGGGCCTCGATGAGGTCATCGGAGTAAACAGAAAATATGGCGACGCCATACGCGGGAGATCGGGTTTTAGGGACAAACGCGGTTATTTCGGAGAGTTTCGCCAAGCAGTTAACCGATTTACCAGCGGAATTATTAGAGCATATATTGTGCTTCCACGTTCTAAACCATATCGACATTTGCAACGTTTCCTGCACGTGCAAGAGGCTGCATGACGTGTGCCATGGCAGGGGAAAGGTCTGGGCGCATCAGTACAAGCTCAGGTGGCATGAATTAAAAACATTTCTAAAGATTGATACTGTACCTCCATTGATCACCAGTTAATCAAACCATAAGAAATTTATTTTATTCCCTGATCAGTGGTTTAAGATGTGCATTTAGTGCGTGACTTGAGAGCTGTCAGGTCGTGTTCTCATTCTGCTGATGCACTAAATTTGTCCTGCGTGCACATGCAGAGAGATGCAAAATATGATATGTTAAATTTTTACAGGCTCACCTCCTATATATTTAAAAAAACTAAATGCACTTACAGTATCGTTGTTGATAACGTTAAGCGACCTTGAACACAGAAATGCATGATATTATGTGCTCATAACATGTACTCTTCTTTAAATAGAACTATAGTTTTATTATTATTAAATTTAGAATTATTATAGTAACAATAACTGCTATTGTGTTTTAGCAGATACTGTAGTTGTTTTTTGGTAGATACATGCACATTACAAACTTTTTGTTAGATTTTGCATAATTGACAAAATGCACCCTCTGCCGCAAGTAACATTTTTTATTTATTTTTAATATTAGCGGGAGATATATTAGCACACAAAAATATTCTTTGACACACAACATTACACTAGCCTCATTTAAGGTTTAACATATTTGCAGTCCCCTAGTGATGGCCCGGTATTCATTTATATTGTTCCTTTGTGAAGTCAAATATTACTGATGTGTGATTAATATTTTAGGTGGCCCAGGCTGCAGAGATTTTATCAGCAGAATGAGTCATACGATTGGCTGAAGGAATTCAAAACCCGGCACATGGTTGGTCAACAGATAAGAAGAACAGTGGAGTCTATTTCCAAGAGGTTCTTCACAGAAGTTGTAAGTGACTTAAAAAGAGACTAAACTACAAAGCAGTTTACCATTTTCTCAAACATTTGAATCTTTTTGGTATGGTCATTACGCTACAAATGGAAAGGTATATATTTGTACAGTAAGTTGGATTGAATCAGTGGCTTTGGTCACTAACCCAGAGATCTGTAACTCAGCCTTGCGTTGGTCAGGTTCTTGGAGACAGCTTTGCGGAAATCGAGTCTCTTGGTGCTCCAGAACACTTCTGTGAGGATGAGCTGCTTGGAATTTTGAACTCAGACAAAAGGTTAGGAATGAGCTCACACTTATTTTATTTTATTCTTAACAGTTGATGGTCTAACGGAATTTATAAATGCACTTCTTTCCCAGGAAATGTTTGACACTTAAGTACTATGCAAAGAAAATCCTGTACTTCCACCGGCAGCAGAAAATTTTGAGGAATTTGAAGCTTTTTCTTGAGCGACCACCGGAACAACAATCAGCCCTTGAAGGTAAGCTGATGTCACACACACAAAAAGTAACGTTTTATTTCTTATTAAAGGAATAGTTCGTCCAAAAACGAAAATTTTCGGAAAACTTCCTCACCCTCAGGCCGTATAAGAATGTAGATGAGTTTGTTCATCTGATCAGATTTAGAGAAATGTAACATTACATCTCTTGCTCACCAATGGATCCTCTGCAGTGAATGGGTGCCGTCAGAATGAGAGTCCAAACAGCTGATAAAAACAACACAATAATCCATAAATAATCCACACCACTCCAATCCATCAATTAACATCTATGTCAAGTGAAAAGCTGTGTGTTTGTAAGAAACTACTTTTGGGTGAATTATTCCATTAATGGAAAAATGGAAAATAATTCTATTATAATGTTTTATCTTACCAGCAATGAGGCCAAATGAAGGCCAGTGGCACTGGTACCACCAATAATATCTGTTGTGCTGTAACTGTTATCATATATAATAATCATAGCTCAAATACATGCATGATGAACTTGAAATATGAGTGCTGCATACTGGGATTTGTAATATCAAAAACTTTCTTATATATGTGTAGCAAAGACTTACACATCTTAATATTCACAATGAGATTAGGCATAGTCCAGAGAATAGGTCGACTTCTCACTATATTATTATGGATGATTGCGGTTCAACATAAAATGAATGTTTAGGTCAATGATTTGCATCAAATAACATTTGTTTAATCTCCAATTCCAGGTGCTGTTCTGGTCGATCAGTATTGCAACCCTCTGGCTGATGTCACTCTTGAGAGCATATCTGCACAGATAGAAGAAATCACAGACAAGGTGAAGAAGCATCTGCGAGTAAAAAATGCCACACATCCAAGTCTACGAGCCAGTCAAGGTCAGTCCGCAAGGAGAGATCCGGAAAATTCAATTGGCTGGTCTCATGAAGTCTATTAGTCAGACCTGTGTAGCCAGGCTTATGTTCTCGCTGTTGTCTGATAAAAGCTTTCAACTTGATGTCGATAAAATGTCTTGGAGTTTAATTTTTTAAATCTACTTTGGACTGCACATCAGTATTGTTGTTCTTAAAGCTCTAAGCCGAAATAGGTCTTCACTGGAGTGTTTTTCCAGGTGACTGCTTTGTTCTGGAAAACTTGGAGTTTCAAAGGCAAGTCATATGTGCCCTGAATGCTGTGCTGTATGACCAGCTACAGTACAAGGGCAATGAGCGGGACTTCTACAATCCACTCAACTCATACATACATCAGGTACTGCAATCACATGGATATCATACTCGTTTCCAAAATACTAAAGTTAGAAAGGTGTGGATAACCAGTGTTGGGGGCAATGCATTAAATAAGTAACATGCATTACATAAGCCTTTTTTTTTTTTTTTTTTTTTTTAAGTAACGTGCATAAATATTTAAATACATTTTTGTAAAATAACATGACTAATTTGTTATAGCTAATGGAATTTGTTACAGCTTTTCGCAACAACTTAATCTTTACTGTCACTTTTGATCATTTTAATGTATCCTTGCAAAATAAAAGTTAATTTATTTTAAAAAAAATTATACTGACCTCAAACACTGAATGTTAGTGTATTTTGGTGTGATAAGCACTTATTTACAGCAAAAGAAAAAAAAAAAACGTGTGCATTAAAACATTGTATTGGATGTGCAAATTTTAAGTTTTCAAATTTTGACAAATGTAGATTATTTCTCACAGTGTGCCCCCTTGTGGTCAGGTGCTGGTCCGTCGGACAGGCATTCCCATCAGCCTCTCTGTGCTCTACATGACTCTGGCCAGGAAGTTAGGAGTTCCTCTGGAGCCTGTCAACTTCCCCAACCATTTCCTGCTCCGCTGGTGCCAAAATCAAAGGAGGTGGGCGTTTAACACATTCCAGCTATTGCAGTCTGTCAGAATGAAATTACATAGCAAACACCAATCAGTTTAGCACTGTTCACAATACACATTATTACAAAAATCATTTGAATGTTTATGATATCTTCAGATCTGATTGCCACATTTAGAGCTGTGAGATATTATAGTTTACATTTTGCAACAATACAAGCAATCAAGCAGTTGAGATTCACTATTTTCTCTATGTGAGTATACTATATACGGATAAAAATGGACATATATATCCAAATTTATATAAAGTGCTGGACGACAATATAATTTTTATTTTGCATCCCAGATTTGCTTTATAGTATACGTGAGCATTCTGTATGTATTCAGGTAAAGCAGGATGTACTATAAATCCAACTTTTAATTTATCACTGAGCGATAATATAGTTTACATTTTCCAGCAATATTGCTTTAATCCCAATATGCTTCAAAAAAAAAAAAAATTGTGCTTTGCTTGCATTAAATATAAAACAGGAATGTAAGTTGACTCATGAGTTGTTTTGCAGGAGTGATGACATCTATGACTATGTATACATTGACGCGTTTGGGAAAGGAAAGCAGCTGGCTGCTAAAGAGTGTGAGAATCTGATCCAACACCAGGTGGGAGCAGATTACTACAGCGCTATAAGCACCAGCGAGCTGCTGCTGCGGATGGTGGGAAACCTGCTTAACATCGGCAAAAGAGGGTGAGAATCACATGTGGATTTTAAGTTTTAGTGATAACTTGTTTCATGCTGCTTGAATACTCATTAGTAAGCCAGTCAGGGGATTCTGCAGTTGTAGACAGTGTTCTATGTAAATCAGATCAGTTTTTCTTGGCTGTCAGCTGAATTTGTGAAGTTGTCAGACCCACGCTTGTTACAAAATGTGCTTGCTTTTGTGTTTTGTCTAGGGAAGGAAATGAGAAATCATATCAGCTCCTGCGGGACTCTCTGGATCTCTACCTCACTATTAACCCTGATAATGTGCAGTATCTTCTGCTGCAGGCCCGTCTCTACTTCCACCTGGGCATCTGGCCTGAGAAAGTGAGTTCAGTCTCACAGATGAGACTTAAATGTCAGCAGCACCCCATAATTCAGTTTTGCTCTAGTATGTCACACTTTCTTACAAAATGACTATGCAGTGACTGTGCAATTGTGCAGTCTGCCAACAACTTTGGCTAATTGCACAAAATACAAAATGACGGTGGTTTATGTCACATATCACTCTCATGCCTAACACACAACAGGTTTATAAGGAGGGTATATGTTGCATTTGCATTGAATATTTGGCATGGTGAATATTGCAGTTAAACCACAAAATACAAATTGTATAACCAGATAACCTCTTTGTATAATCAAGGCTGATAAGTGAATTTCATAATCATGTCTATATAAATATTCTAATGGGAGAAAAGTATAACCACTATGCTTGTTTGATTTTTCACTCTCTCTCAGGTACTGGATATTCTACAGCACATCCAGGCTCTGGACCCGTCTCAGCACGGAGCGGTCGGGTATCTGGTGCAGCATACGCTCGAACACATCCAGCATAAGAGGCATCCAGTAGAGCTGGAGGTAAAGAAACGCAGCGAGCCTGACCACAGGGACGTACTGTACTCTGTAGGGCTCATCATGAAACACAAGAGGTGGGTTCCTGTTTGTGTGAACATCAAACTAGCGAATGATATGGAAAACTCGTTACTTCAGTTCTCCAGGTGGAGCTTATATTGATGATGCAAACATACTATGGCTAAATAATACATTGTGAAATCAGACTTTTATCGGCACAGGATGGGAATTCAATCTTGATTTCAAAGCAAAAAGGCTTAATACTTTATATAGCGTGACGTGACATACAGCCAAGTATGGTGACCCATACTCAGAATTCGTGCTCTGCATTTAACCCATCCAAAATGTGCACACACACACCGTAAACACACACCCGGAGCAGTGGGCAGCCATTTATGCTGCGCCACCTGGGGAGCAGTTGGGGGTTCAGTGCCTTGCTCAAGGGCACCTCAGTCATGGTATTGCCGGCCTGAGACTCGAACCCACAACCTTAGGGTTAGGAGTCAAACTCTCTAACCACTAGGCCACGACATCCCCCAACTTATCTTTAGGTAGAATGTAAATGAACCATGCGTTTACATAAGGAATATTTGATTGACAGTTTTTACAAACTGATTTCTCTCGTAGGTCAGGCTACAACTGCGTTATCTACGGATGGGACCCTAAATGCACCATGAGTCAGGAGTGGATTAACACTATGAGGGTCCATCAGCTGTCTAAGGGGGCTGATCAGCCATTCTACAATGTCCTTGTGCAGGACGGGACGTGTAGATATGCTGCGCAAGGTGAGTTTTTCTAGTGAGCCAAGATTTAAGCAATGGAATTCTAACATGGTTTTAGTTGTGCTTATACTTTTGGTTTATTATCACTGGCATCTGAAAACTGAGTCTTTATAGGTGAGAGAAAATTGACGTGACATACAGCCAAGTATGGTGATCCATACTCAAAATTCGTGCTCTGCATTTAACCCATCCAAAGTGCACACACACAACAGTGAACACACACACACACCGCCATCTCAGTCTTGGTATTGCCAACCCGAGACTCGAACCCACAACCTTAGGGTTAGGAGTCAAACTCTCTAACCATTAGGCCACGACTACCCCTTTTTCTCCTAATTGCTCTCAATTTCATCAGCATCAGTAACTCTTATTTTTGGGCAAATGTGTGAGGTGTAAATTGATTTGAGACAATTGCAATCTTAAAATAAAAAGGAAAGAAACTCACTTTTTTTTGCAGAGAATCTGGAGCCTCACTCTGCCCCGCTGGAGATCGCTCACCCTGAGGTCGGCCGCTACTTCACCGAGTTTTCTGACACACACTACATTGCTAATGAAGAGCTCCAGGCGCGTTACCCAGAGGACATGTGCAGCACCCACAGGACTGTAGAGGAGCACTACCACGGTCTCACCGCAAACTCAGGGCAACCGCCAGAGCCCACCGCCAATTTCCAGGACCACGATTTATTAGATCCGTAGACCAGAATGCCACTTCCTTCCTTCCCTCCCCACTTTAGATGCATAGTCATTCACTTTCTCCTGAACTGTTATAACTGGTAAGGGACTGAACTTGATGTTTGAAGATCTAGTTAAAGAAATAGTTCACCCAAAAATGTCTTTTTTTTTTTTAAATGTACTCGCCCTCAGGCCATCCAAGATGTAGTAAAGTTTGTTTCTTCATCAGAACATATTTGGAGAAATTTAGCATACTTGCTCACCAATGGATCCTCTGCAGTGAATGGGTGCCGTCACAATGAAAGTCAAACAGCTGATAAAAACATCACAATAATCCACAAGTAATCCACTCCACTTCAGTCCATCAATTAACACAGTGGTTCTCAACCACATTTCTGAAGGACCCCCAACACTGCATATTTTGCATGTCTCCTTTGTCTGACACACCCATTTCAAGTCTGTGAGTCTCTACTAATGAGCAGGTGACCTGAATCAGGTGTGTTTGATGAAGGAGACATGCAAAATGTGCAGTGATGGGGGTCCTCCAGGAATGTGGTTGAGAACCACTGAATTAACATATTGTAAAGAGACTGTTTTTGCTGATAAACGGTGCTTGATCTGTGCACATCTATCTCCTGATTCAGAAAAGACAACTTTTTCACTCGAGAAAGCAAAATTATGGATCGAGGACTCGTATTTTAGTTGGAAGCAATGGTTTGAAGTTAAAAACATCTTGATGGATTTGTTTCCTACAAACACACAGCTTTTCACTTCATAAGACGTTAAGTTATGGACTTGAGAGGTGTGGATTACTGGTGGATAATTGTGATGTTTTTATCAGCTGTTTAGACTCTCAGCTGTCTCTCGGCACCCATTCACTGCAGAGCATCCATTGGTTTGACAGTGATGTAATGATAAATTTCTCCAAATCTGTTCTGATGAAGAAACAAACTCATCTACACCTCGGATGGCCTGATGGTGAGTACATTTTCATCTTTGGGAGAACAATTCCTTCAAGGCAAAGCCAGTCTAAGATCAGTAGTTTTTCTCTCATTGATTTCAATTGTACAACATCCTGGTCCTAGATTAGTTTTAAGTGCAACTTTGACCCAGAGCTGCAAATGTAGTCTAAACTGAAAGAAACTACATGTGTTGTATTTGAGTGGTTGAGTAACAGTATTTGTGCAGATACAAAATATACTCTAGCTAGTATGTATATATGAACTTAAACTACAGAGGGTTTGAATATCTGTACGTGTGTTGATGATCAGCTTCAGGCCCGTTCCTTATTGCCATCATTCATAACACATCTCACTGAACTAATGCACTAATGTCACATATGTTAATGTTAACTAACATGCACTTGACATGAGTTAAAATGTCTAAAGCTGTTATTAATATTTATGTATTATGTAATATTTTGTAATGTTTATTTTAAAGTTATTATATAAAAAAAAAAAAAAACTAGAGATTAAGGGCTCAAGGAATTCTTGGCTCATGGGGGTTGTAAATACAGAATGTATTGAGAATATAAGAGAATCAATCACAATTAAAGAATTAGCTCTACTTTGATGGTCTGGTTATTTATTATCTACTTATTTTGTAAGTGAAGAGATTTTAGATACCTGATTATTTAAATGTACTCATTTAACCATGATTCCCTTCCAGATTGCACAGGAATACGTAAATAAAATATTAATTTGGTATATCATGCAAAAGCGGAAGTTGCTCTTTGCAATATTCTTCAGTCATTCTGATTGTCATGTTTTGTTCATGTCGACGAGATATTAAAATATGCTGAAATTTAATTTGTCAGTTAAATATTTTACTTTAATTACTATGCTGATTTAATTATTATGCTGGTTAGAAGCATTTTTACGAGTCACACAATTCTCTGTTTTATCATGCACTGAACAGCTTAAAGTTAAAGTTGGATAATGAATAACAAAAAAGTCAGGGTGGTGTCTCTCTTGTATCCAAAGCAGAGTGTGTTTGCATAAACTTTAAAGCTTATCCAAGTCTCACACACCCTCAAATATTCATAATGCAAATAAGCATCTACCACAATATACCTTAATCCTGGCTGTAGAAGAAAGACTATATATTAAATATTTTCTCATGAAAAGTACCAAGAACAAAATAATATCTTTAAGATACTTTAATCATATAAATTACTATTTTAGTTGATTTATTTAAACTAATAATCACATAAATTAAAATGATTTATTTAATGTATTAATTTATTTTATTTAAATGATTATTTTAACGTATTAATAAAGTATTTTTGTATTAAAGTACTCTGCCATTTACAAATTATTTTATTGACAACAACCCAAATATCTGCTACTTCTTTTAGAAAGTATGGATATTATACCTAACATAAATGTGCATTTCTAGGTCTCAAAAGAATTTTCAGATTCGGCACGAGAAAAAAAAAAGAAAAAAACACTCAGGTGTGTCACTGGCGCGTATTTGCATATTTCATGAGGGGGCGGAGCTTTGCTCTCAAAGTCTGACCAAAAGTTCTGACCTTTCTTCATACGACTTTTCCTACTGACCTCTTCTGGACTTTAACATGGGAGCTTCTCAGTCTGGACCAGTGCATATGTTCCAAGATCTAGCTTATAAAACTGGCTGTGAGTACCTATGAAACTTTTAAATGTGTAGACAGCGGCATTTTTTCTGTGCTTAAAATAGCCTATAATATGTTTGTAAGTGAAGTACCGTGGTACAGTAATGACATCAGAAGGTTGTATCATGGTACTATGTGGTATGCCATAGCACCAAAAACACACTGTAGCCTACTTGGAAAGGTGTTTTTTTTTTTTTTTTTTTTTTTTTGAAAATTTCAAGTTATAGCCTATAGCCTATACAAAGCGTAGTTGTGGTGTTTTGTGCGAATTGATGAAGTAGATGACTTAAAAAAAAATACAAATACAAAAAAAAAAAAAAAAAAACTTTATACAACAGATCATGAAATGTACATTTTTATATACATTGAATAAATATCTGAATGTCCATTAACTAGTGACCTGTTAAGCATTATATAGAATGTTTGTTAACGACTTAAAAACTTTTATTAAGTGCCACACTTGATGCATATTCTTGTATTTCGCCACTGTAATGAACAAATATATATATATAAACACATCCAACAACTTAAATCTAATAAACCCAAAGTATCACTCAGTTGGAATGTAGGAGGACTTTTGAAGAAGCACAAGTGTTCCCATTCATATCAATCACTGAGGAGAAGCGTTTTCGCAAGTTATTGTGGATGTGCGAATATGTGATACACATTATCAAATCTTCTCTAACTAACTGTTCTACCTCAAAATTAAATTATAGGAAAGAAAATTAACACTTTACAGACAGGTCCCATTCAATAACACGAATGCATTTTTTAACTTTGTTAATGTTGGTTTAAAAAAGAAGTTCAGTCTTCATTGTTTATTCATGTTAGTTCACAATACATTAACTAATAGTAAAATGTTGAAATTAACAAACTAAGATTTTTAAAATGCTTCAGTAGTATCGTTGTTAGTCGTTGTGTATTGTTAACAAACGAAACCTTTTTGTAAAGTGTTACCAGAATAACTCTATTGTGTTCAGATAGTATAGACAGACATATAGCTTCCTTGTTATGTTAAACATGAGTTTTTCTGGTTTTACTTGTTTTTCTCTGTCTTTTTCCTTTCGTTCGTGTGTGTGTGTGTGTGTGTGTGTGTGTGTGAGTGAGTGAGAGAGAGAGAGAGAGAGAGAGAGAGAGAGCTAACCAATAATTTACTTCATGTCCTGTCCACACTCTCAGAAAAAAGGTACAAATCTGTCACTAGGAGGTACCCTTTCAAAAGGTACTAATATGTACCTCTAACAGCTAATATGTACCATTTAGGGGTAAATAAGGTACCATTACACTTTTGTAGCTTAGGATAACGCCCCAAAGTCTCTCAGTTAACAGAAAAAAACAGTGGCCTATGGCAGGGGTTCGTAAAGGAAACTATTTAAAATAAAAACAATCAAAATAAATCTATTAAAAACTATTACAACTTTGACTAGTCTGCTTTTGTTGTTGTACACAGTTATCATATCCTAAACAACTCAAATGTGCATTCTATGAGCAATGCTAATAGTGACAGATAGCAGAGTGTTTTAGTTTGGTGACAGCTGTCATAAGATCAAGGATTGATTACACTTTCTATTTTGATCGCCTAAATCTCTATAAATACAGCTTGTATTGTTGTATGTTGTGAGTGTATTTGTGCAGCTCCTCCCCTCATGTTAAGTAATCTGAAGCATTAGAGTTTATTACAGTTACTGTAATGAAACATGCATTCCTTATTGAGTTTGATTTTGTTCATTATCAGCTCATCTTGCGCTTCACCCACACACACACACACACACAGGCTATTCTGTCTTCATCACTCCTTCAGAACAGCTGTGACCATCAACGCACTGACCCTGACTCGCTTCATCTGTGAAGTTCTTTGAAATGTTCCTGAATTTGCTGTCTTTTTCTCACTTTAGTTTCCATAGAGCAGATAAAAAACCTCCATAACAGATTTATATACCTGACTCAAGCTGAAGACACTTTAAGGTACTGTACTTGATGACACTCATTCAGATGAAACTAAAATGCTGTCATAAGCACTCCTCTGTCACTGTCTTTATTTTCCTGCTTGTTTTAGGGAAGAACAGTTGGTCTGAAAATGATGCTGTTTGCATTTTTCTTTTGAGCTACAGTTGAACCGTACACTAAATGTGTTGTTTATAACCATTTCACTTCTGATTTTAATACAAGTTCTGAACACAAAGGATGTCAGTTGAGATTAATTTTCCTTCATGATGAAATGTAATGCACAGCAGAAACATTTCTTCTCATTTCAGACGTGAACACCTTGAGAATGTTAGCGATTTGGCCCTCAATCCAATCCGAAGACAGATCATCGAGGCCTTCTTTGATAAAAGGTGCGTACAGGAAAAAAAAAAGAAAAAAAAAAAAAAAAAAACTCATATGGAGCCACATCTCAGTTCTGAGAGGAACACCAATGCTTTTTCCCATTTTTGTTGTTTCATGAGTTTTGTAGTTCTTTTACCATTTTGCTGAAAATCATATAATACATTTTAAATATGGACATGTTGAGGAAGATGGCATATATATATACACACACAAACATTTTTATTTAATTTCTAATTATTGAAGTGTTTTTAAATTGTTACATTTTAATAAGTTTTTAATTTATTTCGATTTTACATTTCAATATCACTTCTCAAACATTTTGTGTTTTGATTTGTTTTACCATTAAGTTTAGCTGAAAAGCAGTTGTCCTATAATACATTTTAAATACAGACATTGAGGAAGACGGCATATTTATTTTATTTATTATAAAAATTAATGTATAATAAAGAAGTGTATTTACATTTTTATTCAATTTAAATTATTATACATATTTTTTATCCTGCATTTTATAATTCACAAGGTATTCTTCTCAAAATAGAGTGAAGAGAAAAGAGAGAAAAAAAAAAAAACACTTGGGTTCCAGTTCCAATTGCAATAAACCCCATATAGTGTGACAACATGATTTTAATTAATGAATGTCCCTCATGGATAATAATGGAGAACGTTCAGTAGCATTTATTTAAACCAAAAGTTATATATCTCTAACAGTTGTCTCTGCACAAATAGCTGAGATACTAGTATTTCACACACAAGTGTCTACACCAAAACTGACTTTCAGAAATAAATCTACCTTAGTAAGTAGTTTACCGCAGTATTTCCCAGCTCAGTCTCTTGTGTTTGACACACGAATCAAACACCTGAATCAAATCATCAGCTCCATAGGTATGTCACATTAGGGAGACATTCAAAAAGTGTATGGGAACCTCTGGAATACCCGTCAAGTCAAGTCAAGTCAAGTCAAAAGTCCTCAAAAGTCAAGTCAAGTCAAGTTTAGTTGTATAGTGCCTTTTACAATACACCAGTACTTCCCAAACCTGTCCTGCAAACCCCCTGCCCTGCACCTTTTGTATGTCTCCCTTATCTAGCAAACCTGATTCCACTCATCAGTTAGTTAGTAGAGATTGCAAGAACTAAATTGGGTGTGTCTGATTAGGGAGACATACAAAATGTGCAGGACAGGTTTGGGAACCACTGCAATACACATTGTTTCAAAGCAGCTTGACAGAAAATCATGATGTTAGTATCTATAATATCTTATTATATTCATGCCCTATAGTCACTTTGAGCAGAGCTGGGTGATAATATAGTTTACATTTTGCAAAACTGCTGAGATACACTCACTCTACACGAGTATACTGTATGTGGATAAAGTTGGACTTAGTGGCATTGATGGTTCCATGAAACACCCACAGAACATTTCCATTCCACAAAAGGTTGTTTATAGTGGAAAGCTGATCCTTAGATTGTTGAAATGTTCTTCACACTAAGAAACAAAAAATGGTTCTTTTAAAAAATGTTGATTGAAAGGTTCTTCGGGGAACCTTTCAATAAACACCCCTTTATTTTGAGGGGTGTTTCTTTCCAACTTTAAAATCATTCTGTAATGCTTCTGAAAATGTCTGTGTGCTTTCATGCAGGAATATGGGTGAAAAAGAGAAGGGCTGTCTGCAGGAGATCGGTTTTGAGGAATTCGTAACTGTCCTGTCCTTCTTCAGACCACCAAAACCACACACTGCAGACGAGGAGATGAAAAACATCAAGAAGGAGAAACTACGCTGTGAGAAAACAGATGTTCTTTCTATTGCAGTTTTCAATCCAAGCAAGCTTAAGTCTACAAGTTTTACAGATATCAGTGTTATTTTAGTATCATTGATATACTAATATAGTTTTTGTTAATAATTAGAATTTGTCATCATTTTATTTTGGAAATTTTATGTTTATTTTATCATTAGTTTTTTTTTATATCTATATGTGTGTGTATATATATATATATATATATATATATATATATATATATATATTATATATTAGTTTGTTATTTTAGTATTTAATAGTGTTGTCAAATTGATTAATCAAATCCAAAATAAAAGTTTAATATGTAATGTGTGTATATAAATACATACATGTATATGTTTAAGAAATATTTACGTGTATACACACACACACACACACACACACACACACACACACACACACACACACACACACATATATATATATATGTACACACATTATACAGTACACAGACACATATTATGTAAACACAAACTTTTATTTTGGATGTGATGAATCACGATAAATTGATTTGACAACACTTTAAATTTCTGATTAGTTAAAGTAATAATGTTGCCTTGGCAAATAGCTGAATTTTTTTTTTTTTTTCAGTTAATATTCATTTCTAAACAAAGGTTAAGCCTCACCACGACCCTTTTAAAAGACTATTTTGGCAACTTCTTTCAGCATTAATATAGTTTTGGTGTTTACATTTTTATTTTGATAAATGTCTTGGTAAAAGCATATCTTCTTCTCTGTAGTTCTATTCAACATGCATGACACTGACAATGACGGCATCATCACGCTGGACGAATACAGACGTGTAAGATTCATTTCTTATTTTATATAAAACTACACACGCAGTCATGGCTTGTTTGACCGCTGTGGGACTGTGATTCTAGGTGGTGGAGGAGCTGCTGTCCAGCTATGAAATCATGGGAGCAGAAACTGCCAAAGCTATTACAGATGCTGCAATGCTGGAGGTGGCGAGTGTCACTGTGGGTCAGATGGTACGCTGGCAAACCATGATGGGATTGGACATTTTAAAGCTCTAATGTGATTTTGTTACATTTTGATAATCTGGTATTTTTGTTTGTTTTAGGGTCCTGATGAATTTTATGAGGGAATCACCTTTGAACAGTTCATGCAGGTTTGCACTCTATAATATTGTAATTAAATATAATGGTAACACATGCAGCATGCTCATACCTCACACTTAACTGTCTCTCCCACAGATATTGAAAGATGTAGAGATCGAGACCAAGATGAATATTCACTTTTGGAACTTGGACACCAGGACAGTGCAATGTGGGAAATGAGAGTCATTTCTGCTTCACAGCAGTACTTTATATTCAGACTCGTAGTATTGAGTTAACCTTCTCTGAAATATCTCCAATGATCAAGATATGGACGTGTCTACAAGTGAACATGATTACATTTCAGAGTCCAAACCAAACATGCCAAGTATATTTGGAAGACATTTATGAACCCTGTGAGGCCTAGTTATTTCATGACTTTGTGTTGACATACGTATAACATAAAGCATTTTGATTCATACACACTTTCAGATACCATGTATACTAGAGTCGTGTGATGGTAAATTTCCTTTCTGAGCTAAGTGCTGATTTTATTTGGAGGAAGTCTATATTAAAATTTATTACAGGGTATGTAAAGTTTTTCAGCATTTATTAAAGTATGATTTTTTTTTATTATTATTGTCAGTTGAAACTCTTTCCACTCTGACTGTCTTACTGCCTTTTTTTTATATTGAAACTAATAAAATTAAACAGTTTTAAAAGTAAAATTTTACTTGTTTTTTCCTTTGATGCATTTTGTTGATGCATTCTGTCAGAAATCTTGAATCTATGCAAGATTACAAAATGCATTCCATACCATATTTAGGTTGTGTGTTCAGTCAAACTCTGTGGTATTTGGAGCAAATTCATCTTTTACTTAGTCAAGTCCAAATTAGGTATGTGCCAAGTTCTCACGCTCGAAAAACAAAACGGCACAGAGGAAAGGAACAAGACCAGATTAAATACAGATTCCCTTGCAAAAGATTACAATGTACACTACTGGTCAAAAAGTTTTTTTTGTTTTTGTTTTGTTTTTTTCCCAAGAAATTAATACTTTTATTCAGGAAGGAAGTATTAAATTGATTTAAAAAGTAACAGTAATAACATTTATAATGTTCTAAAATTGTATATTTCCAATAAATGCTGTTCTTTTGAACTTTCTATTCATTAAAGCATTATGAAAAAATATATATATTACTGCTTCAACAAAAAATATTAAACTGCACAACTGTTTTCACCAGGATAATAAGTAATGTTTTTTGAGCAGCAAATCAGCATATTAGAATGATTTCTGAAGGATCATGTGACACTGAAGACTGGAGTAATGATGCCGAAAATTCAGCTTTGCATCACAGGAATAAATTGTATTTATTATATTAAAATACTGTACTTTATACTACCTTTGTGTGGTGAATTACTGTCTGCAGAGAGTTATGAAACCACCAAAACTTTGTTTTGTATCATTTGTATTTCATCTTCTCAGATGATGATTTAATATTATAATATTGTATACTAAAATGAGCAAATACAATCAATAATAAGTAAAAAAATTTACACAATTCTGGTCCATACAGTCCATACATCTTAATGGGCCATCCAGACACACAGCTTTGAAGTTACACTATTTATGATTGAATTATTGATTGATTTTAAGGAATATTTTAAAATAGCAAATTCAATATCAATCTTTCCACTGCAACTGATCCTAAAAGAACAGAGAATCTGATGCCAACCTAAGGGCTTTTTAGTAAATCATACGGCATCGCCAAGCCTATGTTATAGTTGTATCCAGAGGACTCAGTGTAGTTGGACCTGCAGATGGGCAGAACGTGATCCGGGGTAGACGAGTCCATTGAGAAATCATAGTGACAGATCAGCCCTCTGTACCTAGAGAAAAATCAAAGTACAGGATAAACAGGTGGGAACATAACAGCAAAGACAGCACAACATAAAGTAATATGTGTTTTTACCTGCGGTGAGCGGTGAGGTCATCGTCTGTGATACAAGCCCCGCGAGGGTTCTTCTCATCAGGGACGTTGGCTGTCACCAGGGTGCTGCTGTTGAACCGTATGTGGCGAACCGGGTGTCTGTTCACACACAGAACAATTACGTGTTGTCAGGCACTTCTGCTTTTGAAAACAATCACATCAGGATCATCTTAACCCTGTAAAGCCTGATATATGAAATAATACACCAAAAAATAAATTGTTTTGAAATGAAAAATGTTTTTGTTGAATCTCATATTTGATACATCAGGCTTTCATGGCTTAGTTTTATTTTCAAATTTATGCATTTGGCATATACTTTTATCTGAAGTGATTTTAAGGTACATTTTATCAGTCTCTAGGAATCAAACCCATGACCTTGGTGTTGCTAGTGCCATGCTCTACTGTTTGAGCTAAAGAAATGCCTTATCTTTCTGTCTTTTTTGATGGGTACATGATGGCAGAATTGTTATTCACTCATTCAGTTGTTAAAAATGTTAATAAAATGAATATTCTCACCTGTTGTGCATTTCCCAGAGTTTGGCTCCTATCCTCATTTCCCACACACTGACCAATCCCTCTCCACCGCCGCTTACAATCTTCCAATCATCTGCCTGGACGGTGGTCACGCCCATGTGATGGGCATATAAAGAGACGACTGAGGAGCCCGTACGCAAGTCAAACACTCTCACACTGCAATAGAGAAGCAAGTCAATGTCATTACCGCTACACATAAGATCCTCTTAAAGTGACAGCAAACTGTGCACAGACTGTCTAATTGAGCTGCACGTTTAACTGAAATCACGTTATGGCATAGTGCAATTATTAATCTGCAAAGGCTGTGGTTTAATTAAATAAATATAAGCACCATCAACAGTTTGATGGTTTAACATTTTAAAATGAAGAAATTAAAGAATTTTACAGTTAAGTAAAATTAAATTATTATTTTCTTTTTCTAAAATACTTAATTTTTTACCTTTTATAATGAAATAGTACAATAGCAATATTTCTTATTTAGTTTTTATATATTACTTACTACTTCTGCAACTACTAATTATTATTATTATTATTATTTTATAGCCATATTGATATATAATCACAAAATTGTGCAAAAACAAAGTACAGCAAACCTAGAATTTTTTTTATCACATTTTGTGTAATCACAATATGTTAATATATGAAGTATAGTTATTGTTACAAGCTTTATAGTGAAAGCTGCAGTCCATAAGTTTTGCCTCTTTGTCGCCATCTCTGTTTGAAAACCTGCAACTGCAGCTATTTGCGAAATTATCTTCCTTGCGTGGGTTGTGCACCGACACGGATCCAGCATGGATGAATCTAATGCGTGTATTCAAAGAATCTAAAAGTTGAAAGTATGACCCAAATAAGAGTTTTCACTGGAGAATGTCATCTGAACAAGTAAGTAACAACTGCCACTTTTGTTCTGATCAACTGAGGAAAAAAGCATTACAATAACTTGCGCTATTAATGGTGATTAAATCTAACGATCGGTTAGCTCATATCACATTCAACCTTTCCGGATTACAATCTGCCATTTGTTCCAGCTGCTGTGAGAAAAGGCTATAAACGATCGGTCACCTGCAGCATCCTCACGTGCGATATAGCATACTAGCCAGGACAACTTCTTTATGTTTACAGACGTGATGTAATGACGCAGCAACAGTACCACTCAAATTAGAAAACTTTATTACAAGCTTACCGTTGTAAATCGAGCTAAAGTAAAGCAATAGTTTTGAACACTGGCTGGTTATGTACTTGCACAAAAACTGATTTTGGATCATTTTTAAGCAAAAAAAGATACGGACTGCAGATTTAACTAAAACTAAAACCATAAAATAAATTTTCATTACTGGAAAAATAATTATTTTATCTGAAATGTATTAAAATCAACCAGTTGCCAAGGCAACATTTCTAATTTTCATTTGGTTTAATCTGATGTACCGACATAACTATATAGACATATTTTATAATACAAACATTAATAAAAATGACAAACACATAAAAAATAAACTTTAAATAAAATTAAAATGAAAACAAAAATTATAGAATATAAAACAAATCCTAATTCAAAATCTTAATAAAAACGATTATAGTATTTCAATTATTCTACAACAAAACTGATTGTAATTAGAGGTCGACCAATGTATCGGTTTTGCCGATTAATCGGCACCGATAGTCGATTGCTGGACCTATCGGCAAAAATCCATGCTGATAGTTTTTCCGGGTTGCGTCCATTGCTAGAGCGGCTGAGAAGGCTCCAATGTCATTGTACAATACAAGAGCGAGAGCGGCCTCTAGAGGTGAGAATTTGTCCATCTGTTTTGCTCTGTTTTTTTTTTTTGTTTTTAAACACCAAACTTCAAACTCATCTATAGCTCTTTTTTGATCATTCTTGAAGTCAACCTTTGCCTGTTAGGTGATTATTAACTGTTTTAGGAGACACATCCGGTGTGTGTGATCCCTGATACCTGTGAGTTCTCTTAGATGCAGCGCTTAGCTTTTTGCCTGGTGTGTGACTGCCATATTTAGTTATTTTGATTAAGTATTCATCACGTGTTCTTGAATAGAAGCAATTAAAGTGTGAGAGTACACATACAATATCCATATGTATGCAATTTCAATGCTGTGGCCTATGAACTATGAACTTTAATGATCAATCTATAATTTGAACATTTTTTTTAAATAGTAAAGCACTATTTAGTTTTTGTTCAGTATCGGTTGATTAATCGGTATCGGCCAGTGTGGTCCAACCTAGCTATCAGTATCGGTAAAATCCAGTCAACCTCTAACTGTAATAATCCATTTCAAACATACTGGCCCATAACTTAAAACAAAATTAACTGTGGTTGGTTGCATTGTGTCAAAATGGTCAAATCTTGGCTAAAATAAAGTGTAAGGTGGACCATACTTTAGTCAAAAGTCTGACTACACAAGATGAATGTGTTATAGAAACTGCAGTATGACAGCTTTCCCCTCTAACGGAGCACCACTGTGGGATGACATTAGTAGCTGGTATAAAGAAATTACTTTTACAGGCCCAAAGGAGCTCAATTCCATCTGTCCTCTTTAATGGTACTGGAGGCAGCCAAAGGATGACTCTATGCTGCTGCTTTCCAAAAGATAATCGACAAAATTAAATTTTGCTTGGACCCCCCCCCCCCAAAAAACAACAACAGTTGAAGAACAAAAGATATTAGTCAGAATGGATCGTTAATGCATAGCCAAGAAGGATTTAATTCAGCGAGTAATTATGTGGATGTGCCTATCTATTGTCCTGTTTTAATTTCATCGAAGCATATATTCTTGTAAGAGGCTGTAATATATTTACTGGCAGGTTGCAGTGGTCATAAATCTAATGCTAAAACAAGATCTAGTTTCACTGAGCTGTCAGCAGACAGGCTTCCTTCAATTAATCAAGAGTATTGTTCACAGACACTTCCAGTGCCACCAACCGTGAGCAAAAACACAACAGGACACATGCAGCCATGGAAAGTGCATGTACACAGCTAGCACACACGGGCCCATCATCATCATCATCATCATAGCTAACTTTACCACATTTATAAGCAGGGAAACAAAAAACTCGGCTGTTTTCAAAATAGTGCAGCTTTAACACTAACAAACAATTAAAAAAAAAAAAATCTTTAAAAATTACTTTTGTTTAATATGTTTTTTCTTTTCAAAACCTTTATTAAACCTGTTACAGTCATTATCATTGTTAAAAACACCAGCAATAAATCCAAGCAGTATGCAGTGGAGCAAAAAAAAATAAAAAAAAATAAAAAAAAATTATAATAATATATATAAAATATGTAATACATATTTCAAATGTATGTAATATATATTACAATACTTCTAACAATAAATAAAATCAAAACAAAAAATACAAATAAGAAATACTGAAATATCTACTAGCAAATTATAACAAATGAAACTTTACGTTAATCAGTATATATTAAAAGCAATTAAGAGTTTTAAGGTATTACTTTTTTCAGCTGTTGCAATACAATTTTGCTTTTTTTTTTTAAATGCCACAAAACTTGCATTTAAAGGTCCCATATTCTACACCTTTATAGAGTTTTATTTAAGGTTTTGATGTCCTTAAGAATATATACGCACGGCTGGGCCAACCACAGTTAACTAGGGTCAGCTGACGTCACAGTGCTAGCTGGAGGTAGCAAAACAAACGGGAAACTGGAGGCGGCCCATTCAAACCAGCGCAGATTCGGCTACGTAAGGAGCATAAAATATTTCTTGCTGTGATGTCGTGTGCCAGAATTGATGTGATACAGCCTCTAATAAAAAATTTGATCGCATATCTGCTGCCACTGCCAGACAAAACACCAATGACAGCTGTGGTTAAATACGATAAAACGAGCGGACTGAACAGAAACGAACGTCAAAATTGCTCGCGTTTGCAGCGCACACTTCACACAAAGGTCCAATAAAGTCTTTTGTTGTTATGGACGCATCTACAGATTTCTTGCAATATGTTTCTTGCATCTCACGACTATGTCGTGTATGAAATAATGCCTGCATGTGTGGAAAACAGCAAACTGACGATTTACATAAAATCATTTTTAATTGTATATACGTTGTGATTAATTGTGGCTGGAACAATAATGTAACTGTAAAAATAGTTGCCTGCTGAAATTGAAATATATAAACATATTCATAATGACAAGATAGACACGGTGAGTTTGTCTTTACTATACATGTTAGATGTGATCCACCTCACAGTAACTATCCTGTCAGATCGTCCATCCTTTGAGTGAGAGTGTAACAGTACAGGTCAGCCGATCTGGTTTTGTGGTTAAAGTTAACCTTTTCGTCATGTTTCCGTGTTGTTGTTGCTCAGCAATGTTATGGACGCGATGTTGTCTGGGGGTTTGGCAAAAGGAGAGTGTACCCAAAACGTATACCCAAAAATTAAAATTAGGCTGCGTTTTACTCACCCCGAGGCATCCTAGGTGTATATGACTTTCATCTTTCAGACGAATCCAGTCAGAGTTATATTAAAAATTGTCTTTAATCTTTCAAGCTCTATCATTGCAGTCAGCGCGTGTTGCACTGCTTCAGTCCAAAAGACGTGAAATAAAAAGCACACTTCCATAAAAAAAAGTGTCTCACACTGCTCCAGGGGGTGAACAAAGGCCTCCTGTAGCGAATCGATGTGTTTTTGTAAGAAAAATATCCATATTCAAAACATCATAATCACTTGAATCTAGCTTGTGCTCACTGTTGTAAACGGAAGCAGATCCGGGGGAATTACGTATGAGGTCAGCTTTTCGCATGCGCCACTCAGAAGTGACACAGCAGAGAGATCAAAACAAAACAACGGTCAATAATTAGAAGTACAAAACGAGGATTTGTACAGAAGAATGTTTTAGGGATTTCAATATAAGAGGAGACTGGTTCTCCTTTGCTAAAGTAAGGAATCTTTGCTTTCTTTGCTCCTGTTAACAAACATTGGTTTTCACGAGACTCACCGGCGCATGCGCAACGCTGACTCCATACGTCATGCTCCCGGAACTGCTTCTGTGTACAACTGTTGGCACAAGCTAGATTAAAGTGATTATTACATTTTGAATATGGATATTTTTCTTACAAAATGCATCGAGTCTCTACAGGAGGCCTTTGTTCATCCCCTGGAGCTGTGTGAGACACTTTTTTTTATAGATGGGTGCTTTTTATTTCACTTCTTTTGGACTGAAGGAATGCAAAACCTGACTGCAATGATAGAGCTTGAAAGATCAAAGACAATTTTTTTTAATATAACTCTAACTGGATTCGTCTGAAAGAAGAAAGTCATATATACCTAGGATGCATCGGGGGTGAGTAAAACACAGCCTAATTTTCATTTTTGGGTGAACTAACCCTTTAAGTGAATGAGTTCAATGACTCAGTCTTTTCTGAATGAATCATTGTGTTCGAACAAATCAGTTTAGTGAATGAGTGAATGATGAATGTTTAGTGAATCAAATTTGTAGATCTTTGATTCAAGTTTTAGAGTGCAGTGATCGGGTTTCAGAAGTAAAACTCCAATCATTTTTTCCATAGGGGGACTGATTTTAAATGATAACTTATAAACCTTTAAAAACAGACCTACTGTGAGCTAAGAGGTTGTTAATGAACAGTATACACTTTCCTTGAAGCCATTTATTCACATTATTTCAACTTATTTTTAAAATAATTCACTTTAACAGCTGAATTTTTGGTTAAAAACTACATCCATGATGCTGTACAAAAAATTCAATTAATCAGACCTGTGGTAAAGAAATCGCTTTATAACTTTTATAAAGACACGTTTGGTCATTAACTTTTAAATGCATCGTTATGCAAACACATGAGAAGAGTTCTCAGCATAAAAGACCCATGACTGGCAGATCAACATGCCCCTTTAATTTCTCTTCAATTTGGTAGGAAATGAAATGTGGAGGATGCTAACTGTAACAGGATGACTGACAGGGCTTGTCAACATTTCTGCTAAAAAATTAGGTACTTTTTCTTCACAAAAAGAGTACATACTTTTAGGGTTTAATATAAGTAGGTGAATAGATATTATCACCAACTTTAAATGAATAGTTTAGTATTCATCATTTTTTATTTGATTGTCTTTCACAATGCTTCATGGTATTGCAGTTCTTTCCCGTTAAGTACATAGTCTTGTACCTCTGCCTTTTTGTCTGGTTTCAGGTATTTTTTTGCTTCAAATGAAAGTTTGTAATGTTGTGATTCAACTCATAGCTGCTTCATTTGGTTCATGGTTTATAACTCTTTAACAAAAGCTTTTTAAAACTCCCTATGGGAATTAGTAGAAAAAAATACTTCCAGAAACAAAGCTATTTAAAAAGTGGATGGCACTAGTGCACTCTATATAAATTAGCATGCAAATTTTCATTTTATAAAGAAGCCCTGCTGAAACGCACAGCTGACACCAGCCTAAACTAGTTGGCTGGCTTTATCTGGTCCTCCAGACTGGCCAAAACTAGTTTGCAGGCTGGTTTTAGAGGGGTTTTGACCACTTCTTTAACAGGTCAAGCTAAAATCAGCTGAACACCAGCTTGGCCAGGCTGGGAGACCAGTTAAAACCAGCTACTTCCAGCTTAGCCTTTTCAGCCAGGAGGGTTCTTAAATGATTAATAGAATCAGAAGGTAGAAGCTACCCTAACAATGTCATCTATAAATGTTTAAGTTTCTAAAGAAGCAAAAGCAATCCTTGTTCTTTTCTCAATTTTCATGCCTGGAGCTGAACATACCAATCACTTATGGCTCCTACTCACTTCCTGGCAGATCCAATCAGGCACAACAACACAAACACAGACTCCTCTCTCTCCATATAGAGGCTGAACAAATTGGAGAGCAGAACCGATGCATTAGGTCCTGGCCTTTGGCCACGCTAATAAAGGACAAGACCTGAGCCCTCATTACCTCTGAGCTGACTGGTGTTTTGCCCGCAGATGAATCAGATGGGGTCAAATCATTACAGCCAAAATGATACTACAAGGAGTGTTTCGCTTCGCCCATTCATCAAAGATGAACAAAAGGTGAGAGCATTCGCTTTGTCGGAACCGTGCAAAGACAGATGAAGAAAAAGGGATGTTTTAAAAGAGAGCGCAGCTGGCCAGAGAGACATCATGTCCTCCCTCTTGGCACTCTATATAGTGTCTGAGCGAAGATGCAGTTGGAATTTATTTACAAAGACCTGCCAAGCATCTCTCCACCTGCCAAAATAGCGCTCCCGCTGTCACAAGTGTCAATGAAATGGCTCTTTATTCAGCAAAGACTAATTGAGACGCAAGCATCAGATGTGGACCGCACTCTGGATTCTGTATTGAGTCCACTGGGCAGATGTACTGCATCTCTCCTCGTCTCCAACATCTCTTTGTCCACTAAATCAATAGCCCTCAGTGATGAACCGCTGACAATAACACCATCCTTTCAAACCGAGAGCTTTCATTATTCCCATTCCCACTTTTATAAGTGCCTGAGCTTTTCAGATGCTTTCTGTAAAATGATTTTCAAGGTAAGCCAAAAATAGTCGAGAGCAAGCCTGAGTGCTCGTCGCACTTTGAAAGGACCACAGCTGTGGGGGAAAAAAAAGTTTTTCCGCTTTGGACATAATTGTGTGTGTTTTATTCTAAGTGCTTTAATCTTGGATATCTAATGCAAATCTATTAAACTCTGCCCAAATGTGCTGTATGTAGACAGTAGACAATGAACCCATTTATGAAAAACTTCTGTTCTCAGAGCTGTGGTGTAGCGGTTAGTGCTCAACATCCAGATACTGAGGTGTGGTGCACACGTGGAAGGTTCAAATTTGGCTCATGTCCTGATGAATTGCTGGATGAATCTCATTAAATCTTTTAAAAACATGCCTAGGTCACATTTCCTCTGAAAATTTAAAGAGAAAATTAAGAAAATATATTTTGCATAATAAAATAAAGACATTTTCATGACAATTAAGCTCATTTAAACCCTCTGATTTCCGCACTGATCGTGTGGCAAGTTTCCAGTGACTATTTTATTTTAGTTAAAAAGTTATTTATGTTTTAAAGTTAATGAAAGTAAAAAGTGAAAATGCTGTTTAATGTAACACAATTATAGGCAATCTGAAAAGTTGGAAAGTTCAAGTTCCTACTCAAAAGAAAAATGTAGCCCAGAATATTTTTTGTACCGTGACATTATTTTAAATTTCAACTACACATTCCTATTGTTATTATTATAATGCAGCATTTTTAAAAGTGCACTTTTCAGAGTAAGTTACAGGAGGTGTTGAGAATGTTGATAAATTCAACAAGAAAAACTAATTTTATCTTTTTTTAATTTAAAATTTTATATAAAGAGAACTGAAAATGACTACTAATAAAAGGCAAATATTTTAACAATCACCTATTTCATTATATGGTAAAAAGAATAATCCAATAAATCAGGATATTTTGGAAAGAAGAACACTTCTAAAGGTTTGCGTGTGTTTTTTTGGACAACTGCAGTGCATGTATGCAATTTAGCAAGAAATATCTGTACATTCCCATATCTATGTGGCTCTCTTAACTGAGCTGATCTTATAACCAATTATAAATAAATGTATTTAATTTAGTTAGAGACCCACATTTAAAAAAAAAAAAAAAAGAAAAGAAAAGGAACAACATTTTATTCTCATTACTGTAATGAAGAAAACATTTATCCAAAGGTTTGGCATCAATATATATATATATATATACATATACATATACATATACATATATATATATATATATATATATATATCCTAAAAAATAAAACTAGTTGATCTAGGGAAATGTTATAGAACCTAAAATAAGAGAATTCACACCAGCTGTAAGTGTAAATGAGAGCGCTACTATTCCATCTAAACTTATCAAACTCTCTGTGTTTAAGAAACTCATGTCGCAGGAGGCTTTAAGTTGCCAGACATAAGACAGAAATAATCATGTGTGTGTGTGTGAGAATGTAACAGTGATAGATGAGGTACACATGTTTGCGAGCGTGTCGTACCGCCTGTCTTTGTTCCCACACACCAGCAGGTGAGGGTGGCTGTCTCTCAGGTTGACGCAGGTGAAGTCTCCCGCCGAGTTCCCCACGGTCAGCTCGCACTGGCTGGTCTCCAGGCTGTACACCTGAATCTGAGGAGAGAGGACGATTGCTCCTGGTGAGATGGAAGATAGATTGTGAAAACTGGCAGGATTGTGCCGTAACACCTGCTAAGGTTCAAATGTCAGGCCCACAGCTTGCATCCACTGGTGCCAGATAACACATTTCTCAAGTCTTGCAAGCATTCTTATGAACTTCTAACACACTTTAAACATTTCAAAACATCTGAAGCAACCTGTTTAACTGGCATTTTAGCATATAAACGGTTCTCATTATGTAGATGCTTTTATCTAAAGGGATTTGAAGTTCTCAGTTAAAGGGACCACTGAATTGAAAAGTACACTGATAACTGATAAGTTTTTCTATTTTTAAAATAAATGCTATTCTTTTTAGATTTTAACTCATGAAAGAACCCTGAAAAAAAATATTAATTATTATGGTTTCCACAACTGTTTTCATCATGGATAATAACAAATCAGCAAATCAGCATATTAGAATGATTTCTGAAGGATCATGTGATACAGAGCCTGTTTTTAGTATAAGGCCTGTTACTGAATCAGACGTTATGAGAATGATTAGATCTCTTAAACCATCTAGAGCAAAAGATAAATATGGAAATGGATGTTGTTATGCTTAGAGAGTCTAGTTCCACATTAATCAAAATTATTAATCTTTCGATTTCTCAGGGTAAATTTCCAAGTGTTTAGAAGTTGGCTATTGTTTTTCCAATATTTAAAAGTGGAGATCCCCTTTCTATCGATAATTATAGGCCAATCAGTTTCCTACCCACTGTTTACCGGTCATGTGGGGAAGTCATGGACTAATGGTTAGAGAGTTTGACTCCTAACCCTAAGCTTGTGGGCTTGAGTCTTGGGTGGGCAATACCACGACTGAGGTGCACTTGAGCAAGGCACCGAACCCCCAACTGCTCCGCGGGCGCCGCAGAATAAATGGCTGCCCACTGCTCCGGGTGTGTGTTCACAGTGTGTGTGTGTTCACTGCTGTGTGTGTGCACTTTGGATGGGTTAAATGCAGAGCATGAATTCCGAGTATGGGTCACCATACTTGGCTGTATGTCACGTCACTTTCACTTTTCACTTTCACTTTCGTAATAGTTAATTTACCTTGCATCCAGTACAGTTTGGTTTTAGAGCAAAGTATTCAACGGAGACTGCTGTTAATCATATTATCTCTTAAGTTATCTAGTTTTAATTTATCCTTACAAACACTCAATTGGATAGAATCATATCTGTCAGATCGGTCTCGGCATATTGGAGTACAAAATCATCAATCAATTGATCTAGGTAAATCTACTGGTGTTCCTCAGGGATCTATTTTGGGTCCATTGTTCTTTGCTTTATATTTTAATGATCTTCATTCTGCATGTCCTGGCACTAATATACAAATGTATGCAGATGATCCTGTAATCTTTTTTATGTGGTAATAGTTTCACACAAGTTGCAAATGAACTTACAAATTCTATGGTTAATGTATCGGCATGATTAAAAGAGAATTGCTTTCAGCTAAATGTGTCCAAAACAGTATGTATGTTTTTCTCTATGTCAAATAGTATCCGTAAAGAGCCAAATGTTTTTGTGTCAGGGGTAGTTTCTCAATATAAATACCTTGGAAAACTGATTGAATCTAAATTTACATTTAAAGATCAGGTTAAAAATGTTTGTAAGCAGGTTAGGTTTAATCTCTATCATTTTAGGTTTATTAGAGATTATATGCCACTAAAGGCAGATGTGTATGCATTCTATGGTAATTTCTCACATGACTTACTGTTTAACAACTTAGTCTCAGCTTTACAATCAGAGAAATAAATTACGTTTTAAAATATTTTACAATAGAAAACAGCTCTAGAAAACTGTAATAATATTTCACAATATTACTGTGTTTTTGATAAAATAATTGCAGCCTTGGTGAGCGTAAAATACTTTGTTTGAAAATATTAAATAGTTGTAAATACCCCAAACTTTTAAACAGTAGTGAACTTCTACTTTAGCCAAAGCTGTCACTCACATCAACAACTGGCCAATCAAGTTAATCATTAGTTCATTTGATAAGAAATACATTGTGCTATTGAAACTGCATTCAGTTTTGCCTTGGAATTGAGCAAAAACTTGATTACAGTCTCATAAATTACCTCGTCAAAACAGTAAAAGACCATGTTAAATTAAATGATCTAATTAGTATTAATGAGCTAAGCCTTTGCCATTTTGTGATGTTATGATAAGCACCCAATGCCCGCCTTACAACATGCAAAGTGACAAGCCACGTTTATGGGTACATAAATATAAATAGGATATAAAGCTTAAAACAAAGTGGAAAATATTGTAGGGCAGTGCTTCAGTTAAAATCTTTCAATGAACTTTTTCCTTAGTTGATGTTTTCCTGTATGGCAAATGTCATTATAAGGCCTAATTTTATGTGCGCATAATTTTAAATTTGCTTATTATTAAACAAACAATTACCAACCACCAAGTTATTGATCATAAAAAGAAAAGAAGCGTGAAAGTCTATGTCAATAAAAAGTCTGTTTATACTATTATAAAATTATCAATATTATAGTTCTTGCAATATTGCATTAATATTTTAGAGCCTACCTTCTATTAACCTGCATTCAAATAATTTACTACAGTTCATTTCATTAAGAAGCAGGTCTTCTAAACTGCAAACTCTGAAACTCACTTCCTCATCACGTTATCAATCAAACTTTTCTGAAGACACAGAGAAGCAAAGTGTTCAATAATTGAAAATGAACCAGTGTAATGCCAGTCTAGGTGCTTTAAAACATCTGAAGCTCTTGATCAATCCGCTCACATTAAACGCCATCTCTGAGGTAATGCAATCCTAAAAAGAGATTGGTTAACTGATTGCATCAGCTGCCATTTAAACAGTGAGCAAAGGAAAGACAACGGCATGGGCCAAATTGGACGCAAATTATTGAGACAACAGATAGAGATGTTAAACAAAAGAGAGAGAAGAGAGAAGAACTGCATGATGTCAGATTTGAGCTCATGCCAGCTGTTTAGTGCCTTCAGTATGGGCCAGACACTCTTAATTGCGAGCCACCATGCTGCCAGCCAAAATCCTTGAGAGGACCCAAAAAATTACAGCCAACTGGAGTTTGTCATCAAGACACGAGAAAAGCTTCCAATATGTAAAACTACAATATGTAAAGACTTGAGGAGGAAAGCTGATTAGAATGAAGCGGAGATGAGTGCATATGTCACTGGCGAGAAGACAGACTACTGGGATTATGTTTGGGATTTGTTCATCATTATAGGATTCAGGAGGTTATGGAGACGTTTACACAAGTAAACAATGATTTAGCACATTTCACAAATAGCATTTTCAGATAAACATTACCACCTTTAAATCAAGATGAAGCTTTGGCATGTGAAAAATGTTTGGGGTCAGATTATATTTTGGAAAGAAATTAATAGATATCAGCAAAGACTCAAAGTCTTAAACTGATCAAAAGTGACAGTAAAGATATGTACAATGGTACCAAATAAAAATAGTTTTCAAAGAAATGCTGTTCTTTTGAACTTTCTATTAAGTCCTCCTATCAAATAAACCTGAAAAAAAGTATCACGGTTTCAATTGTTTTTAAATTTGATAATAGTAAGAAATGTTTCTTGAACACCAAATTAGAATTAGAAATAAATTACATTTTAAATGATATTAAAACACAAAACAGTTATTTTAATATTGTAATAGTAATATTTGTAATAATATTTAACAATGATTTTACTGTATTGTTTATCAACTAAATGCAGCTTTGGTGAGGTCAAGAGACTTTATCGACCCCAAACTTTTGAACGGTAGTGTATTAAAAGAACATATTTGGTATTTAAAATTTTCTATAATTAGTATGTTTTGTATTGTCGTTTTATTAAAGTTTCTTTTTAAATATAAAAAAGGCATAATTGTATAATGAAATCTGCACAAATTTGCATTTTATAACAACAAAAGTGGAATATACTTTGTTGTTATATCCACTTAGAATGTTACTTATATATATATATATATATATATATATATATATATATATATATATATATATATATATATATATATATAATTTGATCTTTTTGTGACCAATAGCTCTGTCAATAGGTTAAAATTTTGATTAAAAAAAAATACTACACATAAAACAAACAAAAAAAAAGGTTAATGATAATAATAATGATAATAACAATACATTTAAAAATAAAACAAATAAAAAATAATGTCAAAATCTAAAATAAAATGCTGGTACTTATTGTGATGCATTTGCCATATGAGCATAATGACAATTCCAGAAAATTATAATTAAAAAATGATAACCGATGCACTTTGTTTACTGGATGAAAGTGATCAATTAAAATAGTTGGCTATTCAAAAATAGCTGAATGTTTTCTGAAATTTTGGTAGTCGATAGAATGTTTACTCCATAGAAACCAAAACTCTCAAATACAACTAAAATCATCAATTACTCCTGTAATGTGTCCCTTTATATTCTGTATAACTCTAGATTTTCGAGCCCTTATATCTTGTTAAACAGATTCATCCTGATCTCACGAGACACTGCTCTACATCTCTGAATTTCAGCACCTGGAGGTGCAACAGTGTGCCACATTTCCACCAGCCTATCTGGCTGTTAAACATGAAAGTGGCGCCTCAGGGTTTGCCAGCATGATCCGCGCGGTGTGTGGGTCAGTGCTTCAAACACACACTGTGATGCACATACACACAACAGATGCCCAGAGCTTCCAGTCCTCCAACTTAAAAACAAAGATGATGACAACAGAAAGCTGAAAAAATACAACTGACTCCCACATACACGAAATAAAGCAGTGAGAGAAAAACAAACCAGATTTAAACACATAAATGCGTCTAGACATTAGACACTAGCCATCTTAGTAAAAAACTGCTGAGATCCGAATCTCATCTTAATTATTATATGTAATCACAAAATGTGCATTGGTAATAACAGTAATTCAAAGTCAGAATGGTGTTCAAGAATAAAAATACACACCAAAACATGCTATTACTGACTCTGTTACCTCACAGACAGTGAACTCCATTTCCCGCCTCTGTTTTTGACAAGTTTTAATGAGGCAAATGTCTTCTTTTTTAATAACACACAAACACCTTGGATTCACTAGCGTCAGTCCTGGCACATCTGACTTCCCTCTCGCAGTTTGAAAATCCTGACAGACATGACATCACACGGATGGGAAAGGTGCTAATCATGAATTGGTAGAATGGAAACTTGTAGAGTTGCTCACAGAGGAGTGACACAACATGAAACAGAGAATGATTCCTGCGAGATAAAGTGCTGAGATCATCGAAAGACTGAAGACAGGAGCATCAAACTAAAGTGAGGTTAACCGTTTCACTTCCTAAAGTAAAATGATGATAAATATCTGTGGAAAACAACACATCAGCAGTTGTTTTCTTGATAGACAAGAGGTTTGAGAACATACACACCCTTACAAAAGCTAGCAAGATATTAACATACACTGCTGTTCAAATTCTGTGTAATATTTTCATGTCCTGATTTGCTGCTTAAGAAACATTTATTACTGATGAAAAAAACAGCTGCATTTTTTTTGTGATTTTATGATTCTTTGATTAACAGAAAGTTCAAAGCAAGAGCATTTATTTGCATTAAAAGTATTTATAAATGTCTTTAATATCTGATTAGTTATTCATAAATTTTTTATTTCTTTAAAAAATCATCAACTAGATTATTAAATTATAAGTAGTAAAACTCTGTTACAATTGTAATAAAATGATATCTGATATCTAAGTATCTGAATTCTAAAATTCTACAAAGTAAATACAAAGTTAAATTAAATTCAAATTCTAAACGTAAACCAGCCTAAGTTGGTTTGCTGGTTCTAGTTGGTCACCTGGTCAAGCTGGTCTGTTGGCTGGGTTTAGAGAGGTTTTGGAGGACACTTTTCAGCTGGCTAGACAAACTTCAATCCAGACCAGCAAACCAGTTTAGGCTGGTACAAACAGTTTTTCAACCAGGAGTAACATCCATATGATAAAACATGTATGGTACGGTTTTCCTTTTTATTCTATTATTTCATTTTTATTCTTAACATTTTCTTATATTCTTATAACAAGTTTCTATTATGTTAATGTATATTCAAATGCACAGTTCACAGACACTGATCTGCAGAAAAAGCTATTCACTGCCTATGTACAGAAGGTTTTTGACAAAAAAAAGCAACACTTTTTTTGTTAGGCCACGCAAAAAATTTGTTTTTCAAAAATCAGTGCAACAAGAGATACGCTTGTAACACTTTCTATTAAATAAAACAGTGAAACAAGACAGTCCAGCTGAGGCTGACTTTGACAAACTGTCCAGTGGTTCAAACTCTCTGCTGCATCTAAACAGCCGCGCCGGGGCCGGTTTGGTTAATGAGAGTGTTTAAATGAGGGTGATGTCAGTGGAGAAGGAGAGCCAAAGCATTGTGTGATACAACAGGACACCATCTGCATCCATCTATCAAGCACTCATCTGATTACTGTCAACATCTACGCCTGTCGCTTCAGTGAAAAACTACCAGCCTCCCCTGAGTAAACCCCTCCCTCCCCCTCGAGCGCTGATCTCCCCCCAGACTCGAACACAGACTATTTAAACGCTTGCATAAATACACTGGGGACTTGCTGTGAAGGCTATTGTGATTTGGAGTGGTTTATTTTAAGGTCTATTTCACATGATAGTTGAGCTTTTAATCAGGAGAGTATGAGTACAAGACTGCACCGGCTCAAACTCAAAGCCTCTGGAGAAACTTTGCACCAGGGTTGCTATTGTTAACCAAAACTAAAAACATAACAAAAACATTTGGATTGCTTGAAGTAAAATTATTAGCATTTTTTTATTATGGATTTTTAATAATTTTATTAACTACTATTTATGAATAATTATACTTTATAATCATAATTCTAATCATTAATCATTTATTGTTATTTATTAGTGTATTTTTTATTTCAGCCAGTGTTATTTTAGTAACATTAAGATATACTATTATAGTTTTTGTTAATATTTTGAATTAGATTTTATTTTTATATTTCATGCTTTCTTGTTAATTTTAGTTACAGTTTTAATTATTTTCTTGTGTGTTTTGTCATTTTTATTAGTTTTTGTTGTTTTTAAAATATGTCTATAGAATTTTTATTTCAGTTCTAGTTTGTTATTTTAAGTTAATATTTTAAGTTAAACTATATTAGAAATGATATATGTTGCCTTAGAAACTAGCTGAAATAAAAATAAGTTTATTTTTATACTTTATTCGTTTTTGTTGTTTTAAATATGTATATAATTTTTATTCTTTTTTTATTTAGTTCTAGTTTAGTTATTTTACATTAAGTTGAACTAAATGAGAAATGAGATATGTTCCCTTGGAAACTAGCTGAACTAAAAATATGTTTATTTTTATACTTTATTTCGGTTAACATTTATTTTATGTCAAGTAATTACATTTTTTTATGCTTTTAAATAATAACCCTAATTTCAACTAGCTGCCAAGGAAACATTTCACTTTTGCGTTAAGTTTAAGTACTAAATTAACAGGTAATAAAAACTATACAGACATATTTTAATTACAATATGGAAATTTTAATTACATATTTTTTAATAAAAAACAAAAAACAAAATATAAAATAAAAAAATAAAAATTTATAAATAAAAATATAAAATAACAAATATTACATTTTAATTACATTTTATTTAATAAAAAAACACAGAAAATATAAAATAAGATTTAATTCAAAATATTAACAAAAAAACTATAATAGTACACACTAAAATAACACTGATTTGTCTATGGTCTCTAAATGAATCTCTGAGCTACACATGCCAGACTTAGAAACATACTAGGGATTCTTAGGAGCATTGGGACCCAAGGTTGGGTTAATTAAGTAACAGGTCTATTCCTAAGATAACAACAACTTTTTATTTATCATGACTTTGGGAATAAGATCAGACTGAACTTCACTGGTGATGGGCCACATGAGATCACCAGACCACACTTGTTGACATCATGTGGTGGTGTGGCTTCAGTGGTTAAAGATCTCAGCTGGTAAGCCAAAAAACTGTAGCGACAACACTCATGTGGGATGATCCATAAAACATCACCTATGTGCCCTTGAGCTACGCTCTAAATCTCAGCTTACTCCAAACTGATCCTGCAATAATGTACTGTCATTCACTTTAGATAAAATCATCTGCTAATAAATCATGCAATATATTTTTGCACAATTAAAAGATGAAATGCGTGTTGGCCCTGATGGCCTTGTGGGCAGCGGTCGAGATGTAGCACTGTTGCGCTTCGGGCATCCCGAGTTCAAGTCCCAGCTCACAGACCTTTCCCAATCCCATCCCCCCTCTTTCTCTCCCAATAAAAGCATAAAACACCAAATATAAATCTTAAAAAAAGATGATGTATTATTTCTGTACCACCAGTGGCAACAGAAAAATGTTTAAAACTTGACTTTGAAATTAGTCATGATTTCTACTATTGTCAGCTTTGAAGGTCGAGTATGATCAAAAACTAGTCAACAATGTTTATATATTTCACCACTATCATTTGCTGAAATTCAGCCGTTACTTCTAAACAGCTTGCAAAGGTAAATCTCCAAAATGTATTTTTAAATAAATTTAACAACATAAATAATCTAATTAAATGTTGTTTCAGTAAAAGATTACTCTAGTAAGAGTGCTTAAAATCAAATCTGGAGAACGTCTACTCTGATGCATAAATTGATTGGATATGCAAATGATGCAACACAAAAGGCAGCTGAAAACGGGAAATGGAATAAGAAATGTAATTTGCCTCCTTCCGTATAAATAGCCAATCATTTATAAGTAGTAGTCTCTCTAATATATGTATATGGCAATGCAAGATTTCCTATATTGACAATAAGATATTCAACAGGAAAAATGTATGGCGGGGCTTGATTTAATTTATTAGATATTCACTGAATTATGAAAAGTGGGCATTGCATACCCAAATGGTATTGAAAGATAAGAATGCTTGGTGACATCAGACAACATAATAAAGTCATTTTGATATGATAAAACAGCTTGTGCTTGGAATAACAAGCACAGTTGTGCACAATAAGTCCAGAAACATGTATTAAGAAAGTAAATCTGGTCAATTTTGATGTGAGAGATCTTTTATGCAGATTTGAAGGGAAATCTACTACTACTTCTACTATTACTACTGCTAATAATAATAATAATTGGGGTCTGTAATATTATTGGAATGTTTTTAACGTAAGTCTCTTCTGCTCACCAAGGCTGCAGTTATTTAATTGAAAAAACAAACAAACAGTAAAACAGTAATGTTGTGAAATATAATTACCATGTAAAATAACTGTTTTCTATTGTAATATATTTAAAAAAAAATTTATTGCTGTGATGCAAAGCTGAATTTTCCACATCATTACTCAGTGTCACACAATCCTTCAGAAATCATTATAATATGCCGATTTGCTGCTCAAGAAAACTTTAATATTTTTAACAATATTGAAAACAGTTGTACTGAATAATAATAATATTTTTTCCAGAATTCTTTGATGAATAGAAAGTTCAAAAGAACAGCAATTATTTGAAATAGAAATCTTTTATAACATTATAAATGTCTTTACTGCCACTTTTGATCACTTTAATGAATACATACTGAATAAAAGTGTATTATCATCATTATTTATTTACTATTTTTTTTACATTGCACAAAAGTGCACCACGTGTCTGTACAGATACCTTGTTTCCCCCGTCGTTCATGCCCCATCCGCAGCTCTTGATCCCCAGTGCAGCTCTGCCAGGTGACACGTCTACACAGGTCACTGGATGGCCGTATACAGAGTGAAGAACTCTTGGTTCCTGTTCTTCATTCCATCTGGAATCCAGCAGGTAAACACTCTCATCTGCCCACGCTGTGACCAAAGGGACGTCCCGCCTCCCTGGCACCACCAATACCCCATCTACCTGCAAAACACAGTTTCTCTGATCAATACATGATTGGTTTGTGGTTATGCATTATTCTGCTTGAGTTGTGGATGCAACAAACTGCCTAAATCAATGGAATGCCTTTCTGGTGCCAAAATTGCCCACATGCATGACTCATTTTGTCAGCTGTTAGTATAGTTGTCCTCTGCTCTGCTCGTCTCAGATTAAACTTACAGGCTTTGGTAACTGAACGAGACATTGTGATCTCCAGTAGCTCTGCTCATCTGGAAAGTCCACCCGCACATCTGGTCCTGATGCAGAGGCCAAAGCCGGACTGTCGGGACTTAGATCCAGAGCATGAACCCTCTGGAGGTGCTGGTACCGATGAATGGGCTCAAGACCTGTTTCAGTGCTCCACACATCTACACAGCCTAATCATACATGACAAAATGTATTAGCAGAATTAAAAAAATTGAGTTAAGAGTCTCTCAAAATTAGTTTTTCTTGCACAGAGCCAGAAATCTTAATTTAGCAGCACTTATATACACTTACATTACAGTTTTGTTCCTATTTATGTTTTTACAGAGGGGTTTGTTCATATATCATTACAATGATTTTATACAACTCTTTTTTTTTTCTTTCTCAAAATCAGGGTGAAAATGTTTTGTTTTGTTTTTCTTGCTACTGATTTATGTGAGTGATAAAAAGAGATCCAAAAACCCCTCTGTAAAAGCCTCTGATCCTGCTGTGTCAACAAAATGAAGCAAAAATTTTGAATCCGGCTTTACACAATGTTCAGATTTATGTTCTGGAAATTCATGCAATTGAGCACATATTTAAATATATAACGCCTCACTTGCATATTTAAACATAACATTTTAGAAAATTGAAACAGAAAACATTTTTGTAATTCTTTATGCAATCAACCAACTGGTGTAGAAAGCTGACATCTATTTATTTATTAATAATTAATGCTTTTGAAGTAGTTTATATTGTTCTTGTTAACTGCTGTGGCTAACTCATGACAACAAATTGAAGTGTTATCAATTTATTTTTAAAAAAGGAAATGTGTTATGCTTTTAAAAAAAAAAAAAAAAACACCTACAAATCTCTTACCATTCTCATAAGCGGCTGTGGCTACGGTCTTATTGACACGTACGTGACTAACATAAGGTGCAGGGGTTTCATCTCTGATGGAATGTGTGGGGTGCAGGTAAGATTTGTCCCAGTGAAGCGTGTCCCACAGGCGGACATCACCAGAGGTGTAGCTGTGTAGATCAGACACACAAAATGATTATGTGATCTGTAGTGTTCGGATAACATATAACTTATTAATTATATGTGCCTCAGGAACCCATACCCAGCAATCACAAGACCAGCACAGGAACTGACATCACACAACACCTTTCCCAGCTCATACTGCAGATGACGAATGGACCCGACACGATTCTGTTAATTGAAGAGGTGTAAAAATATTCTTTTAAGACAAATTGAATTACTTTTGCATCTCAGATTTTTCTATTATTTTATTTTTAATTCTATATTATTTTATAATTCATAAATTAATTGAGCATAAAAATAAATATTAGTCCTATTGTAATAAATATTCTAGTTTTAGAATGATCAACCCTTTCTGGGATTGTAAAGGCAAGGTGCTGCTTACCTTCCAGTTTGACTTTACCACAATCTCAGTGTTGCGGCAGTCTCGAAGTGTGCTCTTCCAGCAAGGGGAGTCAGAAATACTTGCCCCATTGTGATAACCTTCCTCCAGGCACAATCTATGCCACAGGACCTCATCCTCAGCCAGCACCTTCCAGGATTTAGACACCTGGAGCAAAAGAAATGAAGAGAATATTAACCATTGTACTTCAAGCAATATAAATCAGAATAGAATAGAATAGAATAAGCATGCACTCATTCATATTTACCTGAGCACATCGTCCTAGATCTGTTCTGCCCAGGAAGTGGAAGATCTTGAGCGCGAGTTCATAAGGCAACTCCACATCAAAGAATGGGATGTCATTCATCTCATTCTAAACACATCAAATCCGGATTCATTTTTTTTTAACACAAACACAGTCAATATCATGAACAGCTACATAACAGAAGCGTTACCAGGTCCTGAAGGAACTGCTCGAGCAGTTTCTGGCACTTGTTGCCTTTTTTGGGGGGCGCGTCCGTGTTGAGCGCCTCGCTATCGGGAGCGCGCCTCTTGCGCGTTCGCTCCTGCTCGATTCTGTCCAGCAGCGGACTGCTTCTGCCGTCCAACAACCCCTCGGCGATCGACACGTACTGCGGCTGGTCTTTTGGTGTGGGCTGACTTTGCTGTGCCGCATTGCTCTGTTTCTCCCAAAAGCTCGCGCTCTGGTGAAGAGATGAGCTGTCTTTGCTGGGATGCCCAAAATACCCTTCTTTGTCTTTACACGATGTCTTGCTGTTTTTCTTCAACTCCTGTTTCCATCGCTCTCGGAAGGTCGAAAGCTCGTTCTCTTCCATCCCCAATTAATCACGTTGCGTTTTCATTCATTTTTATAAACGTTATTTTCACACGCAAGTCTTGTGGAACCCTGCTGTTCGCATCAAAACAAACAGCGATCCGACCGCGAAATGGCCTCGGCTGGGACATCGTGTTCACGCGGAATTGTTCCGCATGGCGCATATTCCTCACCCACCCGAGCGAACAGTTATTTACAACACAAGACAAAGGCTGTGTCTCAGAAACTAGTGAGCTGTCTACATAGACAGCATTTCGAGTATCACCAAAAACCTGCGATAACCGCTGCACGCGCCTATAATACATAAAACTGCGCGTGTGTACAGTAGGACATTTTTTTTTAAATGTAGCTATAGAAATATTTGATACAAAATACTGTCATAGGCTTATAAATGGATAATTTGTCTATTCCATTCTGCATTCGTGTATGATGCACAAATATATTGCATCACCGATTAATAAGACTCAGAACTAAAACCAATAACGGTTTATGTTTATGAGGGAATTATTTTGGATGCATATATTCAAAATTATCTGCTTCTTCCGATTTTTATTTTTATTTATTTATTTTTACAAAATGTGTGTTTATTACTTTATATTGGTCAGCACATGGTGTACATTTTTATTATAAATACTTACAAAATGTATTATAACTATTCACAAATGTTATTATTAACTTATAGGACATTTATGTCACTGAAAGAATGAAATGTGACAACTGGTTTGATTACTAGCTCCTTATATTGAACTGTCACCACCGTTAATTAAGCAGAAAGTCTTAAGCATGTAGATGAAATCTATCTTATATTTTGTCTCATGTGGCTATTTAAAGCAGTATCTATTTGTTGTTGTTTCTTCTGACATGATTTAGGTGAAATTGGGTAAAGGAAACAATTCCAAATCATATCGTTACAGTTTGTGTGAACAAAGTTGACATGGTCGTGACATAGAAAATGTAAGCACAATTACAAAAAAAAAAAAAAAAAAAAATTAAATTTAAAAAATGCAATATTGTTGAAGCAGTAGCCAGTGAAATATAAAAATATATTTAAATATCTACAGTGGTGTGAAAAAGTTTCCTGTTTTTTTTTTTTTTTTTTTTTGCATATTTGTCACACTTAAAAGATTCAGATCATCATCAAAAAAATAATAATAATAATATTACACAAAGAAAATCAGAGTAAATACAAAATGAAGTTTTGAAATAATGATTTAATTTATTAAGGGCAAAAAGCGGTCCAAACTTACCTGGCACTACGTGAAAAAGTATTTGCCCCCTAAATCTAATAACTTGTTCAACCCTTCACAGCAACAACTGGAATCAAGTGTTTGTGATAACTGGCAATGAGTCTTGACCCACATCGCTGTGGAGGAATTTTGGCCCACTCTTCTTTGTAGAATTGTTTTAATTCAGCCACACTGGAGGGTTTTCGAGCATGAATGGACAGTTTAAGGTCATGCCACAGCATCTCAATCAGATTTAAGTCTGGACTTTGACTCGGCCACTCCAAAACCTTACTTTTGTTTTTCTTGAGCCATTCAGAGGTGGGCTTGCTGGTGTGTTTGGGATCATTGTCCTGCTGCAGAACCCAAGTGTGCTTGAGCTTGAGGTCACAAACTGACAGCCGGACATTCTCCTTCAGGATTTTCTGATAGAGTGCAGAATTCATGCTTCCATCAATTATGGCAAGTCATCCAGGTCCTGAAGCTGCAACGCAGCCCCAGACCATCACACTATCTCCACCATGTATGACTGTTGGTATGATGTTCTTTTTATGAAATGCTGTGTTGGTTTTACACCAGATGTAACGGGACACACACCTTCCAAAAAGTTCAACTTTTGTTGCATAAGTCCACAGAATATTTGCCCAAAAGTCTTGGCCTATCAGGAAATTTTAAAACTTGTGATTTCAGTCTTTTAAAAACAGTTTTTATATTTTCAAAAAAATGTTTATTAAAAAATGCTAGGCTATATATATGTGTCTATAAAAACCCTTTAGAATAGAATAGAATAGAATAGAATAGAATGTGAATTTATGCACTTTTCTGTTATGTTCTATTATGCATGTGCTTATGATGTCCAAAAAAGACACATGTATAAAACAAAAATTATTAAATGTAAAAATTAGTGCATGAGATAACAACCATCCATAAATTGTATAAAAATATATAAATATAAAACAATGTATAACATATTTTACTGCACGTTTACTATTTTTCATACTTCACTGTATTCTTTAATGCACCATAAATGCTGTCTAAGTGGGCAGCTCATATGGTTTGAGACGCAGCCAATGTTTTTACAAATGTTTCCAAATCTCATCAATAGAGTATCTGCTCACATCTGAATGAGCACAACCGACGCAACACATTCCAGATACAATTCATTTCAGGAATGTCTGTAAACTGCGCGACCACCCTCTTGTCGTAGGAAAGACAAAGCGCGTGATGCGAGAGGACAGGACAGTGAAGAGTTAACCATTACCGCTGTCTTTGGGGAGATGGTGATGTAAACCCTAAACCATGTGACACTTTAATAAATCATAGCGCCGACAGAAACAAACACACACTGTTCCATCGACAGCCGAACAAAACACCATTCTCCACGTCTAAACAAAGATTGCAGAGGGCAAAGAGACTAGCTAGAGAGCGCACGAGAGGAGACGATGTGCTGTCTGCCGGTGGAGCAGACTTTAGGTGAGCTCGGAGATTCCGTGTGCGCGCACGGATGCGCTCCGCTGCCGTTTGCGCACCGACTGCGCTGGATCGGAGACCAGCTGGAGAAGAGATGGGCTGCAAACGACAAAAGCTCCGACGGTGGACGACGAGGCGTCGGGGAAAACATCATCAAAAGCTTCCACATAGTGTGCACAGTCATTCAAGTAACGCTTCTGGTGTTTTTAGTCAAAAAGCGACACCTGTAGGTGAGACGAGGCTCTGCTGATCTACAGCAACAGGTAAGAATGATCTCAAGAACATACGATTATGGGACTTTTATATTGCCATATGTACAGAAATGCTTTGTTTCTACGTAACACATATTATATTGGAGTAAATTTTTATTGCATTTATTAATATTAATAGCAATAATAATGTGTACTTTGTAAGCTATCGCATTACCTGTAAATAGAAGGTAGTATAATGCTTAAAATTTTTACTTTTTTATTTAAGAGTATAAGATTATATTTTAGATTTCAGAAATGTACATATTGTATCAGTGATGCATGACACATCACGTTAATGTGACCTTAAATGCATTTGACAGAAATGACACATGCAAATGTAAATAAAGCTGTTATTTTGGAAAGTTTGATAAGTGAAGGTACATACAAAATATTGTGGAAAGTAAAAATTGCTCAATCCTTCATAAATAATCAATTATTTATTAAAAAAAATACATATTAAATGGAACTTTGCCTGAGCTTTAATTAAAATGCAAGTTTGCAATAATTAAAAGGTGTATTTTTGTATTATGACTTTTAAACCCACGACTTCTAAATAAAAATGTTAATAGGGCACCAACTTATTAAATGCACTTTTTTTGTTGATAATTATCATATTATTTTCTTTAACAAAATACTTATTTAACATTAAATAAGCTATATTTTATTATAATAAAATATGTATTGTTAAAATAAAGTTAAATATAAATATTAACAATATATATTATTAAAGAATTATTATTAATTATGAATTTAATTAACTTTTTGCCCATTTTGGATTAAAACAGCCCATAAAGACTTAACGCCCGTGCACTGATAAATAATGCACTCTCAGCTTAATTCCCCCTTTTTCCTCCATTAGATCTTCAGATACACCTGGGATGATCCGCTCCAGATTTACTGGAGAGGAGAAGGTGCCGGTCATGTCTGCACTCTGTAGAAACTTGCCATGCAAACAGTGGGTCAATGTTTTCTCATCCATGTATATCACAACATCTGCAGTAGTGTTGTAATGGAAACACGCAAACACCAGACGCATCTGTGCTGTACATTGCAAGCGTGCTGATCACTTTTCATAACGACCGATGCTTCATCCTGAAGTCTTCTTGATTATCGAAGCACCACAAGCCAATGTCATAATGGTACGTGTTTGTTTGGTTAGAAGTCTTAAGGTCAGTGCAGTCAAACCCACGGTGTCTCCTGGGAAATCTTTCAAAATAAAAGGCTGATGTCATTGTCCCTTGGCGTTTGCAAGGAAATTTTTCTACCACTATGGCAATAGGAGCCTTGCCTCAACTTGGATGAGCTTACAGTTGTTGGTAAAAGTTGAGAGGGTGCTTCGGATATGCAAAAGCTGTAAATGATTAAAACACGATCAATCAAGGTCTATCTTCAGAGGGGAGCTACCAAAAACACTGCTACCAAAACCTCTCCTCTGCATAATGCACTGTAACATTTAGTTATAAGCTACTGTAAGTGACTATGCCATTCAATATCTGAGCTGTGATTTTGTTTCTTTGTTGTTTTTATGAGATATTTATTATGTTCTTTGTCCTTAACGCTGTACTCTTCTCAATGGAAAGCATATTTACACTGTAGAATGATTTTAAGTGTATTTGAACTTGATGTTTACAAATGAAGACAACTTTTTTTTTTTTTACTTTTTATGAAGGGCTTCTGGCTTGATTGTTTGTGTCAGTGTTAATATAGAAATGTGACATGAATGAGATTTCATGCGAAATGTGAATCAAAGGGCATGCTACTGATGTTTACATAAGCTACAATCTTTTATAGTTTATGTTTCTACCACGTGTTTTAAACATGTTTTACCTCCGCTATTTTGATATTGTGAATTTGGTCATTTATGAAAATAAAAGACTTTAAATATATACACAGAGAAGTCTTTTAAATGTCATTATGAAACAAATAGCCCTAGAAATGGGATTGAAAAATAACTTATTTTGTATTATTAATGTAATTATTTATTCAACATCAGTGTTTTTAACATATTACTTTTGTCACATTTTATATAAGCAATAAACCAATGAGATGATTATAGTGATTTTACCACAGTTAACTGGGGTTACACCTTACCGAATTAAATTTGCTATAAAGCTTGTGACATCAGGTTGCTTCTTTTTGCTTTAATAAACAATTTAGACCTTTACAAAAATGTATAAGACTTACTCCAGATTAAAGGAATAGTTCACCCAAAATTTGTAGTTGAGTGTAGAGTTTTTTTCCTCATCAGAACAGATTTGGAGAAATTTAGAATCACATCACTTGCTCACCAATGGATCCTCTGCAGTGAATGGGTGCCGTCAGAATGAAAGTCCAAACAGCTGATAAAAACATCACAATAATCAACACATAATCCACACCACTCCAGTCCATCAATTAACATCTTGTGAAGTGAAAAGCTGTGTGTTTGTAAGAAACAAATCCATCATTAAGGCGTCTTTAACTTTAGACTGTTGCTTCTGGCCAAAATAAGAGTCCATAAAATAATACTTCCTCCAGTTAAAAAAAAAAAAAAAACTCCACAAACATATTTGTTTAGAACTGTGTTTGCTTGTAAACAGTGCTTGATCTCTGTATATTTCTCTCCTGATGCAGATCAGATGACTTTTTCACTGCAGAAAGCAATATTATAGCAACAGTTTAATGCTAAAATATCTTAGTGATGTCCGTTGTTTCTTACAAACATGCAACTTTTCACTTCACCAAATGTTGAGTGGACTGGAGTGGTGTGCGTTACTTGTGGATAATTGTGATGTTTTTATCAGCTGTTTGGACTCTCATTCTGACGGCACCCATTCACTGCAGAGGATCCATTGTAGAGCAAGTGATGCAATGCTAAATATCTCCACATCTGTTCTGATGAAGAAACAAACTCATTTACATCCTATTTGGCCTGAAGTTTTTTAGCTGAGTATTTTATGCAAATTGTCATTTTTGGGTGAACTATTTTTTTTTTAAGTGTAATAGCTTGAATAAACAAAAAAAAAGTGTTACAAAACAGTTGGTTATCATGCTTACGTAATAATACTAAAAACCCATATCGCATAAAAAAGTTTTATGTGTTGAACAGTATGTACAAGAAGACAAAAAGCACTTATCTCTGTTATCGGATATAATGTAATAGTGCAATTGTACATTACATTCAATGACGTAACATATTGTCACCCTTCCCATTATACAACATTAAAAAAAGGAACCTTTTATGCATGTTTTATCTGATTCTAGTGGAGCTGAAAACCTTCATCAATCAGCTGGGTCCCCATTCAGTAGATCTGAAAGTGTGCCGACGTTGTGCCGTCCTTCCAGTTGCGCAGAGTTTCGACCACCGCTGAGCGACACAACGGACACGTTCTCTCACGGTCAAACCACAGGCATAAACACTCCTCACAGAACACATGCTGCAGAAAGACAACATATTTAAGACATTTACACACAGGAACTGTTTAAACAGCATCCCAGGATGCTACTCATTAAGTTGCAAGTTTGCAGACCTGCGGTGGAATTATTCATATAATTCTATTTATACTGATAGTGGAATCAAATAAAAGTGTCAGCTAAATAATTAGTCATCATAAACTCTGGGTCATTGTGGTCTGAGGCTGCTGTCCTGAATCACGTACTGGTTTATTTGAAAGTTTAAAGGTCTCTTACCTGACAGAGCAGTGCGATTGGCTCTCTGAACTCAGTCTGGCAGATGGCACACACATCCCCGGCCTCACTGCACTGCTGAGCACTGGCTCTCGTACCGTAACTCTGTCAAACACATGCATGTATCATAAAGGATGCATTTATATGATCAAAAATACAGTAAAAACAGTAATATTGTGAAATATTATTACCGTTTTCTATTTGAATACATTTTAAAATGTAATTTATTCCTGTGATGAAAAAATGAATCATTTCTCCAGTCTTCAGTGTCACATAATCCTTCAGAAATCATTCTAATATGCTGATTTGCTGATCAAAAACATTTATTACTATTATTAATGCTGATAACAGCTTTTGATGAATGTAATATATATACTGTATATATATGTGTGTGTATATATGTGCGTATGTGACCCTGGACCACAAAACCAGTCTTGAGTCGCTGGGGTTTATTTGTAGCAATAGCCAAAAATACACTGAATGGGTAAAATTATTGATTTTTCTTTTATACCAAAAATCATTAGGATATTTAGTAATCATGTTCCGTGAAGATATTTTGTAAATTTCCTACTGTAAATATATCAAAACTTTATTTTTGATTAGTAATATGCATTGCCAAGAACTTCATTTGCAGGGTCACACACACACACACATATATATATATATATATATATATATATATATATATATATATATATATATATATATATATATATATATATATATATATATATACAGTCATGTGAAAAAGTTAGGACACCCTATTGAATTCCATGGTTTTCCGAATCAAGACATAATAAAAAAAAATATCTGGTCCTTGGCAGGTCTTAAAATTTGGTGTATGTGTTTGTGTGTTATTATTTACTTTAATAATACCTGGGAGAATACAGCACTCACCTGTGAGCTACAGAGAATGACGAATGCTTTCCGAATACCAGATATTCTTCCACACAAATCAAATGACTGGAACAGAAAAAAACAGCGAACGCCACACACACACACACACACACACATATATACACACAACAGAAAAGATTACCTGATTAATGAGCTCTGAAAATGACATTTTGAAAGGCACATTAAATTTATCTCATGCTCATAAAGGCCCTTTTTGAAAATGTATGGAAAAAAATGCTATAAAAAAAAAGATAAAAAAAAAAAAAAAGCATCATTAATGGAAGAAGTTAAATCAGATAGACTACCTTACAAAGACTGTAGATGATAATCAGCATTGCTCCGAGGAAGTAGCTGCTGGATGGATCTTCACCCATGATGTACTTGTACCACAGCTGGATGGGAACCAAAGCTCTGAAGAGTTGACTCAGCTCCTCTATGAGCAGATAAAACTTCCCCTGCAAAGTCACACACACATACAGATCTACATCCAAACCTCTCAACTTAACCGTCGATCATGGCTCCAGCCGGATATGAAAAAATTCTTCTGCAGTGATAGAGCAGCTCAGACGTTCCACAAAGGCTTAAAAAGATCAAATCAAACAAAAGAGCCATTTTAAAGATTAACGTTTCTATATTTCCCATCTCTAATCATTGTGTCGTAAAATGCTATACTGTATGTTTTAGCAAATCGGAAACATTGTTTTGAACAATCAGCATCCTGGACCAGAACCATCTGTTCAATAATTACAAAATTATTATTATGATTATGATTATTATTATTTTCCCAAAAACATTTAAGAAAGTGAAAGTGACGTGACATACAGCCAAGTATGGTGACCCATACTCAGAATTGGTGCTCTGCATTTAACCCATCCAAAGTGCACACACACAGCAGTGAACACACACACCGTGAACAGCCATTTATGCTGCGGCACCCGGGGAGCAGTTGAGGGTTCAGTGCCTTGCTCAAGGGCACCTCAGTCGTGGTATTGCTGGCCCGAGACTCAAACCCACAACCTTAGGGTTAGGAGTCAAACTCTCTAACCACTAGGCCACGACTTCCCCCTGTATTATTACATCATACGGACAGCTCATCACCATAATTAAAAATCAGTAATCTGAAACATACTTATTATAAAAACCCATCATTCATGAAACCCGTGGTCTAAATATATGTTTTATATTATAATTCAAATCATTAATATTATCATTATTAGTAGTAGTAGTAGTATTTAACAGAAAAATGTTCATTAACTCATACACACTGATCATAAAAATCAATCAATATACTTGTTATATAATCTATCTTATTCATGAAGCTTGTGGGATAAATGTGTGTTTTGACCACTGGATAAAACAGCTAGCATAATCATATAATAAAAATAATATTAATTATAATTATAATATTTGTTGTTGTTATTATTATTAACCACTTTAATTTACTTTATAAATTCAAATCAGATAATTTCACTATGACGCTTGTAAGACTTCCAGCTAATCCAACTTCCAACTGTTTAACAATATCTTTACAAACTGATCGATACTTTAAGATCTTGCGTGAGACAGCAGCACTGAAACCATCCACGCATCCTTCCTGTAGCTGAATTTGAACAAGATCCCAGTCTCATCTCATCTGTTCGTTCATTATCTGTGAACATCTTACCCTCAAGCTTTAAAGATGCTGTGACATGGAGGGGGGTGTTCTTCTATGAAATATGGCCACAGTCCAGCGCTCTGCGCTCTTCTGGCAATTTCACCGCATGGCAAACAAAACTGGCAGAAAAGCAGTACACCTGCTACCCACATAAAATATAACAAGCCCACCCTTCCCAAACCCTAATCAGAACATTATAAAAGTAGCAGGATGACTGTAAAACTCATCTAATTTAAAGGTCAAAGGGCAACACTCAGCTTTCACGCTGAGCGACGTCATGCAGCGTTTACACCGATAGTGAACACGACAAAACTAGAAGTCTTCAAATATAACCAACAAAGCTCCTTGCTTGTAGCACGGACAAAATATCAAGACAATGCACCTGATGTTTAAAATACATTGCAAAGCATGCTCCCATTGTGAATTCTCTTTTTTAATGGTTATCTAAAATTACATTTCATAATATTCTATTCTAGGCTTTTTTAGTTGGGTTTAGCTCCTCTGCAAATGCCGAAGTGACCTGTAGCTGTCAGATTATGCTTTCACTGTCTCATGTCTACTGTGGATGAATGTGTGGCTCATATGAAGTGGGTTTTGATCAAACTGCCTAAAAACAGTTCTGAAATCACTGAACATGAAGAACTTCAAAATATGAAATTGTGATTACACCAAAACCTATTGTGATTGTAGACAGTAAAGAGATGTATAATCCAACACAGGGAGAAGACAATTATTTAAATAAATATAAATATAAACAATAATGGATGCTAATTATAAAATTACAGCAAAATCTATAATTGTTTACACTTATTTTGATTAAAAAAATTTAATCTTTTACTTGGTAAAGATGAAATAAGTGAAACAAATAAATAAATAAAAAATCCCCTGAACTGTTGCAAGGATAAGAGTTTGCTACATCTCACATCAACTGCAGCCTAGTAACCACTCAGAACACCCTAGCAACCTCAGTGACCAATGAAAAAAACAGGTAAGCACCAATCATATTTTCATTAGAAAAATGCTAAATAATGCACTGTATAAATTTTATATAATAAATTGTTTATTTTTTTGTACAAATTGTTTCTATTTCAAATAAATGCTGTTCTTTTTAACTTGAAAAATGCATTAAAAAATGCATCAGTGTCCACAAAAATATTAAGCAGGACAATTGTTCTCAACACTAATAATAATAACAAATCAGCATATAAGAACAATTTCTGAAGGATCATGTGAAACTGAAAATTCAGCTTTGCATCACAGGAATAAATTACATTTTAAAATATAAAACAGTTATTTTAAATTGTAAAAACATTTTGCAAAATTTCTGTTTTTACTGTATTTTTGATTAAATCGTTCCAGCCTCGGTGATTCAGTGGTTTTTCCAAAAACACTGAACAAATTTCCCAACCCCAACCTTTTGAACAGTAGTAAATGAATAATAAATAAAACGTATGATTATTATTATTCACAAAGGTCTGTGTATCTCAATTCTGGTTAATAACTAATCCTGGTTCCACAATTATCTTGTGAATCTCCAGACGAACGTCAAGTCGTAATCACCCACATCTAGTGCTGACGGGCTGACACTAGTCACAGCACAGGATGCATAATGACTTGTTGTACTCCACCTGACAGCGATTAATCACCCTGTTGGGGAGCTTGCTAGCTGACTGACGGAGATCTGTAACCTCTGAACGCAAGCAATTCATCTTAGCCAGAGTCCCTGCAGCCCTGTACTCGCTCACACTTAGCCATTAGACAAACTGGAGCTGGAATCCATCCAACTACTGAAAAGTTGGGCCAACTGCATCATGGGGGAGCAGCAGATTTCCTCTTAGTCTTAACATCCACGTCCATGATTTCAAAACAACAATGAAGAAAACAATTATCGAACACGCGAGGAAGTCCTCAGGGTGGGAAATGGTTTAATTTATCAAAGGGCAACATGAGATTTTTGACGAGAACTTTTTTTGCATCTGTTTCGTAGGGGTGACCGTTTCGGTACGGGTCTTTCGGTTCGGTACGTATGACAGTCTTTGATGTGGCATGACAGATCGCTGTATAAACGCCTTGGAGAGCCGCTTCTGGGACGGTTCAGAAATGTGCTGGTATAATCCCAACACAAGCACTGACTAGAGGGGCCGCGATCAGCTCCGGTTCCCGTGTCGGAGCCGTGACGCCCCGCTGATTTGTGCAGCGCGAGTGAACGCGATCATAATGCTGCGTTCACACCAAACGCGAATATAGTAACTATTTTCCAGCTAATATACAGCTACTTTTCGCTAACAAGATAATGTGTTTATTCAGAGGACGTGTGCAGGAAAAAGTGGAAAAGCCTCGAATGCTCGATCAGCATCAGCCATCATGCAGACAACCGCCTAGCACAAGAAGCGGATGATTTCGCCTCGGACGCGCGTCAATTTCGCTTCAAACTCTTGCTTTCTACGCGCGTCTATTTCGCTCTAGAAGCGCGAATGCATTCAAAATGTTCAAGCGGCAAACTAGACGCGAATTGGACGCTCTATTAGCGTTTGGTGTGAACGCAGCATTAAAGGGGTACTCCACCCCAAATTGAAAATTTTGTCATTAATCACTTATCCCCATTTCGTTCCAAACCCGTAAAAGCTCCGTTCGTCTTCCGAACACAATTTAAGATATTTTGGATGAAAACCTGGAGGCTTGAGACTGTCCCATAGACTGCCAAATAAATGACAGTGTCAAGGTCTATAAAAGTATGAAAGTCGTTGTCAGAATACTCCATCTGCCATCAGACGTGCAATCTGGGTTATATGAAGCAACGGGAACACTTTTTGTAAGCAAAGAAAACAAAAATAACGATTTATTCAATAATTCCTTTGTCAACAGTCTCTCCATATCACCGTATGCTGCGTATGCTCTTCTGTTTCATCCGCACCACAAGGATGCGCTGTTTCTACGTATATTTAGCTTTGATTTGAAATAAAACAGTGCATCCTTGTGGCTTTACAGTATGTTTGGGTTAAGTTGTTAGGCCTAATTGTAATCTTATAATGTAAAAGTGCTCCCTATAGTTTTAAGCATAAGCTGAGGTAGATTTGCATCACTAAGAAAATTGAAACTATAACTGAATGTATTTCAAGAAAGAGCAACTTGTTCAGTAAACCATTAAAAAAAATGATTTTATACCGAAATTATACCGAACCGTGATGTTAAAACCGAGGTACGTACCGAACCGTCATATTTGTGTACCGTTACACCGTAGCTTGAGTTTGAATCTGATGCTCATTCCCCAGCTCTACTCTCCATCAGTTTCAATTCACAAAATGCTGGATTCAAGTCAAGTGATAGTATTTATTTACTTTTCTTGCAGTTCAGAATTTAGAGCATGTCAATTAAAGAATAATGGCAGAAGCAAATTGATATTGGTCATAATCAAGTCTTATGAAGAAACAATATCAAGCTTTGCAGAAAATAATACTTAATTAGCTAGTTAATGAAGCAACAAGCAAAAAAATATATAAAAATTAATGTGTATATGTATGTGTATGTATATACACATTTCCTATCACTCTCTGAATAATCTACAGAAGGCACCACTTGTTGTTCAATAAACAAAATAAAAATGAATAAATGCGAAATTAAACTAAATAAAAAAAATACAATTATTAAAAAATTTGCTTTGACAATAAGTGAAAAAGAGCTGAATTTTCAGCATCGTTACTCCAGTCTTCAGTGTCACATGATCCTTCAGAAATCATTCTAATATATTGATTTGTTGCTCAAGAAACATTTCTTATTACCATAATGTTATTCTTATTATTACTACTGATGAAAACAGTTGTGCTGCTCAATATTTTTATGGAAATCATGATGCTTTTTTTAAGGATTTTATTTTTTTTAGATAATATTTATTTATATTTTTTTATTTTATTTCTTTGTTGTTGTTCCTTTGTAAAATGATAAATGTCTTTACTTTGATCAGTTTAACGCATTCTTACTAAATAAAAGCACTAATTTATTTCAAATACAAATTCTTTCTTAGTAGTATATAGTAGTATATCAACAAATATTCTTGCATATCAGATATAAGTATATCAGTAAACAGTATTACAAGTGGACTATTCTGGCAACGGTAAGTTAAAATAAAATAAAAGATCATTTTCTATGTGCCTATATTGGTAGGCAACAAGGCAAGTCTTCATATCTGTGTGCACTGAAGTGTTATGGACAGTGTGAGTTCATAGTGACATGAACAGGCTTGCTGCTGCGATTATGAAAGAGGTTATACCGACATGTATGGATACATGTGTATGTGCTGTGTCTTTGTAGCTGTGGTGATGCTGGGCAAGGAAAGTCAGCGGAAAGCCTGACACATTGACCATGACATCATTGCCTGAAAGTGTGCCACCTGGGCATGATACAAGAGGTGGAAAGTGTGTGTTTGGTTTCAGAGGGTGGCTTCAGAGATAACTGGGGGTAAGTTCCTGGAACACAGCTTCAGAGTAACAGAAACCATGCACAAGTCATATTATCCATTAGATATGGATGCAAAGTGTGTGTTTGACTCAAACAAATGGTTTGGAGTGGGTTGCATTTGTTTGATTCTTCAATATTAGAGAGTGTGATGTATTTACAGATCGCCTACTGCTGTAATAGACTCAAACTGTCACTCCAATGAATGTGTGATTGTGTAAGAGCGTGTGTGTGTGTGTGTGTGTGTGTGTGTTTCTCAGAGAGGTGACCTCATCCTAGCCCCAGTGGGCCAATGAGCTCACATACTGCCTTCCAAGCAGCCAACCACGCAAGGCATGGTGACACGGCACACTATTTTGTTTTGTTTTTTCCCATTGCCAGTTGCACCCAGTTTGAACTGACTGAAGCTACCTGGGATTTCCTTCTTTCCTCCTGGGATCACAATCTCTCATCACAGTAAAACTTTAAAACATGGAGACTGCAGGGATCCAATACAGTTAGATTGAACCTTCATGTTTGAACCAAGCAGTTTTATTTTACTCACGACTGATTTTAAGCCCATTAGACCATAAAAAAAGATTGCATTACAAACATACAGAAGAAACAAATATTCATCAAAGAGAACTAAAATGAATATGTTCTGTTTCTGTTAATACTCAACAAACCATTTCTGCATTTTACCACAATACTATTGCGGAAAGGTTAAAATATATATAAGGCATTCTCTAAATATCATTACGAGCATCAGATAGTACATTGTAGAAAATTCTTTTTTAAAGTTGTAAATAAAACAAAAATTAAATTTAAGCATGTTTAAGACTAAAGTATTATTTCAGTCTCAATTTCCTGTTTAATTTGTTATTTTCTTCAGTAATTATTTGTGAAATTTACTAGCAATTTCCAAGTGAAAATTATTTCACAAGTTATCTTGTTTTTTATATTTAGTGTAAAAAATATATTTCGATTAACCAATATGCAAGAGATATTTACTGTAGGACTGTACTTTCTGACAAGGTACACTAAATTAGTAGTACTGTAAAACATGGAAAGTTGTCGTCTTACCCTGGACTTGAAAGCGAGGATCATTTTAGGCAGGAACAGTATGAGACATTTAAGCTCGATGGTGAAATATTTCAGCACAAAATCTGTTATTCCAACAGCCCAGATCAGGTCAAAAAAATCATAAATGTTGATGTTTGGCTTCGAAAAAATCAGGCTGGGGGGAAAATATACATATATTATTATTTTATATTTATTCTATCATAGTCATTTATAATAATATAATTTAAATATAAATGATAGAATTTTATATTATAAAGGTATATAATATTCTATCATTTGTATTTTATGATAGAATTTTAACTATAAATAATAGAATATTATATACATTTATAATATCTATTTACAATACATTACTGTTCAAAAGTTTATTTTGAAAGGAATCAATACATTTATTAATCAAGGATGCATTAAATTGATCAAAAGTGACAGTAAAAACATTTTTAAAGTAACAAAGAATTTCTATTTAACACAAATGCTGTTCTTTTGAACCTTCTGTTCATGAAAGAATCTTGAAAAAAAAATAAAAATGTATCATAGTTTCCACAAAAGTATTAAGCAGCACAACTGTTATCAACATTGATATTCATAAGAAATGTTTCCTGTCGGGCATCCCGAGTTCAAGTCCCCTCAAGACCTTTCCCAAGCCAATCCTCTCTCTCTCTCTCTCTCTCTCTCTCTCTCTCGCTCCCTCTTAGCTTCCTGACCAGCTACTGTCCTATTTAAATAAAGGCATAAAATGCCAAAAAAATAAAAAATCTAATCTAAAAATCAGCATATTAAAATGATTTCTGAAGGATCACGTGACACTGAAGACTGGAGTCATGATGCAGAAAATTCAGCTTTTTTAAAATTACATTTTAAATCATATTTAAATTGAAAAGAGTTATTTTAAATTGTAGTAATATTTCACAATGTTACTGTTTTACTGTATTTTGATCAAATAAATGCAGCCTTAGTGAGCATAAAAAAAATTATTTCAAAAACATCTAAAAAAGCGTCCAAAGTCAAACTTTTGAACGGCAGTGTATATGAAATAATAAAAAAAAAAAGAAAAAAAAAGAAAACCAGTGAATGCTTTAATTTAAGAGATGATTCAAATGTGAATAATGAAAAATGATGGGAAACTAAATACTCACAAATGCTGATAACACAAACATACACTAAGAGATCACTCTGCAAAATGACAACATGGAGTAAATGAAATTTTTCAAATGAATAAGGCAAAAAAACAACAACAATAATATCCTTACAACATCAAAGATAACATAAAAACAGATGAATGTTTGATACATGTAATCAGTTATGATGGTGACTCTGAAACGAATGAACAGTACAGTACCTGTTGTGAAGTTCCTCTGCACTGAACGTGTAATACACATACACAATGTTGCCAGCAAGAAAGATCATAATCCAAAGGGTGGTAAACACAGACCTCTCCTCCTGAAAATACATCCATGCACAATCAGACACATACAGCATGTCCTCAACAGAACAATCGCTCCTTTTCAAATTATACAGTTTGAAGTCAGTAAGATTTGTTTTTAAAGATATTAATATTATTCAGCAAGGATGCAATAAACTGATCAAAAGTGACAATAAAGACATTTAAAATGTTACAAAAGATTTCCATTTCAAATAAATGTTCTTCTGAACTTTTTATTCATCAAAGAAGCCTGAAAAGAAAAAGAAAAATAACAGTTTCAATGTTTTCAACATTGCTAAATAGAAATGTTGTTTGAGGACCAAATCAGCATATTAGGATGATTTCTGAAGAATCATGTGACATTCAAGACTGGAGTAATGATGCTGAAAATTCAGCTTTGCATCACATTTTAAAATATTTTCAAATAGAAAACATATATTAAAATTGCAATAATATTACTGCTTTTACTGTATTTTTTGATCAAATAAACTTAATCTCGGTTGCGCATAAGAGGCTTCTTTTAAGAACACTAAAATAATCTTAACCCACCCTAAATGTTTAAACAGTAGTACATGGTTATTACATGGACCTCTTGCTTGAGGTCAAATGCAAATGTCTCAAGTGCATAAGGGTGAATGCAGGAACCGGAAGAGTCAGAAATATAATTAAAGTATAAAACAATGAACTGAACCAGATCTCACCCGTAATGCCACTTGATGCTTCAGCTTTGAGTTAGCAAAGGCAAATGTGCTGATCATTCCAATGCAAATAGCAATTCCTGAGAAATATAAAGAGAATCATAAGAGAATCAGCACCTTGTATTTCACATATCACCTGAAAAGACACTGAACATTAACATCACTATAATATCCATTCCAACATAATGAAAACACCAGTGGCTTTACATTGCATATCAGAGAAAAACAATCTCAGTGTTAACAGCTGTGATTTTGACCCATGCCTTCAACAACAAAGGCAGCTCATAATATATTGAACCTACCAAGCTTGTGCTGAAAGCAGTTTTTAGCGAGGAGAATGAGGATAAAAGGGAATCCCCTCTGAAGCCATGTGACCATGGCCTTGAGCTCAGAGAGAGCAGGAGCTGGTGTAGAGACGTCATCACCTGGGAACAGGCAGTTATGGGAGAGCGTTTTATTGCCAAATACTGAGATAAATACCACTGCTTTCAAGACAAAACGTCAACATTAACTGTCCCATAGACTGCCAAATAAATAACAGTGTCAAGGTCCAGGAAAGTATGAAAAGCATAATGGCGCTACGCTGATTTGGAGAGACACAGAGGAGAGGAATTGTTGAATAAAGTCGTTATTTTTGTTTTCTTCGTGTACAAAAAGTATTCTCATCACTTCATAATGCTACGGTTGAATCACTGATGGCAGATGGACTATTTTGACGATGCATTTCATACTTTCCTGGACCTTGAAACTGTTATTTATTTGGCAGTTAATGGGACAGCTTTAAGCCTACCGGTTTTCATCCAAAATATCTTAAATTTTGTTCCGAAGACGAACTAAGCTTTTACGGGTTTGGAACGAAATGGGGGTAAGTGATCAATGACAAAATTGTAATTTTGCGGTGGAGTAATCCCTTTAACCCAATTTTGCTTGTCTGTTTGCGATCAGATCATTTTAAGCTGCTAAACTCCGGGAAAGTTTTCAGTCCAATGATTCCAATGAATAGTGCGTGTATAAGTGCTCTCGGACTGATCGCACATTGTATTTATGTACTGTACAGCACAGACATTTCCGTACATTCACATTGTTTCCAAACACATTCACGATAATGAATGGATCTACATAGGGCTGCACAATTGTGACAAAAATCATAATTGTAGGTTATTCCCTTGAAATTCTAATTACGATTATTAATTACAATTATCACAATTTACATTGAATGATGTTTATACCATTGTTTGATGTAACTGCATGCCATATTTTTATATGAAAATAAACAAGCTGAAAAACTGAAAAACTTTTAGTGCTTTTCTATAGTATTAAGCCACAGATGTCAACTATACATCAGATTGGTTTCTTCTTTAAATTATAAAAGAATTAAAATATGAATGGTATTATAATGTTATACTAAAACTAAAATTAAAATAATGGGGAAAAACCCCTAAGATCACATGTAGAAAGAAAGAAAAACACATCTTAAGCATGCAAAATAACATAAGTGGACTTCGAACAATTAATTGCCGCTTTGAACAATTATGTAATTGTGGCATCCATAATTGTAATCGCGATAAGAAATTTGATTAATTGTGCAGTCCTAGATCTACAGTAGTAGATATATGCAGTCAGCAGGCGGTTGGTTTAGGGTTTTTTTGGGGGGTTGTTCGGTATCGCGACTTGACTTCTCTAAAATGTAAAAAGGCTCTTTGCTGTTGCACTGTACACATACTATAAAATTCTGATATATATATTTTTTTCATATGTGCTTATATCTAAATAAAAATATCTAAATTTATCTTGAATTTTGCAGAAAATACAGATTTTGGAGAATCACCCTTCAATCTTTTGGTTTACTTTGCTGGATATAGCAAATGATGACAAAATAAACATTTGAAACAAGATAAATGGTCTCTGCTTAATTTCATAAAGTGTGCAATTAATCGATTAATCGCGATTAATCACAGAAAAAAGTGTTATTAAAATTTTAATCGATTGACAGCCCTAATATATATATATATATGTGTGTGTGTGTGTGTGTGTGTGTGTGTATATGCAACATTTTTTATTTTAATTTAATTTTATGTACCTAAATAACTAAAACTAAAAGTGAAATAAAAATTTATAATAAAAAAATATATAAACAAATAAAAGCAAAAACTACTAAAAATGACAAAAACACACAACAAAATAGAAAATATAAATTATAGAATTTTTTAAAAAAAGAAATTAATACTTTTATTTAGCATGGATGCATTACATTGATCAAAAATTACAGTAAAGACGTTTATAATATTTAAATTCTATTTCAAATAAATGCTGTTATTTTAAACTTTCTATTCATGAAAGAATCCTGAAAAATATGTACCATGGTTTCCACAATAATATTAAAGGGGACATTGGATAAAGTTTTCACATTTTTGGGTGAGCAGTAGCTCATTATGATTTAAAGAGACATGCACCGAAACGGGTAGCATTTGACAAGCTAAAAAGGGTGTTGTTTTACACGACCATTGAAGAATTTTAACCAGTAAGGTACATTTCATGAAGACCCTAATAAATCATAACAACTTGTGGAAAACGGGCATCCAATGTCACCTTTAAACATCGGAAATGTTTTCAGTGTTGATGCAGAAGCTCTTACTTCCATCATCTCTACTCCCGTGTCTCTCAGCGGAGGTGGCCGCATGCAGGAGAGAAGAGTGGTGCTGGCCGGAGTGATGATGATGGTGCTGAGGAGGGCGAGGGAGATAATGTGGGTTCTCCGTCCGGTGAGAACCTTCGTCCCTCGATGAGGACGCCATCTGGATGAAGACATCAGATGGAGAACCCAGAACCAGCCCTGCAGCCTGGAAAGGAGCTGAGGACACGTTCCCAGCAGAGACACACACCAGACCAGGGAAGAGCTGCTGGGGCGATGTAGGAGAGTCTGGCTTCAGACAGTCAAACACTCCCCCTTCATCAAGGCTGCTCTCTGAACCGAGAGTTTGACTCTTGTTCCTACAAAATGACAAGCAAGCGGGGTGCATTTACACTGCATGGCCTAATCAGATCTGATATTCTGACACATACTTGACGGGATCGGTAATACAGTTTTTTTTTTTTTGCTGGGCTTAGAATAACTACATAACGTCAGCGTGATTACAAGAAAGTGCTATAAAGATAATGATATAAAAATAATTGGACAGAATAAACAAAACTGATAATTGGAAACAAACAAATTAGAGGTAACCTTAAAAATAAAATACATCTCATTTGTTAACATGCTATTTTTGTTTCAATATTTTGAAATAAGGCTCTTATGCTCACCAAGGCTGCATTTATTTGATTAAAAATTCAGTACAAACAGCAATATTGTGAAATATTATTATAATTTAAAATAACCGTTTTCTATCTGACTATTTTTTTTAAATGTCAGTGTCACATGATAATTCAGAAATCATTCTAATATGCTGATTTTTTATTGGTATTCAAATATAAAAAATGTTCTTCTTTTTATTTACCAATGCTGAAAACAGTTTTTGCTGCTTATTATTTTGGTGGAAATTGTGATGCATCTTTTTTTAATTCTTTGATAAAAATTAAATTAAAAAGAACAGTATTTATTTGTATCTTTATACAGCATATGTCTTTACTGTCATGTTTGTTCAATTTAATACATCTTTGTTGAATAAAAGTATTCATTTCTTTCTTCTTTTTTAATCTTACGTACCATTAAATTTTGAAAGATAGTGTTTCACGGTTTCAGCATTGATAGTGAATGTTTCTTGAGTAGTGAATCAGCATATTAGAATGAACTCTGAAGGATCATGTTCAAATAGAAAACAGTTCCTTTAAAATATAAAAATATTTCACAATATGTTTTTCCTGATATATAATATAAATCGCTCTCAATCTAATTTCTCACTTCCCATGTGTACTTGCTCAGTGATTAAAATGCAGGTATTCCCATGCATTCAGCAAATTACACATTACAGTGACTTAACTGGTGAAGCTGGTTAACTTAAAAAAAATAAAAAATTCAGTAGGATGGGAATCAAAAATTCTAAATTTAGTCTTAAATTTTATACATGTTTAGACTAGATGAGTAAAATCCAACCTTTCTGGCGGCATGCCCTCAGTGCTGCTGCTGGTGTAGCGTCTCTGCATGGCACCCACTTTATCACCAGGAGCTCCAAAACTGGAGAGAAACAAAAAGAAACACAGATTTATGAAACATTTATGAAAAATGTTTAGCCTATCAAAGTATATTTACATAAAACGATTACAATTAAATTGTGCAAAAGGACATTGTATGGAATTACACAGCACAACAGGATATTGTGACACATAAGCAATAGGAAATGTTTGGATTATGAAATAGTGGAATACATACATACATATATATACATATATATATATATACATATATTTATACCTATATATATATACATATATACATACATATATACATACATATATATATACACATATATACATACTGTCACAGCCACACCATCTACACTCCCTAAATCGGACACTTACGCCACGCCCACTCGTTCCCAATCACCTGAATTCTGAACACCTGTGCATCATCACCAGTGCCACACATAAAGCCCTCAGTCACCATCACTCATTGTCTGGTCTTGCACCGATCTCCCAACTTACCTGAACGCCCTTCGTCGAACCTACCTGACCTGTTGAACCCTCTTCATCCTCCTCTGCCTACCTGTTCCCATCGTCTTCGTCGGAGTCACCATCTGTATCACCTTCACCTCAAAGGAAAGTTGTGTTACCACTGTGTTGTCTACGTGTCAAGATTCACCTGTGTCTGAAACCTCTGAATATCATTAAACACTATTGCACTGAATCCTCTGTGTCCTCGTCTGTGTCTGACAGAAGACCAGACCTGGGTTACTCCAAGACATCTCCACTCTTCTATTTCAGTACAAGCCCTCATCGACTCCGGCTCAGCGGGGAACTTCATCAACCAGCAAACATTAAATCGTCTAAGTGTCAAGCGTCATCGAAGCCCCGTCGAACTCAGAATAACAACCATACAAGGAAAGCCGCTGGGCCGAGGTCATGTCCGCTATTTCTCCCCCACAGTCATCCTCCGCGTGGGTTCCCTGCATGAGGAAGACATCACGTTCATGGTGCTGGAGGAATCCACCGCAGATATCATCCTGGGACACCCATGGCTTAACCAACATCAACCACACATCCATTGGCCCACAGGTGAGATCCTGAAATGGGGAAAATCCTGTCACTCTACCTGCATCACTCCACCAGTTAAAGTTCCCAAGGTCATTCCATCCATCAAGAAGTCATCCCTACCGGTCCAGTCCAGTCCTCCACCATCCCTCCAGAATATCGGGCGTTCCAGGATGTGTTCAGCAAGCGGTTGGCAACGAAACTTCCACCTCATCGGCCATGGGACTGCGCTATCGACCTCCTGCCTGGAGCAACCCTTCCCAAGGGACGAGTCTATCCTCTGTCCATTCCGGAGCAGAAGGCCATGGAGGAGTACGTTCAGGAAGCTCTCGCTCAAGGATTCATTCGACCATCTACTTCCCCTGCCGCTTCCAGCTTTTTCTTCGTGGCCAAGAAGGACGGAGGCTTGAGGCCATGTATAGATTATCGCCATCTCAACTCTCAAACCGTCAAATTCAGTTATCCTCTTCCCCTGGTCCCAGCGGCATTAGAACAACTACGCGGAAAAAAAATCTTCACAAAACTGGACTTGAGGAGCGCCTACAACTTAATCCGCATCCGGAAGGGGGACGAGTGGAAGACAGCTTTCATCACTCCTTCCGGGCACTATGAATACAGGGTCATGCCGTATGGGTTATCCAACAGTCCTTCCGTCTTTCAGAACTACATGAACGAAATCTTCAGAGAATACCTTAACCAGTTCGTAATTGTCTACATCGATGATATCCTCATTTACTCCACCTCCAAGGAAGAACACATCCAACATGTCATACTTGTACTCCGAAAACTCCGGGAACACCATCTGTACCTCAAGTTAGAAAAATGTGAGTTCCACACGCCCTCAGTCCAGTTCCTGGGATACATCATCGGCCCACGTGGCGTGAAGATGGACCAGGGGAAGGTGGAAGCCATCACACACTGGCCCCAACCTGGCTCCATTAAAGAACTCCAACGCTTCCTGGGCTTTGCCAACTTTTATAGGAGATTCATCAAGAACTACAGTTTACTCAGCTCACCTCTAACCTCACTCCTCCGGAACCGGCCCAAGTCTCTGTCCTGGAACCCCATGGCCACTGAAGAATTCCACCATCTAAAACAAGCCTTCAAGACCGCTCCGATCCTAGCTCATCCTGATCCCAACCGACAGTTCATAGTGGAAGTGGATGCCTCATCGACCGGGGTCGGAGCGGTACTCTCCCAGCGGCAGGGGGATCCTCCACGACTCCATCCATGTGCCTTCTTCTCGAAGAAGCTATCCCCGGCGGAGCAGAATTACGACATAGGAAACCGTGAACTACTGGCTATCAAGCTGGCTCTGGAAGAGTGGCGTCATTGGCTGGAGGGAGCCAAGGTCCCTTTCGAGGTGATCACTGACCACCGGAACCTGGAATACCTCCGTGAAGCTAAGAGACTGAATCATCGCCAAGCTAGATGGGCCTTATTCTTCACGAGATTCGACTTTAAAGTCACGTATTGCCCTGGCTCCCAGAACAATAGAGCTGATGCTCTCTCCCGCCTTCATCAGGCAGACCCAGAACCAGAATCTCCCGAACCAATCCTCCCTCCAGCCATGATTGTAAGTCCCATTCAATGGGATCTTAATCGTCTGATTGAACAAGAAAACCTTCAACACCCTGCTCCGCCGGGAGGTCCAGAAGGGAAACTCTTCGTCCCTCCTCAACATCGGATTACCCTTCTGGACTTAGCTCATACCTCTCCGGGATCTGGACATCCAGGCAGGAGGCGGACCCTCTCGCTCCTGCAACAACGTTACTGGTGGCCCTCGATGAGTCAGGATACCTCCCGTTACCTCAAAGGATGCTCAGTCTGCGCCATAGCGAACACCCCTAGGAGACTCCCGGAAGGTAAACTGGTGCCTCTGCCCATTCCTGAACGTCCATGGACCCACATAGGTGTGGATTTCATGACTGACCTCCCCCTTTCTCAAGGCAATACTTGTGTGCTGGAAGTAGTCGACAGGTTTTCGAAATCATGCAAACTCATACCTCTCAAAGGACTTCCCACAGCGTTTGAAGCGGCAGAGGCACTATTCCACAATGTGTTCCGTCACTTTGGCATTCCAGAAGACATCATCTCCGACAGGGGTCCCCAATTCATCTCCAGAGTCTGGTCAGCTTTCTTCCGCCTCCTAGGAGTATCTGTCAGCCTCTCTTCAGGATACCATCCACAGACCAACGGCCAGACTGAGCGAAAGATACAAGAGATCGGGAGGTTCCTGAGGGTCTACTGCCACCGTAATCAGGACTGTTGGAGCCAGTACCTACCCTGGGCAGAATATGCACAGAACTCCCTCCAGCAGTCTACCACCGGGCTCACCCCCTTCCAATGTGTCCTCGGATACCAGCCTCCACTCTTCCCATGGTCGGGTGAGCCCTCGGAGGTCCCAGCGGTAGATCACTGGTTCCGACAGAGCGAGAGGGTCTGGGACTCGGCTCACGTGCATCTCCAGCGGGCAGTTCGGAGGCATAAGGAGCAAGCGGACGCTCGTCGAAGACCTACGCCACAATACCAACCTGGACAGCTGGTCTGGCTCTCGACGAGGGACATCCGCCTCCGGCTGCCCTGCCGTAAGCTGAGTCCCCGATACATCGGACCATTCAAGATTGAACGGCAACTGAACGAAGTGACCTATAGACTCCAGCTGCCTGCACAGTACCGTATCTCACCTTCATTCCATGTTTCACTCCTCAAACCATTCACTGAACCTTTGTCTCCTCCACCCACAGAGCCTGGTGATGATGCCGTACCTCCTCCTCCCGCCATCGAAGAAGACAACAGCATCTTCCGGGTGAGAGCTATCCTCGACTCTCGACGACGGGGTCCTCAACTTGAATACCTTGTAGACTGGGAGAACTACGGCCCGGAGGAGCGTTGCTGGGTTAATCGTAACGACATCCTGGACCCCAGCCTTCTCACCGACTTTCACCGAGACCATCCAGACCGCCCCGCTCCCCGTGGCCGTGGTAGACCCCGTCGTCGCTCAAGATCCCAGCCGTCAGGAGCCGCCCGTGGGGGAGGGGGTACTGTCACAGCCACACCATCTACACTCCCTGAATCAGACACTTACGCCACGCCCACTCGTTCCCAATCACCGGAATTCTGAACACCTGTGCATCATCACCAGTGCCACACATAAAGCCCTCAGTCACCATCACTCATTGTCTGGTCTTGCACCGATCTCCCAACTTACCTGAACGCCCTTCGTCGAACCTACCTGACTTGTTGAACCCTCTTCATCCTCCTCTGCCTACCTGTTCCCATCGTCTTCGTCGGAGTCACCATCTGTATCACCTTCACCTCAAAGGAAAGTTGTGTTACCAATGTGTTGTCTACGTGTCAAGATTCACCTGTGTCTGAAACCTCTGAATATCATTAAACACTATTGCACTGAATCCTCTGTGTCCTCGTCTGTGTCTGACACATACATATACATATATATATATATATATATATATATATATATATATATATATATATATATATATATATATACATACATATATACATACATACATATATACATATATATTAGGGCTGTCAAATGATTAATCACGATTAATCACATCCAAAATAAAAGTTTTGTTTACATAATATATGTGTGTATACTGTGTATATTTATTATGTATATATAAATACACACACATGCATGTATATATTTAAGAAGAATATGTTATGTTTATATATTAAATATATTTATATATAATATAAAATATAAGAATATATATATATATATATATATATATATATATATATATATATATATATATATATATATAAATGTATATACATGTAAATATTTTCTAAATATATAATTTATGTGTGTGTATTTATATATACATAATAAATATACCCTGTACACATACATATATTATGTAAACAAAACATTTATTTTGGATGTGATTAATCGTGATTATACATATACATATACATATATATATATATACACACATATATGGTAAACTTCTCTTTTTGTGTTCCACAGAAGAGATGAAGTCACATGAAATACATATATATATATATATGTATTTCATGTGACTTCATCTCTTCTGTGGAACACAAAAAGAGAAGTTTACCAGCCACTATAATAAACTACTTTCTTCCATATAATGAAACTGTTACAAGGGGCTTTCATACTCCATAAACAATATTTAAAAAGTAGTGGCCCATACTTCTTTGTGAGTGTATTCCTAGTCTTCAGAAGCCACAATATCTCTGTATGAGGAACAGGCTGAAATTTCACTATTCACTGATAATCTCGCTTGACATCCAAAGCTACCTTTCTCTTTCACTTAAAAGGGTCATATGATGCTATTTTAAAGATCATTATTTGGTGTATTTGGTGTAACAGAATATGTTGACATGCTTTAATGTTAAAAAACACATTATTTTTCAAACACTGTACATTATTGTAGTTCCTCTATGCCCCGCCTCTCTCAAACACGTCGTTTTCTACAAAGCCCCTCCTTCTGACAAGCACAGTCTGCTCTGACTGGTCAACTGACCCAGTGCATTGTGATTGGCCGAACACCACAAGCACGCGTCGGAAATGTAACGCCCCTTTCCATGATCACGAGCTTCAGCTTTCAACATAAATTAGGGATGCACAATAAATATCGGCATGATATTTAATGCAGATCTAGTCAGTAAAGCCGATTCTGTAATCCATTGTTCACTGACAAGCTGCGCAAAACATGTGCAAAATATGATCGTGGTTTTGCGCAGCTTGTCAGTGAACAACAGCTCTGTGTAGTAAATGCTGCTCCCACGTGAAATCACACACGTGTAGAGATTAACTGCTGATTACAAAACCGGCTTTACTGATGAGATGCGCATAAAATTGTGCTGATATTTATTGTGCATCCTTAACATAAATGTAAAGAAAGTAAATAATGTCCTTCATTTTACCATAAGTTCAAGCACAAACACAGTGATGATGCTTGTATGTATTTGCAGTACACAAGCTGTGATTAAGAAAGCTGACTCCACTGCTGGGATGTGACCATAGACTGTTTAAAAACATGGACGTAGTGTCCGTGTCACCCGTAGGCTTCCGAAGATTGTTTTTGAAGCTCAAAATGGGCGGAGGCGGCTGTCGCCATCTTGGCAGTGCTTCACCGCACGTCACTCCTGGATAATCGAAAATGGGCAAAGAGGCGGGAGCTGGTTGCTGAAACCACGCCCACCTAGCTCCACAGCAGTGTCAGCAGCAGCAATCTACCTGTCACTCAAGTGGCCACACCCTTAATTATGCAGAACTTTAAGGCTTACTATAATTTAAACGGATGAGTTATAAAAAAAATTCACCCCCCTCACAGTTGTCATGAAGGGCAAAATTAGCTATATAGACCAAAATAATTTTTTGAACCAGGCTGTAAACATCTTTTTTTTTTCTGCTGTAAAGTTGGGCATTTTAACATGGGGAGTCTATGGGACTGACTCCCTTTTGCAGCCAGCCTCCAGTGGCCAGTTGACGAATTACAGTTTAAGTCACTTCCTTGTTGGCTTCACGAGAGAGAGCGGGAGGTTGCTGCTTTGATGTGACCCTAGGTTCGTCCCAAATCACGTACTTATGCATTATTCTATTTTTTAGTATGAATAGTGCGAGTAGTGCATTCACACTGAAAATTCCAAAAAGAAAAAGTGCACTTTAAATACCCGGATGATGCACTTAAACAACCGAAATGAAGTGTGGAATGTTGGACACTTTATGCACT